>WOFQ01000052.1:0-259440 GCA_012184525.1 Xenoacremonium recifei
TATATAATTAGGGTATATATATATAATTAGGGTATATATATATAATTAGGGTATATATATATAATTAGGGTATATATATATAATTAGGGTATATATATATAATTAGGGTATATATATATAATTAGGGTATATATATATAATTAGGGTATATATATATAATTAGGGTTAAATATATAATTTTAATACTTTTAATCTAGATATACCCAGAATAATACTAATTAGTCTTAGTTAGATTAATAATAAGAATCTTTAGTCTACTAAAGGAGCAGAATAAAATTAAGAATTCTTAGTCAGATTGAGACTAAAACTAAAGACTAAAGACTAAAATAATATATTAAAATATTAAATAAAAAATCTAATTAAGTGTATATAATATAAATTAATATATATATAAATAATATATAATATATATTTAATTAAGTATAGCTATATTTATATATTTTTTCAGTCCTTTAATCTGATTAAAATTAATTAATTTTATTTTACTATCAGGTGGAATAAAACTAATTAGTTTTAGTCTTAGTTAGATTAAGAATTCTTAGTTTTTTCTTCCTATAGAATAATACTAATTAGTTTTAGTTAGACTAAATTAATACTAAAAACTAAGGAATAATTTTATAGCCCTGATTAGGGTATATATATATATAAATAAGCTTTATAATAAGAAAATAATATATATATATATTTAATATACTATATAAAGTCTAAAAATGCCCTTAAAGAGGAAAAAGAAGGGGGGGTTAGTATTAAATCTTACAGTCAGTATAATATATATAGCTATATATAATAGACCTATAATTTCTATTATTTTTACTAGACTTACTACCCTTTTTTATAGTAAATATATATATATAATTAGACTTTAATATTCTCTTCTTCTTCCTTTTTTTCCCTTTTTTAACTCCTCTTCTAAGCTATATAGAGTATTTAGTTTCCAGCTTTTTGATAAAATTAGCTGCTTAACTGTCTGGGAAGCTAATTGGTTCCTACTTTTAGTAATAATATTATTACTAATAGAAAGTATTACTATATAAATAGGAAAAATATAGAGATTGATTAAATATATTAATAATATAAGAAATACTAAAAGGACTAAAAAAGGACTAAAGACTAAACTAAAAATACTTAGTATTAGTCTTAGTCGTATTAAGACTAATTAGTATTTTTACTTAGTGAATAATACTAAGAATCTTTAGTCTGGACTAAGATTAAGAATTCTTAGTCTTTCTTCTGTGGAATAATACTAATTAGTCTTAGTCGGATTAAACTAATACTAAGAACTAAGGAATAATTTCACATCCCTAAGTCTACTAAAGGGCGGACTAAAACTAAAAAATCTTAGTCCGGACTGGACTAAGACTAAAGACTAAGGAGTAAATTTACAGCAAATTCATAGCCCCGGCTGGGAGTTAACTTATTGATGTAAGTCCTCTATAGAGCTTTTTAGGCAGGATTTAGGAGGCCTGAGGGCCCAGGCCTATAAAAGAGGGGGTGACTATAAGATTTTGCCTATAAGTATCTTATGTTATATATATTATAGTTTAATAGACCTAAATCTGCTTAAAGTGGTTAATTCGGTTGTTTATTTATTAATTAGAATAGTATTAATCTGTTATATTTAAGTATGGCTGTGAAATTATACCTTAATATTTAGTTTTAATATTAGTCAGATTAAGACTAATTAGTATTATTCTATTAACTAAAATATTAAAATATTAATAATATATTAATATATATATATTATAAAGCTTAATTATATATATATATATCCTAAGTCTATATTTTATAGAAAATACTAATTAATGCCTTTTTAGTATTATTAAAGATTATTGAATATACTCAAAATATAGATTATATATAACCGGGGCGGGGCGGGGGTGGCGTGGTTATACACACAACTAACAGATAACACATACCCATATTCAAATATAATATATACAGCCCTATATAATATATAATATACAGCTATATATATTACATATAACCAGGGCTGTGAAATTATTCCTTAGTATTTAGTATTAGTATTAGTCGTACTAAGACTAATTAGTATTATTCCATAGCAGGAAAATACTAAGGATTCTTAGTATTAGTCGTACTAAGAATTTTTAGTATTATTCCACTGATTAAAATACTAAGAATTCTTAGTATTAGTATTATTCCATACTAAAAATACTAATACTAATACTAAGAATTTTGAGTATTTTTAATATATTCTATATTTATATTATTTCCTTATTATAAAGCTTAATTATTATAAAATATAGAATAAGGATATATATATATATATATATATAATTAATATCTATATTAAAAAAGTAATATATATAGATGAAATACTAATTAGTATTTTTTTAAAATTAATATTAGTATTAGTCGGACTAAGACTAATTAGTATTATTCCAGCTATAAAAAATACTAAAGATCTTTAGTATTATTCCAGCTAAAAAAAATACTAAAATCACAGCCCTGGTTGTGTGTATGGCCCCCCCGGTGGTATGTGATCCGTATTTTCAGTATATTCAATAACCAGCATCATATGAGCTTAACTAAATCAGATTTTTTTTTTAAAATAAGTTTTGAATTATATCGCTACTTTTACTCTAGTCGGCGTAGTCGCCAACAGTTCTTTTCCAACTCAGCTGGTCCCCCTCACCCCCCACTTCGCGGATTAGAAAAGGCGACTTTGAGATTTTAATTCAACGAGTAGGATTATCGTGAGATAGAAACTTCTAATCGCCATTCAGATAAATGATAGTCACACTAACTTATTTCTCTACTGTTTACAAATAAAGGCGCTACTCGGAAATTAATGAGACCCCGGTTGGCACCTTTGTTATGGGGGCAGGGCTGTAATTTTAGTACTTTTAGCTTAGAATATACCCAGAATAATACTAATTATTATGAATTATACTAATACTAAAAGTTATTGATATTTTTATAGCTAAAATAATACTAAAGATTTTTAGTATTAGTATTCTTAAATTAATATTAAAAATCTTAATTTTTTATAGCTAGAATAATATTAATAATTTTTAATAATACTAATACTAATATTAACACTAAAAAAGTACTAATTAATATATTATCAGGCATGTGATTTTAGTACTTTAGTTTAGTATATGCCTGGAATAATACTAATTAGTATTTTGTGTATTAATACTAATTAGCATTAGTATTTTTATAGGTGGAATAATACTAAAAATTTTAGTATTAGTATTACTAAACTAATACTAAAAATTTTTAGTATTTTTATAGCTGGAATAATACTAAAGGTTTTAGTATTAGTATTAGTATTTTAGTATTTCCTTTCTGTAGAATAATACTAATTAGTTTTAGTATACTTATACTAATACTAAATACTAAGGAATAATTTCACAGCCCTGGTCCGACTAATACTAATACTAATACTAAAAAAATACTAATTCGTATTATATATATATATATAGTACTTTTTTAATATAAATCTTAATTATATATAAATATATATAATATTTACTTATTATAAAGCTTAGTTATTATAAAATATATAATTAGGATATATTTATATAAAGTATATTAAAAATACTAAAAATCCTTAGTATTAGTATTAGTATTTTTAAAACTTTTAGTCAGTGGAATAATACTAAGAATTCTTAGTATTTTTATCCTGTGGAATAATACTAATCAGTCTTAGTCCAATTGTACTAATACTAAATACTAAGGAATAATTTCACATCCCTGTATATTATATAGAATATAGAATTAATATATATATTTAAGATTTATATTTGAAGAGTAATATATATATATATATAATATAATTAAGCTTTATACTAATACTAAGTATTAAGGAATAATTTCACAACCCTCCATAGGGGTCTCGAGAATACGACTGAGATCTAATTTATGGAAGAAATATCTTATTGGATGGCATGTCCGGCGTGAATTTCTGATAACAGAACTATGGTGGACCTCTGACTCCATTCAACCTCCTCAGTCACAACCGACGTCTTCGACTTTCCTGACACCCGCTGTTTGTGCTTTCTCATCCACATATGCCTTGGCAACTGATGCCGCGGAGTCGTCACCATCGAATATAATTGCAATTTCTTCAAGAGTTGGACCCTTTGTCTCAACAAAGAAGAAGTAGATAACGAGACACTCTATGACGAGACTGAATCCAGTTAGCGATAGGTTCTCAAACACTGTACAGAGACAGAATATTAAACTTACACTGCGATGTAAACAAAGTAGAACTTCCAAGCTAGTTGCTCTAGGCCCAATGGGTTCACCCACTGGTTGAAGACTCCGCTCAAAGCTGTGAAACAGAAACATAGGGTGAGTCCCTTGGCGCGAATATTGTAAGGCAAAATCTCCACGGTGTACGAGACAGTCAGACCAGGCCAAGCTGCTCCTGCGACCCCATAGAAGAGAAAAATCATGGAGACAACAGCTATTCCAGCAGCAGAGGATTCTGTTTTCGCGTAAACAGCACTACAGGCTGTCCAGATGCTAAACGAGATGAGCATTCCAACTCCAGCTATGAGAAAAAGAATTCGGCGTCCGACTCGATCCACAAAAAAGGCGGCGAAAAGCGACACAACAAAGCACCATATTGTGAGGCCCCCATTTATGAGCGCCTGGGTAGTAGAGCTAGAAGATGTGAGATGTCTGGGAATCATGTGTCGGATTTCTTCTGCATACCTAGTGATACCTATTGTTTTCAAAATTTTCGAGAGCTTGACGGGAGTTAGTCTATTGATAAGCAGTGTTATAAAACACTTACGTAGTAAGACACAAGCCCATTCCCGCTGCATTGCGAGAAAATGGCGGTGAGGATGATCAACGCGCACCGCTTCCTATTTCCCTTCGTTCGGAAAAGTTCCAACCAACCGTTGTCCGAGGACTCACGCTCGAGCCTAATTGTGTTGACAATCTCATTGATCTCCCACCTTACAAAGCTGTCATTGGCGTCGTTATTTCCGTGATATTTGATCAAAATCTTCGAAGCCTCATCCTCCCTACCTTTACTGATAAGCCACCTGGGACTCTCAGGAACAAACCAAACAGCCAATAGTTGTAATCCAGGCATGAGACATTGCAGGCCTGTTGGAAGAACCCATTGAAGGTTTCCGGATTGGTTTTTGAGTGTACCAAAGCAGGCCCAAGCCGCAATTATACTTCCCAAGTACCATAAGGTGTTGTAGATTGTGGTAACTGTTCCGCGATGACGGGGATGGGCTAGCTCTGTGATAAGTAGCGGGCAAGTTCCATTGGAAATATTGGAACCAAAGCCCATGATAAAGCGACCAATCAGGTACAAAGCGTCTCGTTGAGTCGAATGATTCTGGTGGGGGAAGCATTGCATCAACGCCCCAGCCACAACGAAAACACAGCCAACAGCCGTTCCACGCTTGCGGCCAAGTCCATCCGCAATATATGGCGCAAAAAGAAGGACAAACAGGCCTCCAAAGCCAGGCATTGCTCCGAAAAGACCAAGTCGGCTTCCAGTTGGCGAGTCAAAGACTAGAGGTGGACTAATGCGTTAGTATTTGAAAATGTGGGGAGCGAAATGCCGTGATCGTACAGGTCTGCCAAGTTTGCATTGTCTGGAGTCCATTGAGAAGACTTGCATCATAACCTAGCGTCGTAGAGCCCAGGAATAAGAAGAACATCATGCCGTAGAGCTTCCTCAACTCTGTCTGCTTCCAGAAGGGGAAAGACGAGGCGCGTTGCTCATATTCTTCAACAGCATCGAGGCGGTCTGTGGCTTCTTCCATCTTCCTGAGCACGTTGATATACAGGGAAAAAGTGGGCTTTGGCAGAGCTGGTAGTGTAACTAAGTCTTGATCAGAAAGGCAAGTGATGAGCCAAGTTCCTCATACGAAAGACGTGGAAGAAGGGAATACCAGGGGTAATATATAGATATACTAGGTCTCGTACGGAATTAAAGTACGGTCCAATTGTTCATATGATGCGATCAGGTTGACCCAGTGAGCTCGCTACTACTTTGCCGGAATGGGAGACTGACTGTATCCTCGTCTGGCGGATTCCGGTTGACTCCATATTTCGACTATTAATAAGTGCGTATTAAAATACCCCGCGGGGTTCCCCGGACCCACGCCGGCGGTCCACTACGAAATTAGACTTGGACATTTGCTAATGAATTCAGTGAAGCCTTCACAGCTGGATCCTTTCAGTAACTAGTAACCGCATGAAACCCCGAAGTTTACACGAGAAGATCAGGTCAGGTCCGGCTGTCTACCCTGCTAGGCTCCAAAAGTGCAAACTCGGCCCAGGCCATCAGCCCATTTTTTTTTATCTCAGTGCTCAAATCCATTATGAGAGATCCGACTTCTAAAAGACGCACACACAACACTTTTGTTTCATCGGGCTGTTTATAAATTGGCTTACAAAGTGTTTGTTCGCAGATTCTACGTTATGTGCCGAACTTCTCTCAAAGATATCAACTTTGTGACCAGTTGTCCCTGCCCTCTCCAATGAACCTCCTCGAAGCAATTACACACTCATGCAAAGATTCTTGTATCCATCTGACTGAATCGAAGCTTGCCTATTTGCCACTATGTAGAGTAAAACTAATTATGCGGGGATTGGAAGCCAAAATGGGGGCCTGAATTGAGAATCGCGTGGGTTGATTGATGTTCGGGGAGTGTCGGACGAAGGGCATATGGTCCCTCGAATCTCGGTAAACTTATTCCGCGGGTCAGCTTGAAAGTCCCGTCGCTGCCTATTTTGATAAGATGCCAAAGTACTATTCAATCTTTATGCGCGAATGATTTGTTTGAGGGATTAGGCTAAATAGAGAGGTCGTTTGCTGACGCGTGATAGAAAGGCCTTGTTAGACAGGATTAAAAGTGAACTGGGCGGACCAGGCATGAGAAGCGGAGAAGCAACTGATTGGCGCGGATGAAATTCGACGGATGCTGGTTAAATAGTTATGAGCGAAACTCCGCGACGCTAAGCATCCCTCTTGCGCCTTTTTACGCCCTACTCGAGATCCGCCCCTCACTACTTGAGCAATAATTGGCAACCGAATTGAATGAATGAGGTCATTTAGAACAAAGAGCTTCTGAGTCATCTGCCTCTGTCGCTGACTCAAACAAAACCCGAATGTCATCATTCCAGTACACATATACGAGCTATAGGTCTGGAATATTTCAACAAAAGGTACATCTAATTCATCTTGGACTAACTTATTTTTGTTAATCTCACTGGAACAAAGCGTAAACTTTTAGTGAAAATGTCTACTCCTACAACGATTCGCTGGGGTATTCTAGCCACCGGAGGTATTGCCCTGACCTTGTAGGTAACTCTACGCATGCTCTTTGATCACTGAAAGAAATGGATGAAAGAAATGGATTAGCTGACGCCTTTTACTTAGCACGAAGGACCTCCTTGTCGACCCATCTACTAGGGGGGTCTTCAACATTCGTCACACTGTGGTCGCTGCAGCATCGTCAAGCTCAGCGGCCCGAGCCCGGTCCTTTCTCCAAGAAGTGGGTGCACCCCCTTCAGCTAGACATTATGGCTCGTATGAAGAACTTGTTCGTGATACGGATGTAGATATCGTATATATCGCTACACCTCATTCACATCACTTTCAAAATGCGATGTTATGTCTTGAGGCAGGCAAAAATGTACTATGCGAAAAGCCTTTCACTGTCAACGCGACACAAGCGAAGCTTTTGGTTCAAAAGGCAAAGGAGAAGGGTTGTTTCCTCATGGAAGCTCTTTGGACGAGATACTTCCCATTAACAGCCTACGTCGTTGAGACAATTAAGTCGGGGAAAATAGGCCATGTCATGAGGGTAATCTCGGACTGCAGCTTCGGAATGGATCCGCAGGAGAACTTCAAAGACGGGAGGCACAGGATGGTGAACCCAGATCTGGCCGGAGGGGCTCTGTTGGACCTGGGGATCTACAGCTTGACCTGGCCTTTCCTAGCACTATACGAAACTCAACCACCCAATCAGCGGAAGCCCCCGAAGGTGCTTGCAGCAATGGCCAAAGTATGTTCTACCCAAAAGCAATCTTCCTGTTGATCACTATGACCGAACATGGCTAACAAAGTTGCTAGGTATTCCCTACGTACTCAGCTGATGAAACCTCAACTATTGTTCTCTCATTTCCACGCGATAATTCTGCAGGAGGCGATGCTCATGCGGTTGCTACTGCATCAATAAGCATTCACGGCGTCTCACCTAAAGATCCTAGCCCTGTGCCTAGTGTACGAATTCAAGGACTTTCAGGAGAGATCCAGCTGTTCCCTTGTGCTCAAGATCCAAGGAAGACAAGGCTGGTCCTGTCTGACGGTACTGTTGAAGAAAAGGAATGGATCAAACCCGGCCCAGGAAAGGGGAGTGGTTGGTATAATGGATTTTTGCATTTCATGAACCCAGAAGGAGAGGGCCAGGGTATGTTTTGGGAGGCGGACGAAGCTGCCAATGCTTTAATCGAAGGTAGGAAGGAAAGTAGGCTTCAAGGGTGGAACGAAACCATTCAAATTCTTGAAACAATGGACGAAATTAGGAGACAGGGGGAGTTGAAGTATCCTGAAAAGGTTGAGACCGGAAACTATCCCACGGAGCTTTGACATTTATACAACTCTGCTTTCAGAAAGGAGGGAGATGTAGTAGCCCGTTCAATTAAATGGCCTGCCTGTGATTATTGAGGAAATTATGACATGCATAATGTGCGGTTATAGAACTCCGTTCTAGGTCATGCGCAGGAACACATGTCCTCATTTGACAGATCTAAGAGAGAATAGCCTTAATTAAAAAGGTAAATAATCCAATAAAGACTGACCGTTGTCTTTCTTCCTTGAGACTTTTTACTTGTTTGAGTCGGACCAGTATCTTCCTTACACAGAGAAACTGCTTTGAGCTACCTAATGTTCGCTGTTGTACTATGTATATTGATATTATGCGCGGAAAATTTTGCTATTAATACAAAGCCAAAACTCATACGGGCAAAGGGAACCCTGCAAGTATACCGTACATGTATTGATGATCTTCGGGGGTTTCGGGGGTTTTTGTAGTTTTATTGGCATTTCCGATACTTCGGGATTTTTAAATATTGAAATCCGAGTTACAGTCAACAGCGGAGAATAGATAGATGTTGCTTAAAATGACAGGGAAATGCTTGTTCTATTGGATGAAGCTTGTCGGGAGATTTCAGCCCGAGTCGTTCCGTGCAAGGTTCTGGTATAATACTCCCGACGGAGTTTGATCTGAGAAATTCCTAGCTTACAGTCACTAGCCTGAAAAGGAAAAACGAAAACGTAGGTGGCGGCTCTTAGGAGAATCTTTGGAGAATATTAGGTGCTATAAAAAAGGCAGCGCGTCTGTGAAACATTGCACAAGTATATTTCCCTCCGAAATGAAGATTGGAGAACAAAACAAGCCGGCTTACTCAGAAGGTCGGCTACTGTGAAACCAAGAAATGGCTGCTACCCCGGCAAACCTCACATTCAAAAGTCTCAATGACCAATGGGCCATGGTAGATCTCTCACACGGCTACTCTACGCGAGCTTACCCCGAGATCTCGCTTGCTAATTGTTGGCCTAGAATTGGGGTCTCTGCGACCCAAACGAGCCAATGCTCAAGCTGCAGGGCATCCCTTGGCTCATGCGAAGGATTATTAACTTGGTATCAGTATCGGTAGCCATCAAAACATGGCAAGATAGTCAAACCGGCCTGACAAACGTCCTCATGGAATATAAACCCCCCCTGGGTTTGCCGAGCAGCTCCGAGCAGCGAACACTAAACTTCGAGGGCGACGAGCTAACCGTCCCGTTCTACGGGAGACTACGAGTTTCAATGCGCTGGGCATCAACCAAAGAGCTCGATGAGATAGACGAGTACCTGGAAAAGGGATTTGAAGAAGGACCAAATACCGTTGTCCATATGATGTCCGAACATCTCGATATCGATGCTGTGACACATCAGGCCTTCGGGTTCGAGGAGATTGATGGCATCAGGTTTCATACAAGGCATATTGTGGTGAAGAGAGGCAACGACGTTGCGAGACTGAGATTAGTATATGACTATATTGGGCCTCGACCCGCGGACACTTAAGACGCATGCAACTATTACGTCTTTGCTGGTCAATACTTCAAACGGGGTTAATTATAAACGATTACCCAATCTGGTTATTCAATAAGGATGTCTCTTAAAGCGAAGATAAGGGTACTCTCTAGGTCTCGACACCAAAACTTTACGATGAGGTGCTTGCCAATGTCTCAACTTGGGGCGTGTATTCATTTTCAGTACTGATGTGAAGACCAGAGCCTTAGCAGCCTTTTATGTATAACGGGTATACAATCTTCTCCCCCGAAACTTCCCTTCGCCTCATGGACTCAATCCCGTCAATGACCTTTTCTAGTCCCCCTTGCCTCACCGTGATCGGATGTGTCTTGGTCTTACCCGACCCAAACAGAGCCACATAGCGTTCTTTCCAGTCACAAAACCAAATATGCAGCTCCGGGTTGGCTTTGCGATAGTACCCTCCCGGCAAATCAATTTCTAGGCCAGTCATTTCGAGTCCCATAACCCATTCGGCCTTGACCGACTTTCGCATTGTGGCAATTAGATCTTCCGGCAGTAGTTCGAACCCGCAATACCTGCCACCTCCTCGCCCAATAGCGGCATAGCAATGCCGGATAGTTCGAGCTTCCGTGATTATATCGAGAGCATACTCCAAGGTGTTGTTGGTATATGCACGAATGTCCTCTCCGCATGTTGCAGAGTGATAATCAAAGGCCTTGTCGGCGCCATACTCTTCTACCAGCTTGAAGTTTTTGGGGGAACATGTAGTGACGACCTTGTAGCCAGACCTATTCAAGTATAAGCTTTCTGATGTTTTCAAACACAAGGCAAAGATCATCACTTACAGCTTGAGCAATTGGATAGCAAACGTGCCGCTGGCAGTGGAACCGCCGTAAACGAGGACGTGTTTCGGCTCCTTAATCGGGTTTTCGGGCGTTCCAGGTAGCTTCATCGAAATCCAGAGTGCCATTCCCACAGTACTAGTTGTCGCACACCCTATTGCGGCCGCTTGCTCCCAGGAGAGGTTGTCTGGTACCTTCCAAACCATGTCGTACTCATCTCTCAGATATTCGGTGAAAGCTCCCGCCCAAGGGCGACGACGACTGGAGGCCATCTGAGCGCCCGCAACCCGATCTCCGATCTGAAAACCTGATTTGAGAGCCGCAATTTCGCCCATCCGTACGATAGTTCCCGAATAATCGGCCCCATCGACTGCTCCAGGGCAGGGAATACGGCCAGGCATCTTCCAGTCGCAATGATTTAACGACACCGCTGATACTTTGACAATAAGTTCATTGGCCTGCGGGACCGGAACCGGTCTATTCTCAGACATTTCAAATGCGCCAGGAGTCTTCTCAGACTGAATAACCGCCTTTTGCGAGGGAGGAAGTTGCGGAAGACCAGTGCTCGCCATTGCAGTGATAGGACGGAAGGTGTCGTATGACTTGGAGCACTTCAACTTTCGACTTTGAGTATCCTTCTTCACATTTCTATTCCGGTTTTGCAAAAATGCCACCTCAGCTCCACATATTTCATCCTATAGTAGCCATCGGAGACCGAGGATGAAGGATTTTCGTGCTGCAACCGACATTCGGGAATTTGACATATTAGCTCGGGACTTTCTAAAGCTGTCTCTCCCCGCATATAACTTGGATGGTATTTCGGGACTTCTATAACAGTAACTCTGGCTTATCTATACACTCTGAACTATGTTAGTTGGTTTCTTATTTCCATGCGGCTTTCCATCCTCCAGCCTGATCCGTCGCGTTAAATCATACTACCACACCCTTCATGATGAGCCCCGCGGCAAATATGTTCAGAACACTTACACTGACGGCGCTCGTTTCTGCTGTCGTATCGGCGTATGAATCCCAAGTGCCTCTCAATCCACAATTTCCTGAATATTTGAACGAAGAATGGGACGATTCTTGTTCGATCAGCAAGAGCACTGCATACGACATACACGATGGCCCCAATACCTTCTCTTCATCCCCATCTGAGGATATACACTCAGTCAAAATATCACCTCATGTCAACGCGACGAATTGGGAACAATGGGAATTCGATGGTCTGTCGCACACTGGCCTATCTGGACTGCTGATGGCATTCTCCAGAGATGCGACGTACGCCTTCTTTGGCCAGGGAAATTTACGCGTGGAATTCTACATCACCCTTGGGGACGGCTCAATAATCCAAGAGCTGGACTTCATCAGTGAATCTTACGTCATTGATTGCCCGGACTTTACCGCGGGAATCTGGAATAGTACAGACAGGTCATATTCGTTCTATGTCACCAAGGATCATCAGTTTGCGAGACTGAAGTTTGACTCATGGAGAGTTCGAGGTGGCTTCACCATGTCCTCAAGTACAAGGCCTCACCTAGCGGACGGCTCGCCCTGGACACCCGATGGCGGGAAACCAGATGCTACTGAGGTCTCTCCCGGCTTGTTCTATGGACTATCTATGGGAGGAGCCGAGGTCGACGTCGACGCTACTCTCTCATCTGGAAAACGGATCACGTTCAAAGGTAGAGGAGGCTCTACTCGTCTTTGGGCTACGGAAGGCTGGCTCAAGCTCTGTGATGGCTGGAAAGTGATTCGAGCCTGGGCGGGACCTTATTCTATCGTATACTGGGATGTGCTTTCGCGCATAGACAGAGGTGTACGATATGTCTCGGGACACCTGTTTTACCATGATGAACTCTTGGTTGGTTCTAGAGTTGGCCAACCTTCCGACAAGGCTGATTACGTCCTGTTTAATGACCAATTCGACGGGGAGATGTCAGGGAAATACAAGGACAAAAACACTGGCCACCATCTGGAATTCGCTTCACCCACTAGAGACAAGAAATGGACATTCGACGTGCAACATATTGTGACTCAGTATGAAATAGGTGCTGGAGCTGGGTTCGGCATGAGCGGCTTCGCTAACCGGGTAGTTGGTGGTGAGGTCGGAGGTGTACAGTACGAAGGGAAAGGTCAATCAGAACAAACCTACTGGCCGGAGCATATCGAAGAGTGGAAGATATGGCTTGTTTGGGGTCTTGGATTCCTAGGAAGAGGAAAGACGTATGTTATGAAGTTGGTTGGGTACGTACTGTAGTGACTATGCATAGTTCAAGAAGATTAGGTATTATGCAATTCAATGCAACTTGGTTTTCTTGGCATACATCATCTGGATACTTTACGGCCATTATTTTCACGGGCCTCCCATGATTTCCTTTCCGTTGTGCATCTGAATTCCTTTTATTCCATCAATAGCCCTGTAAGAGGGGAACCGGGATCGGAACGTTAGTTACTAATCTTTTGTTGGCTTTTCTCTATCCGAAATAGGGACAGGACGCCTGTCAATAATCTTCAATAGTTAAATCCAATTATAGGACTATGGTATAAGCAAAGAGGATGCCCATCTGCCGAATGCAAAACGCTTTCCAGGCGAAAATCCCACTATGGGCTTCTCTTTCCAAAATCACCGAGTAACATAACCTGGATCATAACCGGGATCACCCGTGCGGCTGAAGACGGTCTTCGGGATTTTGTCCTAAGATAAACCTCCGAACATGGGCCTTTGATAGGCCGGAACAAAATCCCGACCTCCTTCAGCACCGCCACGAGCAATGCACTTGAAGCTCCGAAGTCAATTTATTCCGAGTTTCCGATGGAGTCCTGGCAGATTAGGAAATCAGTATCTTTGCTCGCTATGTATCAGGGGCTGCAAATTATATGTCAACATTATCTTGACAATAAACGATCTGCCCTTCTCTACACACCGTCCACTCGTTGTTTCCCAAGCACCCGATCCCATCAAGTTTCAACAACGTAACAAAACCATTTGCAATCATCATCATGAGTGATCAGGATGCTGTTAAAGAGAGTGGCCAGAGAGAGCCCATTGCGGTTGTTGGAAGCGGGTTTCGATTTCCCGGCTCATCGAACAACCCCTCAAAGCTTTGGGATCTCTTGGTCAAGCCACGAGATCTTCTGACGAAAATACCCGAGAACCGCTTCAACTCAGATTCTTTCTATCATCCAAAGCCATTTCACCACGGAACATCAGACGTCCGCGAATCCTATTTCCTCGAAGAGGATCACCGGCAGTTCGATGCAGCCTTCTTCAATATCAAGCCTGTAGAAGTCCATGCGATTGATCCACAGCAACGCATTCTGATGGAAGCGGTATACGAATCTCTCGAAGCAGCTGGAATATCAATGGAGTCATTAGCTGGATCTCGGACCGGAGTGTACGTCGGGCTGATGTGCGCCGACTACGTCGATCTCTTGAATAACGATGTGAACTCGCTGCCTACCTACACTCCGACAGGAACCGCGCGAAGTATCATGTCGAACCGTATTTCGTACTTCTTCGATTGGCATGGACCGAGCATGACTATTGATACGGCATGCTCCTCCAGTTTGGTAGCAGTACACCAGGCTGTTCAGTTGCTGCGTAGCGGTGACTCAGATGTCGCAGTAGCCGCTGGAGCTAACCTGATGCTTGGGCCTCTTCCGTATATTGCGGAGAGCAAGCTGCAAATGCTGTCGTCAAACAGTCGATCCCGAATGTGGGATATTGACGCTTCCGGGTATGCTCGCGGTGAAGGAGTCGCTGCCGTGGTCCTGAAGCGGTTGAGCTCTGCAATTGCGGACGGAGACCAAATTGAGTGCATCATTCGCGAGTCAGGCATTAACCAAGACGGCCGAACAAAAGGCATCACTATGCCTAGCTCAGTAGCGCAAGCCGATTTGATTTCCAGGACCTATGCGAAAGCTGGTCTAAACCCTAGAAACCCGACTGAACGCTGCCAGTACTTCGAAGCCCACGGGACTGGAACTGCAGCTGGTGACCCCAAGGTAAGAATTGCCACGCAAATAAGCGCTAGTCTCATTCTAACGTCGATACTCATAGGAGGCTGAAGCCATTAGCAAAGCCTTCTTTCATCCCGGCGAGGATATTTCTGGGAAAACTGATCCGCTTTATGTCGGCTCCATCAAGACAGTAATTGGTCATACCGAAGGAACTGCCGGGTTGGCTGGTCTTCTCAAAGCCTCCCTCGCCGTCCAGCACGGAATCGTCCCGCCTAACTTGCTCTTCAATCAGCTGAGTCCGGCTGTAGAGCCCTTCTACACCAATCTTGAGGTGTTGACGAGTCCTAGACCTTGGCCAAAGCTTGCGGAGGGGACCCCAAGGCGTGCCAGTATCAATAGTTTCGGATTTGGAGGTACTAACGCGCATTGTATCATCGAAAACTACATCCCTTCACCCGCTCATGCCGATCGAGCCATTGCTGCTCGTCAGTTCACACCTTTCAACTTCTCAGCCGCCTCAGAGAAGTCCTTGAGAGGCATTTTGACCGACTATTCCAACTACCTTCGGCTGAATCCCGAAGTCTCGTTGCAAGATCTCTCCTATACACTTTATGCTCGGAGAAGCGAACATGCTGTGCGAGTACATATATCGGCGGGATCGACCACAGACCTCTATACGAGGATTGACGATCTTCTCCAAGTGCCGTCCAGTGGTGGCAATGCTCAAAGTATTGGAACCCGTTCGAAAATACTTTCAAGACCAGTCCGCGCATTGGGTGTTTTCACTGGCCAAGGGGCGCAATGGCCGTCTATGGGGAGGGAGCTGGTCCTCAACTCCCCATACGCAAAAGAAGTAGTCCAGAAATTGGATCTGGTTCTGCAAAGCTTACCTGAGCCAGAGCGGCCGGATTGGTCACTCATGAATGAACTCACGTGTGATGCTTCTCAGTCTAGGCTTGACACGGCCGTTATTGCACAACCGCTATGCACTGTTGTTCAAATCATACTCTTTGATCTCTTGAGTAGCGCTGGTGTCAAGTTCCAAGCAGTTGTTGGCCACTCATCAGGAGAGATTGCTGCCGCATACGCTGCAGGATACCTCACTCGAGAAGACGCCCTCAAAATTGCCTACTACAGAGGCTATTTTACCAATCTGACACCATCCGACCGGCCTGGTGCCATGATGGCTATCGGCACGTCCGCGGAGGATGCTGAAGAGCTTTGCAGCCTCCCCATGTTCCAAGGCCGCTTGGCCGTGGCTGCTGTCAATTCATCATCCAGTGTTACAATTTCAGGAGATCGTGATGCTATCGAGCAAGCCAAGGAAGTGCTTGAAGATGAGAAGAAGTTCGCAAGGCTTCTCAAGGTCGACAAGGCATACCACTCCTCACACATGGTTCCTTGTGCAGAGGGCTATCTTGGGGCATTGAAGAACTCCGAGATTCACCCTCTATCGGGAACTCATGGCTGCGTCTGGCATTCGAGTACGCACAAGAACAGACATAGCCATGGGGATGGGGCTCTAGCAGGACAATACTGGGCAGACAACATGGTCCAGCCAGTACTGTTCTCACATGCTGTTGAGGCTGCTGCATCTGCCGGGGATGCATTCGATATTGCAATCGAGGTCGGTCCTCATCCGGCACTAAAGGGACCTGCTCTCCAAACGCTTCAGGAGGTCCAGAAAGACACCATTCCATACACGGGTCTTTTGAACCGGGGCAAAGACGATATCGAAGCTTTCTCCGATGCCTTGGGCTACCTCTGGACACAATTTGCACCCTCGCTTGTCGACTTCCGAGGATTTGATTTGCTGGCCTCTCGAGGCGAACAGAGAAGCCTGATCCGGAATTTGCCTACATATCATTGGGACCACGACAAAATATTCTGGCACAAGTCTCGCGCAGTGAAGGCTTTCCTCGGCCAGAAGAACATCCCAAATTCTCTACTTGGATCCAGAACAACAGATGTGATGGAGCAAGAAATAAGATGGAGGAATCTGCTCCGGCTGAGCGAGCTTCCTTGGGTCAGAGGTCATCAGCTTCAAGGACAGGTCATCTACCCGGCCACGGCGTACATATCTACTGCGGTGGAAGCCGCTAGGTTCTTGGTTCCTAAAGGCGAGAACATTGCCTTGATTGAAGTGGAAGACTTTAGTCTTGGTAAGCCTCTCGTCTTTGCAGAGGATGCTGCTGGTATCGAAACCGTCTTCACACTCAGCGATATTGCTAAGGAGAATGACACTACCTACTCCGCTTCCTTCATCTATCACGCATCTACCAATGCAGAGACTGAACAGTTGTCTACCCATGCCACCGGAAGAGTCATTGTCATTACAGGCGAAACCTCTTCACACTGGCTCCCATCACGACAAAAAGATCTTCCGAATCTTGTCGACATCCCAGAGGACCGTTTCTATGCCTCCCTGGAGCCTTTAGGGTACGCATATAGTGGATATTTCAAGACGATGTCGTCCATCAAGAGAAGGCTGAACTTCTCATCCACTAAGATCAGAGTACCTCCACAGGACGACGAACCCGAGAAGATGCTTCTCCATCCAGCACTACTTGATACTGCTTTACAAGGCATCTTCTTGGCTTATTGCTGGCCAGGCGATGGTAGTCTTGAGCAGCTTCATGTTCCTACTGGGATCAAGAACTTCCGCGTCAACGTCGGCCTTTGTCAGCAAGTCCTTACTCCTGAAACCGATGTTTCCTCTTGTACCCAGTTGACTGGAAACCCTCTCGCTACGAAACATCTCAACGGAGACGTGGAGATCTACGCTGACGACGGAGCTGGTCTGGTTCAAATGGAAGGCTTGAGGGTTGTCGCCTTTGCTGAGCAAACTAAAGACGCAGACCGTGCCATTTTCTCTGAACATGTCTGGGATGTGTTGGCCCCAAACTGCGAGCGTGCTATGGGCGGCAAGCGCGCGACTCCTCAAGACTACGAGTTTGCATACGGCATGGAGAGAGTGGTTGTATACTACATGAAGCAGCTGGTCACTCTCTTCCCTGAATCGCTTCGCAAGATCATGAACTTGGAATGGCACTTCGAATGTATGTTTGCGTTCTTCAATGATGTCCTGACGACCCTCGAAGCTGGAGAGAGACGAACTGCTCGGAGGGAGTGGCTTCAGGACACTGCTGCGGATGTGGAAGGCATCAAGGCCAGGTAAGCTCCACCCAACTTTCATACTATAGTCAAGGTAATGACAGATATTCAGATACGCACACACGGTTGACATGCAGCTCACTTGCGCCGTGGGTGACAACCTGCCAGCTGTGCTTCGAGGAGAATCAACAATCCTGCAGCACTTAACCAAGGACAACCTGCTTAATCGCTTCTATGAGGTTGGGTTAGGCCTGAAAGAGGTCTCGGGCTACCTTGGAAAGACTGTAGAGCAAGTCGTCCATCGCCATCCTCGCATGAAGATCGTTGAAATAGGCAAGTGTATTTAAGTTGACTTCAGAGATATCTGCTAACCTTATTATAGGAGCTGGAACGGGTGGCGCCACAAAAGTCATCATGAGGGGTATCGGTCGTTCGTTCTCCTCATACACCTATACCGATATCTCACCCAATTTCTTTGAATCTGCACAAGAAGTATTCTCTGCCGTCGCGGACAAGATGATCTTCAAGACTCTCGATGTGGAAAAAGACATCACGGAGCAAGGCTTTGAAGAACATTCTTATGACCTCGTCGTTGCTTCGTTGGTTCTACACGCGACGACTGATCTCAAGAGGACCTTGACAAACGCCCGCCGGCTCTTGAAGCCTGGCGGTTACCTCATCTTCCAGGAGATTTGCGACAACGACATTGCCAGAGTCGGGTTCCTCATTTGCGCTGTTCCGGGCTGGTGGCTTGGCCAAGATGATGGCAGGAAGTTATCGCCTTGTGTGTCGACGTCTGAGTGGCACAACCTGCTCCTCCAGACAGGGTTCTCCGGCGCAGACTCTCCCATGCCCGAGTACGACGCAGCGCCTTACCCACTAGCTGTCATTGTTTCTCAGGCGGTCGATGATCGTATAGCCCTACTCCGCGAACCTCTTTCTCTGGTTCAAAACGACGCATATGTGGGTGAGCCTTGGGACTTGGTCCTTGTCGGGGGTCAGACATCGAAAACAGCGCTGCTCATCGAGCAAATCTCAGGACTCATCACGTCATCAAGCGTAACTCACTCAGTCTTCAAGACTATCGACGATGTCGACGGCACGAGAATATCCCCTACAACAGCTATCCTGTGCCTGGCAGACCTAGACGAGCCAGTGTTCAAGGGTCTATCAGGTGCGACACTCGAGGGCTTGCAAAGGCTTTTCGAAACGCAAAGAACAGTTCTCTGGATCACCCAAGGTTGCAAATCAGAAGACCCTTGGATGAACATGTCAGTTGGGCTTGGACGGACCTTGGTTCTGGAGAATCCCGATCTGGTTTTGCAGTTCCTTGACCTTGAACCTGGTGAGGAACCAAATCCCCGACAACTTCTAGAAGTATTACTGCGCCTGCGACAAAGCGACAGATGGGAGAAAGAAGGAAAGTTCGATGACGTCTTGTGGACGAATGAGCATGAGCTCGCCTATGACAAGGGAGATCTCACGCTATCTCGAGTTCACCTCAGTGGCGCTCTCAACGACAGATACAATGCAGCCAAACGAACGGTCCTTGAAGCGAAGAATCCACAAGAGACTCCGCTTAACCTCTCTCTTGGCCCATCGCTGAAGCAATCTTTGGTTTTGGACGACGTCCTCGCGGCTAAGACGCTGAGCTCATGGGAACTCAAGGACGACTCCGAGACCCTCATCAAAGTCACACACTCACTGTTAATGCCTGCGCTTGCAGCGCCGACTCCATTGTACCTGATCCTCGGTACTATCAACAAGACGAAGAAGTCGGTCTTATCCATTGCGGATAACAATGGGTCGTATGCTCTAGTAGCTTCAAACAAGGTGCTAGCCATTGACGTTCCTGCGGGCCAGGAGTCCCAGTTGTTGTCTCTCCTCAACACTCGGCTACAAGTCGACAGCATGCTGTCACTATGTGAGAGCGACTCCACCTTGCTCATTCATGAGCCTTCTCCGGATCTTGCATCAGCCATTGCTGCGTGTGGTTCAAGTGGGAATATCAATGTCGTTTTCACCACTTCAACTTCTTCCGGCGACAGCACATGGACAAGAATTGATGCATACTCTACTCAGAGAGCTATTCGGTCTTTATTGCCTGAGAATGCGACAGTCTTCATTGACTGCTCTGCGGGCAGCCAGAGCCGGAGGACAGCATCGTTGATCGCATCTTGTCTGCCTCCATCATGTTTTCAAACGACAATCTCTGGGGTTCAATCACTGCAAAGAATCAGAGGTCTATCTACTACTGACTTGCGTCAAAAACTGAATGCTGCTCTTGCATGGGCTTCGAAAGAGCTTGCCGCCCCAAGCAATCCAAGTACACTACCTTTGATCAAGTTGGAAACCCTGATCGACGATTCTGCGGTCGCATCCACTACGCAAGCAGTGGTGGATTGGAGCACCGCAACGAGCGTTCCTGTCCAGGTATCTACGGTTGATAACCATGTCACGTTTAAGGACGACAACACATACGTCCTATTTGGACTGACGAGTGACTTGGCCCAGTCTATCTGTGACTGGATGGTGTCTCGTGGGGCGCGGAACATCGTACTCACGAGTCGCAATCCAAAGATTGATTCCAACTGGATAGAGCTCCTGAAAGGGGCCGGGGTCAGGTTGGAGGCTTTTGCAAAGTGAGATTGACATCCTGTTGCCATGTCTTAAGAAAAAGCTGACTATTTTACAGCGATATAACGAACAAAGATGCTCTGTCTTCCCTTGTTCATCACATACGCAAGAACTTCCCTCCAATCGCGGGTGTCGCGCATGGTGCTATGGTTCTGGATGACGTGTCATTCTTCGAGATGCCTTATGAGAAGATGACTAAAGTCCTTGGGCCGAAGGTTCAAGGAGCTATTCTTTTGGATGAAATTTTCCAGGACGCTAGCCTTGACTTTTTCGTCTTCTTCTCTTCCGTTACAGCTATAGCTGGGAATCGTGGGCAATCTGCTTACACCAGCGCCAACATGTTCATGACTTCGTTGGCGAGCCAGAGGCGGGATAAAGGTTTGGCCGCTTCGATTCTTCACCTCGGTGCGGTCATGGGTGTAGGGTACATCAACCGAGGATTCTCGGATGCCTTCTTCACTACTCTCAGAAGGGCCGGCTTCATGATGATGTCAGAGCGCGGGCTTCATCTTCTTTTCGGTGAAGCAGTTCTTGCATCTAATCCCCATTCTGGACGGAACCCGGAAGTGATTACGGCTTTGGAGCTATCTAGGCTCGGCGACAAGCCTCCCCTGTGGACAAAATTTCCTCGGTTCCAACACTGTCTTCAAGCTGACGATGGCGCAAACAAAAAGGCAAAGAACAAGACAGCTGCCGTCTCTACGAAGCTCAAACTTGCCGAGGCAACTACGGCAGAAGAGATTCTTGAGATTGTTCAAGGTAAGGTCATCGTGATTTGCAATAACTGCTCAAGTAACCTGACGACGAAATAGACGCCTTTTACCTGAAACTTCAGGTCGCACTTCAGATTCCAGACGAGACTGATAAATATCAAGTCCTCGCTTCAGGAACGGATGACCTTGGCATTGATTCTTTGGTCGCCGTTGAAATCCGGTCCTGGTTTCTGAAGGAGCTTGAGACTGAGATCCCCGTGTTCAAAGTCCTGTCCGGAGGTTCCGTAACACAGCTTGTCGAGTATGCCATTGGGAGCATGCCCGCAGAACTAACCCCGAATCGAGCAGACTCAGCGAAGGCATCTGAACCGGAACCAGAAGCCCCAGCCACATTGATGCCACCACCAGATTCAGTCTCCTCGTCGCCAAGCAGTCTACCAAAGACTAGTGCCTCAGGTAGCCAGCAGATGAGTGAGGGAAGCTCCAAGACCAGTGAACAGGGTGACGCGCAAGACAAGAAAGAAGGGTCACCCGCTGACTCGGTCAACGATGTCTCAGAATTGACTTACGAAAAGGTTCTGCCTGTATCCCCGGGCCAGTCGAGATTCTGGTTCCTCAAGCACCTACTGGAAGATCAAACTACGGCAAACAACACCATCTGGGTCTCAGTTCAAGGTACAATCAGGCTGAACGATCTCGAAATGGCTGTACGAAAGGTTGCTGCTAGCCATGAAGCCCTGCGTACCTCGTTCTTCATGGATGAGAACCAGAAACCTGTCCAAGCCATTTCGGAAACCTCCTGTCTGTACCTGGAGAAAAAGACTCTAAGCTCAGGCTCTCAGGCCGAGCGGGAGTTCGAAGGTCTCAAGAAGCACGTCTATGACATTGAACATGGCGAATGTATGCGACTTGTATACCTTGAGGTCACGGACACGGAGAGTTATCTTCTCATCGGATCACATCACATCATCATGGATGGTATCAGCCTGGAGGTTTTCTTGAAAGACATTGAGAAAGCATACAATGGTCAAAGTCTTTCTGACCAGGTCTACCAATACTCTGATTATTCGGAGAAACTACGTCAAGAGCTTGAACAGGGCACCATGCAAGAGGAGATCAACTATTGGAAGTCGGAATTCGCTGACGCACCATCCCCCCTTCCTCTGCTTCCCTTTGCAGCTGAAAAGCAACGTAAATCTTTGGCATCTTATAGCCATACTTCTGTCAGTCGCCTTGTTGATCCAAGGGTCGCGAGACAGATTTCGAACACTTGTCACAAACTGAAGGCAAACGTCTTCCATTTTTACCTGGGTGTGTTCGAGGTCTTGCTCTTCAAACTCTTTGGCAACAACGATGTCTGCATTGGCATGGCAGATGCGAACCGTTGGGATGAAAAGGTGTCTCAGAGCATTGGAATGTACCTGAATCTTCTTCCACTGAGATTCCGCCTCGATGGAAGGCAGTCTTTTGAGGCTATGCTCAAGGACACTCGCAGGAAAGCTTATCTTGCAATGTCAAACTCGAGGTTGCCGTTCGATGTCTTGCTTGACAACGTCAATTGCGAGCGTTCGACTGCTTTCAGTCCTCTCTTCCAAGCATTCATCAATTATCGCCAGGGTGTCAATGAGAAGCGCGTTCTAGGCAATGCCACAGGTGCAACAAAGGAGCTTTCGCTTCCTAAAGCTGGATATGACGTTTCTCTGGACATCATTGAGAACCCAGGCAACGATACGCGCGTCACCGTCATGCTTCAGAGGGCTCTTTATTCCGACAACGAGTCATCTCGAGTGTTGGATCTATACTTCAAGCTCCTGAATGACCTTTCCAGCTCTTCTAACAAGATGTTGGACGAGGTGTCCTTGTTCACTGAGCAGGAGATCAGCAATGCAATCCAATTGGGTCAAGGTATGGTTTCCTGACTAAAACAAAGTTTTTGATTCTTCTCACCGAAGCTCGTTGTACTAAACGAATGTAGGTCCTGTTTTGCCATCTCAATGGCCAGAGACTCTCGTACACCGCATCGACGCAATGATTGCGGTACATACTGACAAAGTTTCTTTGAAAGAGATAACCGGCAAGTCGTGGACTTATCTGCAACTCCAAGAAGAGATCAACCGGGTATCTTCTGCATTGATCCAAGCCAATGTGACTTCTGGATCAACCGTCGCGATTTATCAAGAAGCTTCCCCTAATTTCGTCTTCTCACTGCTCGCCGTCCTCCGAATCGGCGCCATTCATGTCCCACTGGACTGCAACCTTCCAGAAGGGCGACTCCGTCTAGTTCTCGCAGAGTGCAGGCCTTCTGCACTGCTGGCTGATGGAACGACGCTGTCGCAGATCGGTAGCCTCGGACTGTCACCATCCGTCACCATTCTGGATGTGTCGAGACTTCCTGCAGCGTCAGCATCCATCAGTCCAGTATCTACTAAAGCGGCCAACCCAGCTGCGATTCTCTTCACCAGCGGTAGTACTGGCGTTCCGAAGGGTGTGATTCTCTCACATGGAAGCTTGCGTAATCATGTCGAAGCTCTGGTCCATACTCATGGGTTTGGGTCCGAAACCGTCCTCCAGCAGAGCTCTGTAGGATTCGATATGTCGATGAATCAGGTCTTCATGGCCTTGGCCAACGGAGGGAGTCTCGTCATTGTCCCTGAGTCTCTTCGCAAAGACTCGTCTGCTATTGCGAAGATCCTGCTGGAGCAAAACATCACCTACACCAGTGCAACCCCGTCCGAATATTTGGCGTGGCTCCGGCACGGCTCTGACGACCTGCTCCGGAACAAATCATGGAAATATGCTACGGCAGGTGGTGAGAAGTTTACTCTTGAGCTTCTGCAGGCTTTCCAGAAACTGAAGAGTGCATTCTCTCATTCATTCCACGCCTTCAACGCCTATGGCCCAACAGAGTGCTCTATGTCTTCCAACGAGCTTGAGGTCAACCTAGATGGTCCTAGTGCCCAACTTATAACCGCAGGCAGAGCTCTTCCAAACTATGCTGTTTACATCCTGGATGGGAATGCAACTCCTCAGCCGATTGAGATCCCGGGAGAAATCTGCATTGCCGGAGCAGGTGTGGCCCTGGAATACCTAAACAATCCCGCCGAGACTGCCAAGAAGTTTCTCAAGGATCCTTTCGCATCTGTCTCCGCTACAGAGAGGGGCTGGAACAGGATGTATCGGACTGGTGACAAAGGTGTTCTTAGACCAGATGGTACACTGGAGATCCTCGGCCGCATTGAAGGGGATACTCAGATCAAGCTCCGAGGTCTTCGCATTGAGATGCAAGATATTGAGCAATCAATCCTGAAGGCCGGCGAGGGACGACTGAAGGAGGTCATTGTCACTCCTCGCGGAGACCCAACAATTCTTGTCGCCCATGCCGTTGTATCGCCGATTGTCTTGATTGACAACGAGCGAGAGTATCTTCGCGGTCTGGCTGCCTCACTCCCACTTCCACAATACATGCGCCCTGTGGCAATCATTCCGATTGCTACCATGCCGCTAAACGCATCTGGCAAGATTGACAGACGGGCTCTGCAGAATCTTGATATTCCAAGCACATTGCAACAGAAGACGAGGCCAACAAGAAAGCTTACTGACACCGAATCCAAGTTGGCCCAGATTTGGGTTGAGGTGTTGCCCCAGCAGCTGCAAGAAGTCTATGCCATTGATGAAACTTCCGACTTCTTCCAGGTTGGAGGTAACTCGATGATTCTGCTTGAGCTTCGCGAGCTCGTGAAGAAGAGGTTCCAAGTTCATCTTCCGTTGCTACGATTCTTCGAACACAGTACACTTGGCGCTATGGCAGCAGCCATCCAAGATACATCGCCCGGCGAGAAACTTGAGATCAACTGGGCTGTTGAAACGGAAGTCCCGTCTGACTATTCTGAGCTCAACACGCAGGAGCCTGCGCAAAGCCACAGTTCTCACAAGACTATCGTGCTTACCGGTGCTACTGGATTCCTCGGAAAATATCTGCTGAGTCTCCTCACTGAAGCCCCTGACGTCGACAAGATCCACTGCATTGCCATCCGCAACCGTGAGAAGCTCGCAAATTTTACGAATTCCGCGAAAATCGTCATTCATGATGGAGATCTGGCAAGTTCGCGCTGCGGTCTGTCGGAAGCGGACGCGACCTCTGTCTTCGGTTCTGCGAATGTCATCATTCACAACGGCGCCGATGTCTCTTTCTTGAAAACTTACAGTTCGCTACGGGCTTCCAACGTGCTTTCGACTAAGGAGTTGGTCAAGCTAGCTCTCCCTCGCCATATTCCGATCCATTACATATCTACCGCCACGGTGGGAAAGCTCAACAAGTCAGATTCTCTAGCGCCTGAGTCACTAGCACAATACCCTCCTGGGCCGTCGTTTGTCGATGGCTATGCGGCCTCAAAATGGGCTAGCGAAGTCTTCCTAGAAAAGGCGACGAGACAATTTGGTCTCCCAACCTTCATCCACCGTCCCTCGTCAATAACTGGGGATGGGGCAGGGGAAAACGACATTGTGCCTAGCGTTCTCAAGTACTCTGCAATGATCAAAGCGCTTCCTGACTCCAGCCAGTGGACAGGCTACATCGACCTTATCACCGTCGAAAAAGCGGCTGCAGGGATTGTTGACTTTGTCTTGCAAGGGAGACTAGTCAACGTTGCCGCAACCGAGGCAGAATACTTGCATCATGCCGGAGAAAAGGTGATTCCAGCGCAATCAATCAAAACTATTCTAACAGCCGACGATGGACCTCAATGGGAGTCAGTATCGATGAACAATTGGGTGGAGAAGGCCATCCAAAATGGTATGAATCCTTTAATTGGCGAATTCCTCCTCTCGATAGACAAAGGACAGGGCATGCAGATTGGACAGAAGCTTCTCTCAAAGACGGACGGGTCAAAAAACGACTTTTAAGGCGTTCTGGTGATTTCTTGTTTTCATTTGTTATCATTTTCTATTTGTTCATTGCCTGGAAGGCCTTGGCTTGAAACACGTATTGGTGGTTTTCATCCATTCTCTCCTTTTAGTCTCCCTTGTCTAGATACTGCTTTGAGATTATTCTTACTTTAAATATTTCTATTTTAACTACGAGCTCTGATTATCTCATATATATGTCAATTTAATTTCACGTATCTCTTAAACTTTGAACTTTTGCAAAGCTAGGTTTCTAAATGAATTTTAATTCTGAGGTACAAGTGGAAGCACCGCCGCTACACGAAAGATATAATCAAAACTAAAGTAATTTTGAGGCACCCTTTGGTATTGTAAGCCGAAACTTCCAAGCCGCATGGGGGTGATACTGTGCATCGTTATTCGCCATTCTTTTCTTACAGACTTAAGCATGAACTTATCGTAAACTCAGGCGCGCTGGCAGTTTTTATTACTGTTCACTTTATCACACACCATCTAGTTTACAGTCATTTTAGCTTCAACTACAGAACCTTCAGTGCAGCTGTGATGAAGCACACCCAGGCCGGTAGGTCCGTAATCAAAGCCCGAGTCCAATTCATCTTCAACCAGTTCCCCATCGAATACGTCACATTTCCCTTCGGCATACCATTCTCTATATTTGCAATCCAATTCAAGGCCGTACCTACATATGCCATATGAGCAATGCTGAACAGCAAGCCCGTGGTATACCACAAAGTTGAACCGGTGGCCTGAAGCTCGTCCCGAGCCACCAGGAGATTGAGGATACCCAGAAGGTAAGTAAGAGGATAGCCTATAATAATCACCCAGCGCCATCGAAGGCCTCCCTTAGTCCACCACGGTGGGAGAGTGGTGTTTGCGCGTTCGCGGAGTGTTGGATGCATCCAAGTTCCAAAGATGAGGTGCTCGTCAAGAGCAAACATGAGAACTGATGTGGAGCTGAGAGCCGGAAGGAGGCGGAGAAGACGGATTGAAGATGCGATAAGAGACATTTTCTTAGAGGTTCACTTTTCTAATTGGTAAATGCTGAAAAATCGTGCTTTGTTCAGTAGAATGTTTGATAGTTTACTATGTGGTAAGTGGCAATACTAACCTTCGTGAAAATGACAATCATTTATCCATACGGAGCGCTCGGGGAACACCGAGCGGCACTTGCAGATCTCATCATTGTCATTCACAATATGGTGAGATTTTCATCGTGATCGTTTGCCGGCCTGTAAGACTGGTCTGATGCCTGCAGAATCAGCAACGGAGCAATTGATCCTGCACCTCTCGGACGGAACGCAATTGAGACAATAAGTCCCGAGTATCACATACGGATTGAAAGGCAGTCCGTAGGCCCGATATGCAAATGGACCCGCAAGAAATAGAGGGGAGAGAGTAAGCAGAAACTCCCGACAAACATTGTCAAGTTCGGAGGGTTTATTCATTGAGGCCCGAAGCTAAGTAAGACATTCGGACTAGAGTAGTATTTCGGTCTTACTGGGTCTATGACAGGGCATATAATTTGCGCTTTGGTTCTGAAATTCCTCTTACGATCGGAACACTAGCATCTCATCTATGTGCATCTAGCGAACTCCGCAGCTTATCAATCGTAAGTGAGGCGCAGTCTCTTATGCTTCTCTATGCAAGTTCATCAAAGGGTGTATCCGCTGACGGGCCTCAGAAAAACTGTCCGAAAAGAAAACTATCCGAATATCTCGGCGCTTATTGTTCAAGTGGCAAACCGATATTCACTTGCATCACCATGTCTTCCCTGCTGCTCAGCGATGTGCTGTCCTACGGCATTTTCGGCTTCAGTGCCCTTTGCGTCCAAGCACATCTGACCTCCAAGTTCACACCGTCCTTCTCCAGGAACCTAGAGGAGAAGTTACCCCTGCACAACAAGGCGGTTTTCTGGTGGCTGGGAATTTCTGATAGCGCTCTGAGATACGTCTTTGTATCCATTAATATCGCAGTTTGCGTTTTGCTCTGGTCACCTGAGCTCCGGAGCTTCGGGTTGAAGTTTACCCTTGGACTTCTGGGTGTGGGCTTCTACTCTGACATGAAGTTGGGAGAAAGCCCGATTCCGCATCTTTTGCTTGTCAGCACCGTGGGTGCAGCAATATTGGTGAGATAAAGGAGTTACACGGCTTCCGTCTTATCTGTCAACACGTATGTTGTGTCATCTCTCTCGGTCGAAACGTGCCGAAGATGATGCACTGCAACTTGAAACAAGACAGTCTTGCGGTACATCCCATCTTCCGTCATACCCAAGTTCAAGTGGTACACGGATGGCTTACGCCTCGATTACGCGAGTCACCAGTCAACAGCATTTAGGAGGGACGCCACACACCCATCTAAACCTTTTACAAGCCCAATCACAACTGTTGTTTGGAACACGGCGACCTTCATTTGGATATTCCCTAGATAGTATGCTCGGCCATTTGCCTTCAATAAAAATTCACCTTCGCTTAGTTATTCAACGTCGAGTAATTATTCAGTCCTGAATGTACACTTTCGTTCACAATTCACATTTCGTGCGACGTAAATATTGTTTAATTTGATTTCTGATTTTTAATAATGCGGACAAGTTAGAAACTCCGTGTATGATCTGGCTACGTGATCACTTCGTGGCAACATGTTCCTGGCTCGTGAATGCAAACCCCCTTTATATCGGCTTGTAAACGACTTCGCTTAGTTTCCGGATTTCCTCCCGTAACGCCTCTATCCGCTCTTTACAGGACGGTTGGCCTTCCATTTCTTTTTGTCCAAGTACGAAGTCTAGTAATTTTGGTGAAATTGTTTTGCAGTTGAAATCGCTCTCGTCTCGTTTTCCCGCTTCAGCCGTGGAGGTGCCAGAATAGCCGAGGTAAAGTCCAATTCTGTCAATAAGGCGGACAACGACTTGAGTGAGAACTATGATTTGAAGATCAGAGTCTTCATGAATTGAAACCCCGCTGATTTGAAAACCAGATAGCTCAAGCAGGGTTGTTTGGTGGCCTGGAACGGATAGAGCACCCCGGATAGCAGCAAAGACGTCTCGGCAAAGCTGTATAAGGTTGATGTAGCAGGAAATAATCAGAAGGCTCGTGGGCATGTCCAGCCAAGTGATTTGAGATGGGCTCTCTGGAATGGGTCGAACTTCAGAGTTCGTATCGGACCGAGAAATCGTCTGTCGGTCCCCGGTCTCGAAATCTGAGATAGTATCCCCCATGTCGGCATCTGCAATGCTGCTGAGGTCATTTTTTGTGTTAAGCCAAGTCCAAGAAGTCTGCAATGATGTGTCATTTTTCTGAGAGCTGTGCATCGAAGCACGACTGGCTGGCTCCTTTGGAGAGCCCTGACGCGCAGCACCGAGAATCTCCAGAAGCAGTGTCTGAAACGTCTGCAGCCCCTGTATCATGGATACAACGGCACTTGAGAGACGGTTTCTCTGGTCCGTTGAGTCCATTAGACTGGGTTCGGTGGTTGCGTATTCCTTAGCCACTTGGCTGACGACGCTCAATTGTCGGTGTATTTCCACGTTTAAGGCCGACATCTGCTCCACAGATTCTTGTTGCATCGATGAAACATGGACAAGGGCGCCAGGGTTTGGTTTCTCGGCAGCTGGATTACTAGTTGCCGCGTGTTCAATGGGCATGAATGGGCCAGGTTCCAGTGATCCGCTCGCTGCTTCAGATCCGAACTCGTATATGCCGAAATCTGGCATTGTGCGCGGGACCGGAGGAGATATAAAGTCGAAGTTCACGTCGAAGCAGTCCTCTGGAGGAGTTATCCGCAGCTGCTCATCGTCGATCGCGCCGCCCTGGAGAACGAAGTCGAGAGAGTCCAGGCACTGCGTCCCAGCCAGATTCGAGCCCATGGTGTCCTCGGAGCCATGATCCAGCCACATGCTGTCGTTCGTTGCAACACTTTGAGATGTCTTATGTGACGACGGTCGCCGCGCGATCGGAGATTCTGGGGAATGTGCCGGCTGGGACTTTCGTGAGTTGGCCGTCCCCCGCCGTTCTTTGTCTCCGCGTTGAGGCCGTCCCATGCGCACTGACGGATCGACAACGCATGTAGCACCGGCCTTTTGACATCTCTCGCACGCATTATGGGCGTTCGGCGTTCGGATACATCGCAGTTTCTGGCCTCTGCATCTGTCGCATGCGAATTGCTGGTGCCGCTGCTGTGTCTTGGAAATGCCCGACGTTGATTTAAAGCTGGAAAGACGATCTGAGGTTTCTGACCGTCCCATACTTAGTTAGAGGCCAAAAACTGGTTGCCCAGTAAGCTAAGGACTTGTTTAGGAGGATCAGAGCTGCGAGGAGAAAGCTGAGTGTTGGTCTTCAGCGGCGCAGAACGGGGGGGTGCCAAGTACTAACTATCCGGCCCTCTCATCCTGAGGCCCTTTAAAGGATGGCATCCAATAGGACCGCAATTGCGCCACGCGTTGCTGCCAGCCTTCGGTACCGAGGCCAGCGTATCCCGTATTCCGTCTCAGCTGAGCTAAGATCACTGAAAGACCGTGCATTTCTGACCTCCCTCTGTGGAGTCGGTAGCGGCATACAGCTCTCTCGGCACTCTTTCTTTGCAGATAGTGCCTGAATATTCGCACAAGAAGCTCCAGTATCCGCACAAGCCCCGGCGGAAGCTAAAGTAGTCAGTCCCAAAATAGACGTATTAGTGAGGCAACGAGACAGTCTGGTACTGATATAGAATGTCTTCTCCCAGGATCGTCTCTCAATTTTCTGCCTTCCGTCTTCTTCGTCTTCGAACTAATTACTGTACTAACATCTCGATCGTGAGCGTCGATCCGGCGGCCGATTCTGCATTTTCCTAATGCAGCCGAGATGCAGCAATGACTTGCACATTCAGGCTGTAAAACGCTGGCCCTACGTGTGCGAATACCGGTGCGAATAGCAAAGCCGCTGCTTTCGTCGCCGGGTGATTCGGAAGGATTCCGTGCGGAGTACGGCCGGGAATCTATGCCGAGTAACGGTGGCGTCTTGCATGTTAGAGCTGCTCTCGTCCAATACCACGTGCATATATCCAGGAGGATTGTGTGCACAAAGCCAATAAAATGTCGGTGACCTGTCTCTTGCAGGTTGCACGATACCCGCTTGGGCAGGGATGCTCATCCACCTCACGTTGCCTCCGCAGGGGCTTCGGCACTGCTTTTGCTTTGCGGTGTGGTCCTCGAAGGACCTTTTGTCGCGGTGAGGACGAATGGCGTTTCGACAACAGCTCTGCGCCTTTCAACCGCGTCCTTTTATCCATAGGCCCGTTTGATAAGCAAGGTGAGAAGTTACGTTACGCATCTGGAAGTCCTTCGATCCCCGGGCCGCCTAGTGCGGGCGATCCCAGGGGACTATAGCCAAGAACGTAAATATCGTGCGACAATTATTATCTCACGGAACTCGGCCGGCATGGATACAGTTGCGCTATGATGAGAGGGGAATTGGTTGGTCGGAGAATATTGCTATTCGCTTAAATCTCCAAAAGTAAAAGAAGGGTGGCGGGAGTTTGGTGATGCCCACATCTTCGCCGGACTTCGCGAGACAATACTCGTACGGTATGCATGCAAGGGAACGCAATGCAATGTCTTCAGCCCAAAACGCGTCCACATCCTAGCAGGGATGCCTCTGTTGCGTGATTGCCATTGTGCGTGATTTATCGCGCCAAGCTGTGACTTACAGCTGAGTCATAATATAACTCCTTTTAGCCCTGTTCCCTCAGGTGTAAACAACCCTCTGCTCAACTCCTATTGAATCCGCCGAACCCACTGAAACACATCAGCCCTGTCTCACGCAGCATGACATCACGAATGATGCCGCTTATGGCGATCTGTTTTGTTTGAGTTCTTTAACACTGCCAAGTGAAAGCCACAATCGTAATAGTATAGTTGCCCGGCCAAACTTCCCTCCGCTAACAGCGTTGGTCCTACATACACACTCGGCTGTTCTCTTGGCCTTTTCGATATCTTTAAAGGTGGCACAACTTACTCCACTCTTGTAGGCTTCAACATTACCCCTAAGCTAAGTCATAAGGATTGATAGCATCCGTCGCACCACTACACCGTAACTCGATACCAAGTTTCTCTAAAGATGCACCTCCGAAACTCAACGGAGACAGACGGAGACAGACATTCCTCCAATGTTATGTCTGTTGCATGCACATTTCCCTTGCCATTACCACCTTCCTTGTCGGCAATCCAATCCATCAGGAACATGCATGAGATAGGCTAACCGAACCAGGAGACTCTTGTCTCTTGCATCTATTGCATCACCCGTCACGGTAATTCCTGGAGTCAAGTTGATGAACTGACAAAGTTGATTCAACTGAATGGGAATCAAAATGACAACAAATGTGCCGAATTATGAAAGTCCCGATTTTGAAAGCTCCGAATCTTACAAGTTATGCCTTCGGTCGGTCATCCTGCAGGACCAAATTCGCCAGATGCATAAGCAAAGCTCCAGAAGGAGTATATATCGAAACCTCAAGGCAATAGCTCTTCAGCACCCAATCACAGTCTTTGTTACGAAGCCGAAAAAGCAAGGAAATTTTCACGTGTGAAAACCGCCTGCATCACTCGTCAAGTAATTTCCTTGCGAGCCACAACAAATTTTAGCTTTGGGTACTCATCTCACTTGACTCTTTCGCTCATGCTATAGGCTTTTACCATGTTCACCTTCTCGCCTTCTTTCATGTTCGATTTTGAACTGACCCGCATCCTGGGCAGTGCATCGAGCGGCGGGTGCGACGTTGGAGAGTTCAAGAGTGCTCTGAATACCATCAAAAAGAATGACCCCGAGTCTTGGTACGCGGCATGGAAGCAACAAGCAGAGCGGGCGCAGAAAATCGCAGATGAGGCTGCAAAGGCCGGCTATAGGGTGCTTGCAAGAAGTGCCTACCTACGAGCTTCCAATTACTTCCGGGCTACGTCATATATGTTCAACAACGATGATGCAAGAGTAATTCCCTTCACCGACAAGTCAATCGCCTGCTTCAAGAGAGCAACAAAATTGATGGACGGCGAGGTCCTGTGTGTGGACATTCCATACGAGGACGGCATCACTCTTCCGGGATACTTATTTCTCCCTCCACAATACGCGCGAGTGCCTGGCAAAATACCAGTAGTCATGTATGCGGCAGGGGCCGATTCGACAAAGGAGGAGTTATACTTCTTGTACGGAGCCACAGGTCCTCAGCTCGGATACGCCATCCTTTGTTTAGAAGGTCCTGGCCAAGGACTGCTTCTAAAGAAAAACAAAATCCCGCTTAGGCCAGACTTTGAGGTCGTTGCAGCAAAGGTCTTAGATTTTCTAGACGATCTCTCTCGATCTCAGCCGGCTTTGGAGCTTGATCTAGGCAGAATTGCAATGGCTGGAGCGGCTACCGGCGGCTATTTTGCTCTTCGCGCTGCAACGGATCCCCGCATCAAAGCATGCGTATCCATCGACCCATTCTTCAGCTTATGGGAGCTGTCCCTGACTCGGGTCCCCCAGGCATTCTTCAAGCTATGGGATAGCGGTTGGGTCCCAGATGGAACCTTTGACGCGTTCACGGATCGGCACGCTCGAGGAAACTTCCAAGCAGGATGGGAGATCAATCTAGGTAAGAGTAGCATGGGTGTCGAAAAGGCCACCGGCATGTTTAGGCGATTCAAGCAATTCGCTTTGGAGCCAGAGGATGGTACGAAGATCTTGGACAAGGTCACATGTCCAGTATTCATCACAGGACCAGGGTCCGGACAGGAGATGTACGCTTCTGCTGATGACAGCACATTCAAGATCCAGAGACTACTCACCAAGGTGCCGGACAGCAAGAAGGAGATTTGGGTGCCGAACGATGTCGCCGACGGTGGTTTAACGGCCAAGATTGGAGCCTGGGCGTTGTTGGCGCAGAAGACGTTTGAGTTCTTGGATAAACATTTCGAGGTTAAGCGAAAGGAGTTGTAGTGCATTATAATCAAATGAAATTTCCCCGAGACATAATATTTAAGATCAAATTTGTTTCTCAAATTGCCAATAGTAGTTTCATTAAGTCTTCCATGTGGTGAGTTGACATGGGAAGTCTGTTGAGAACCACAAACCCCAGGCTAGAAGCCCCTCTTAGTTCCCGAGCCCTCGGCATTTCCCGTAACCTCTGAATAACTCACAATACGATTGTCATAGACAACCCAGTCTTGCACGAAAGATAAAACTTAGCTAACATCCTACCTCGATGGATTAATCACGACATTGCAAAGCGTCCTCACATAAATGGGAAACAGTGTTGCGTCCGATAATCCAAGTAAAAAGTGCGGGGCTATGTTAATCCTGTATAAGGCTCTTAGAATTAGAGGATGGCAAATTATTTCGCACTAACTTGGTCCGGTGGTGTAGAGGATTATCACATCGTTCTTATACTTAAGCTTTTATGCTTGAGATATGCGAGGGTCCTGGGTTCGATCCCCAGTCGGACCAATCTTTTTCCCGCCCAAACTTGTGTGCCTCGAGTCCTAACACGACGAAAAAAAAATCCATGTCGATTTTTTTGGGGCTTCTTTTTCTTTTTTTTTTAATGCTGGGTGGGTAAGATCTTGTCTCTCGCCTTTTCCCAAATCCTGTGAGAAGCAAAAAAAATTATCTTGCGAATATCTGTTGCTGAGGCACGTGGATAGCACGCGTTAGCCTACCTGGGCGTGCGACCGTGTAGAATCCCGAAGTCTTGGAAAACCCCCTGCCACGTGGTTGAGTCGTGCCAAGTGCCACGGTCCGGAGCGGGAAGTCACAGAATGCCATTCATGCAGCGGCAAACCAATGCTTCTTTGTGGATGGCGATGCAAGGTTAATCAATCGTGCTACCCCGCATTGTCTCCTCGCGATAACGAGTCGAGATAGTGCGTCTCCGTTGTGAAAGACTGTTCGTTCAAGATAACAATGAGAAGGATAATGGCTTTCCATCATCGGCGAATTTCCCCATTTCCGTGAGCAATATGGATGAGGTCAGCAAAAATCTTTGTTAACAAATACGTCTCTCTTTGAGGGTTTTGCAGTATCGTCCTGGGGTTTAGAATCAAGCCATGTTGCTTGACAGTAATTGAGACGATTGGAAGATGACCGCCGATGGTGTTTGTGACTTCAAACTATGAGGCCAAGCCAGAGTCTGAGACAATGTGTCGCGGGCAGTATCTTGGGGTCTTGCAATAATCCCTCTGAGTGCTATTCGGCCCATTCATCTGGCGTGGTCAAACATTCCAGGAACCCCCAAAAACCCCCCAAAGTGCAGACAGGGGTCAAGGCCAAGCGGATCTGTCTCGGGCATTTCAGCTCGTTCCCTTTGGTAATTCGCATGTGTGGGTGGGCGATGGTGCGCAAGTCGACAGTGTCAGGCGCGCCAACCACGATAAACTTCTTCAGCTGATGGGCTCAATCTGACGTCAAGAAGCTCGAGACCAATAGACTTGATCCAATTAACAATTTTCTTTCTCGGTCAAAAGCAGAAAAACTGCTCATGGACCTCTATCCGAATCTCGATGCGGCCTCGCTTCGACACCAGCACCAGACAGCCAAAGAGGTTCGAAACTTCGGGGCCGCCGCCCGACGGCGTGGGGGGCAGAATCTTTTTAAATGCATGATCTGCCAATAAGGAGAGACATGCGTGGTCAGAACCAACCATTTCCGGCCTGATTCGTGGTTGAAAGGGTTGTGACGAGGACCTTGATGGACGTGAGAACCCGGATGGACACTTGGGAATCTGGGACTTTGCATGGCTGACGGCGGCCGCACTGGGAACTAAACCCGAGAAACCCAGTCTGATAGGCTGTTCCTGGCCGCAGATTGGGCACAATGTAGGTAATAGCTTGAGATCGAGGGCCCTGCAAACCACGCGATGGCCTCGGATGGAAGCGATCCAAGATGGGGGGCCCTTGCAAAGGCCCTTGCAAACGCGCAGAAGCGAGCAGCCGCAGTCGGGCTCTGTCCGCGAGCTGATGGAATGCATAGGGTATTAATTACCTGAGGCAGCCCTGCATTTCCTGATCGGCTCCTGCCTTGCCATTTTTCTGCAGTTGCGCCGTGTTGCTCCTTCTCCGCCTGCGGTCTCGTCGATTCTCCCCAACTCCTCCCCCCAATCGACCTTCACCATGTCCAGCAGCGACTTTGACCCTCACTCGGTCGACCTCGACACGGCCGATCAGCGCGAGATCACCTGCTATCTCAACGCGGGCGAGAACGAATACAATGGCCACCTCGGCGCGCGCGTGTCGGCCCTGTTCGTCATCCTCATTGTCTCGACGGCCGCGACCTTCTTCCCCGTGCTAGCCACGCGCATTCGCAAGCTGCGCATCCCGCTCTATGTGTACCTGTTCGCTCGCTACTTCGGCTCCGGTGTCATCATCGCCACGGCCTTCATCCATCTACTGGACCCGGCTTACGACGAGATCGGCCCGGCGAGCTGTGTCGGTCTGACCGGTGGTTGGGCCGAATACTCATGGCCACCCGCCCTGGCCCTGACTTCAGCTATGCTGATCTTCCTTGTCGACTGCCTCGCGGACTACTACGTCGAGATGAAGTACGGCGTCGGTAACGTCGATGTCGAGACTGTGGTGACGGGCAGCAACGGGGCTGAGAACCTAGGTACCGCTGTCCTCGACGGTGAGAACTTTAACAAGGGTGCGCTCAACCACCCCGAGCAACAGGGCAAGCCGGAAAAGTTCTCCAAGGACTCGTTCGATGATATTGAGGAGCTCAAGAACCTGGAGACGGACTCCGTAAAGGCCTTATCCAGCTTCCGCGCCCAGATCACGGCCTTCCTCGTTCTGGAGTTCGGCGTCCTCTTCCACAGTGTCATCATCGGTCTCAACCTCGGTGTGGCCGGCGACGAGTTCAAGACACTGTACCCGGTCCTTGTCTTCCATCAGTCCTTTGAGGGATTGGGTATCGGTGCTCGTCTTAGTGTGATCCCATTCCCCTCCCGTCTGCGCTGGATGCCTTGGGCCCTCTGCCTTGCTTACGGCCTGACAACCCCCATTGCCATTGCAATTGGTCTTGGTGTTCGCACGACCTACAACGGCGGCTCCTACACTGCCAATGTCGTGTCAGGTGTTCTCGACTCCATCTCGGCCGGTATTCTGCTGTACACTGGGTTCGTAGAGATGCTGGCGCGAGACTTTATCTTCAACCCGACCCGAACTACTCAGAAGAAGCGCCTTGCCTTCATGCTCATCTCCTTATACCTTGGAACCGGCATCATGGCCCTCCTGGGCAAGTGGGCTTAAGTTGTTTAACAGTAAACTTTGCCTGGAAAAGGACATAGTCACGTACCAAAATCTCGGAGACTAGGGTCTGAGGACATGTATAGTATGATACTACACGTAAATGGTCCGGTCGGTGGAAAAGTCTGGTTTAGGATGGAACGCGGATACCAATACAAGAGTTTCTTCCAGTTTTCTATTTCTTGACTCTCTCATTCCACTGTTGATCGAGGTTCTCAGCCGAGATCGCGTCGTGGAGGCAGGAGACTTCCTTTGTAATTACTCTTATTCTCATCTTGATACCTCTCACTTTTAGTTACACATTAAGATTAGATTAGAAATGAATAGCATGAGATTGAGATTGAATTTTCCATCTTTCAGTTATCTCTGCAGGCCTAAATTGAAATAGAAAGTGTGATGAAATCCTGACAGAGAACTGACTCCGAAGTGGGTTCCAGTCCTCCCGGGTAGGAGATCAGCATCGCATTTCGATGCACGTTGATAGACTCTCGAGGTATATGTCAGGAATTTGTAAAATCGCTGCCTGGCTTCTCGATCTCCAGGCATAGCAGTGATTTTCTCCGTGCCATACATTGCGAGTTAATCGTAAGCCTTAAGTAGCAGGTAAGATTGACGAGAGTGTCGATCAATCGCACATATACACTAGTTCGCGCCCCCCCCCATGATCCTATCCAAGTCACCATCTCAAGGAAGGGTTTCTTATTGGTACGTATTCAGCTGCCTTGTATACCTTGTGCGCATGATGGGGTGATCGCCAGAATTGTGTTTAAAATAAGCTTGTCGTTAGGATTCCATAGACAAGTAGGGTGCGCTTCTAGAAACGATCGTCAACGCCCGATTCTGGGGTATCCCCATAACTGTGAATGCCATGCAACCCTGTGACGTCCGTGACGATCTCAACAATGGATGCAAGTCAGTTGCGTTTGCTGAGGCTTTTATTGTTCAGTTTTCATGCTGAAAGAATCCTCCAAGTATAAAACCCAGTGGTTCATCAGTTCTACTGTACTGACCTAGGAATGCCCAGCAACGGTCCACGACAGACAGACCAGCTAAACCAGAACCTCAACTCATCGTGAAATCACTTTATTCTCTCCAACATGTTGCTGCAATATACTCTCCTGGCTATGCTTCCAGTCTTTGTCCAGGCCGACTTCTACGTGTGGCAGGGTGCCTGCGACACGGGTTTGGGCGACGGAGGCGGCTTTGGTTCATACAGTCTCGCAACGGCTGATCAGGGCTCGTGTGGAGGCTGCGACGCCGGTCGAGACACGACGGGTATTTACGGAGGAAACCCTTGCAACGGGGATTGCGGAGCTGATCCGCTTGCATTGACTCCCAACGGGGACAACTTGGACATCATCGTTCAGAACACAGGCATCAACGTTGGCTACTGTGAGCCAGATAGTAGCCAGGATGGATACTGCGAGGGATGGAACTACGCCTGCTCCGAGTTTACCATTTATTTCTGTCACACATACTATTGTAACTAAGTCGAGTTTACCGATAGGTATGCAGTACGTGTAGAAGAACTGCAGTCGTGTTGATGAGGGAACCTAGGAAGAAAAATTATGTGAATGTGAACTAGAAGCAGGCAAAGCTGCATAGCTACAAATAAAAAAAAAATGCGTATTTGCGCCCACAAACCCGAAGTCACCTAAATCTCTCCCATCAAGTGCAAGAACATGACGACCGGATCTGATTGGTCAAGCGCCTAGCCCAGATCGCCACACCACCAACACACAAGTGCAATGCATTTCTCGGGAGCAAATGCACAACAGCAAGGAAGAACGAAAAGCTGCAAAAAGGCAAAAAACATACAACACCGGGTATTCGCTGATCGTCACCGACTCAACTACTAATCCAGCGCTTCCTGATTTGACGCTCGGGGAGCAAACGGGACCCAGTATTTTACAGGAGCTATGGTCGTATGTACCAGCAATCACCCTCATTCCAGTTATGAATCTATCATCGAGTCCTAACGTACAGGTCGCTTTCGTCTCGGGGAACCATGCCGATATTACCTGTCCGAGAACTGTTTGCGCATTCCTTTTGGGTAACTACCCGTATGCTTGATATTTAACATACATACAAAAACTAAGGGTAATTAGGGCCATTGGCAACTAATCTGACTCTTCCGGAGGCTCCTCTATCTCCACGAATACCTGTAGAAGATGTCGATGCTTTCTGCGTCGGGCACCTCCGTGTTGAAATAACCAGATTCAACCCCAGGCCAATGGGGAAGGTCCAATCACGTGTTGAGATTATATGTTTCGGGGCCTTGAATGTAACTTTTTAAAAGGCTAAAAGGGTTCCAACTTGCTACATATTTCACCTACCACTTAGCGACCACATCTACTTAAGCTAACCCTTCTTCTCAATTCTTCAACATCTACTACCGCGTCATGGGTATCCTCCCGCGACGAAAATATTCCATTCAAAGTCTGACGGCGCTCAAATATACGAGGAGGCGCACGAAAAGTAGGCATGAGCGTGCGAGAAAAGAACCTTTTCCACGGTTCTCCTTCCCACGTGTGTTTGAACCAAGAAGAGAATTTAGGGGAGAGCATCGCAACAGTCCACATGATAGTGAAGAGTATGAGACCCAGGATTACGAAAGAAGCGAGGCTTGCGTTAGTAACCGGTATGACTGATGGTGCCATGCTCAGCATGACGCCTGCAAGGCAGAGAGGAAAAAACATGAACTACAGATAAATGTCAGAGCACAGTGAGCAGTTTGAAATATTTGAACCCACAGTCATATATCCAAGCCTGTCTATCAATTTTTGTTGATGCAAGGAGGTGTCTAATTGGATGAAAGCCATGCGAAGCTCGGTCTAAGAGCAATTGTTAACATACATTCTAACGTCAGGTTATTAACGACGGCCGGTAAACTTACTTCTTTAAGAAAATCTTCACAACTTTTCTCAAGCTGGTTCAAAGTGCGCTCAAGGCCGTTCAGCTCTTTGAAAGAATTGAGGGTCATTATGAGATGGCGTGCTGCAACAGAACGCACTTCGTTAACAAGGTAGTCGGCGTTGTGTTTGTTGAAGTTTTCCCCTTCAAAACGCAAGTTGGAGAGAGCTTCTTTGATCATTCTGACAAGCTTTCGCGCCCGAATAGCCCATTTTTGCGACCTCTCAATAGTCGTACTTGCATTTATGTGGGAGTCGTTGAAGCGAGGGGTGTCGAAATCATTGCCACACATCTATAAATACACGTATACATTAGTTTTATCTAGGGACTCCAGAGGCTCGTAGGGTTTTCAGACATGATTCTTACATGCGTGTTAATGCTAAGTTGTATCCGCGAAACCAACTTCCCATAATTCCGTGTGACCTGGTCCAGGCGATACGACAAAACTGCGAGGAAGTACTCCCTTGGGTCCCGTATTTTGTCATAACAGCATTGAGTCATAATATCAAGACCACATTCGGCAAATTCCCCTTCGTCGAATTGTTCAACATCGTCGTTACCTTCTGGCTCAATGAGGGTGTCAACGAGACAGTAGGCTGTCCATATCCGATTGCTCCCACCCGTTAATACGAAGGATACCTGAGCCTCTAAAAGATAAGACGTGTCTTCTTCTGGCTCCGTGTTGTCGAATCCGGCTTCAAGGAATGAGACATTGTAGGTTTGTCTATGCGGTCTTCTCTCTGCGGCTTCTCCGTCGTCTCTTTCAGGAGATTCGCTAGACTTCCAAACGAGGCATGGAAAATTGAACTCAAGTATGAACTGAGGGTGATATGCGGGCTTCGAATTTCTCAGTATCTATTGCCAAATAGCACAGGTAGGTTATCTGATAACTTACTGAGACTGAGACTTGTAGTGATGCTTCCCGTTGCAGGTGTTTCATAATTAGAGGCGCCACTGCTGAAGCTTCGGACGTTGAAACTGTCAAAAGGAGAGCAGCAATGCTCCAAGAGTCCAGGTCGTTAATATATCTACTCAACATCAGTTTAACCCCTATTAATAAGATGAAGACGAACCCACATCAAGCGCCTCAAGGCATCTGACTCTCCGTAGAAAGATAGCCCTCTGGTTCTGTCTACCGAAAAACGCTGACAAGAATATAAGCCAGAAATTCTTCCAAAACTAATATTCAGACAATGTTCGTCTTACCGGTTTCTGAAGCTCTTGATACAAATCATATGCTGTGAGTGGACGCTCACTGACTCTTCGCTTTTCAAAAGGACCATCCTCCCATCTGTCATCAAGTAACGCAACAGGATGATAATATCCCCCTTCGAAAAACAGTGTTAGATGGAAACTTTTTAAGTAGCCTTGCGTATTTTGGGACAGAAATGAGATACCACCGTCGCTTCTAAAACGCTCCACTATGTCAAAAAGGTTGTACCCAGAGTCGAGAGAAGGAAAGAGGTCAAGATAGCGATCTAGATATCGGAATGGTCTGAAAGGGAGGCCTTGCGGACCAAAGAATGAGTCCCATGCCTCGTGCAGAGATCCCAGTCTTCGGCTTTGGCGTAACTCATGTCCGGAGCAGGTATGCGCTTGTTCAGGCCGGAACTCTAAGGATTCGGTAATACGGTGATGGTTTGCAGGTGAGTCGTTCTTGCTGCAAACACTCTGTGGTCGATGGTCGGTAAGGCTACTCCTCCGCTCATTTGTATCGGAAGTTCGAGATATTGACATCGCCTCCCTAGTAGACACCATTGATAGTCTCCACTTCAGTCTAGTGTTAAAGTCTTTGAAAACTTCTGTTGCAGGAACGATATACGCCACCCTGGTCCCCGGGCATCCGCAAACTACGTGGCCATAGAGATCACCAGATATCTCATCTACCACTGCAGTGCCAGAGTCTCCCTTGGCAACTTCGCCATTTAATTGAATGATATAGAGCTTCTGGGGATGCTCTTGATTCCTTTCCACGTGAAATGTCGCTCCTGGGATCAACACACCTCTCTTTGCACCACCCGAGCCAGTCATCGCAATGATCTGTCGCTCCTCATGACTAATAGAAGCGATACCAGTTATCCGAAGATAATTTAGGCTCTCTCCATCTCTGATACTGATCTGATTGATTCGATATCCTTCTTGAGGGGTCTGGATAGATATGAGGGCATAGTCCAGACCCGATCGGCCGCCATCCTTTGAATGCAGAGCAACTTCGCCCACCCTAAGCAAGCCTGTCGGATTGGATCTTTCGTTCGGTGCTAGGTGGGAACTCTTCGTTGCCTTGCTGCTGGTGGCTATGTGTTCGGTAGATGCCGAGCTGTTGCAACTCGCGGTTCCTGACGAGCTGCTTTCTACATCCCAAGCTGCCGACTCGGAATCAGTCAATTCCACAATTGACATACTCGCTCTATGCATGTTTTGTTCGAGAATGGAATATGTGTCTTCGCCCTCGGTGTCACTCTGACCATCAAACGAACCGGCATCGTCATCGTCATCCATGGGTGAAGAAGTCTCCGTGTCATCTTGAGACTTGAAAATGTGGCCGACAGTGAGTTGGTAAAATTGGTATGGTGAGGAAACAACCACACCACCAGTCGAGAACTGGTAGTGGCTGTGTGGTCGGGGCTGAGACACGAAGATTCGCCTTCCAACGGTCGCATGCGGCGATGTAGCAAAGACCGTGGTATCCGGGACTACGCGTTGCCGCGCTCTGTCCAAAATCTCGGTCTCCCTTTCGAATGCCAGCGGTTGAACAGGTATTTGTGCCTCTAAAACGTGCTTAATAGACCCAAGAGCTACTCCGGGGTAATCGCGAATAATGCTGCTGTCGCGTAAGTACTGTTTGACCCTTCGCCCTAACGATACGTCCTGACAACAAACCATGATGGTCGGTCGAGAATCTTCTTCTGTCTTGCCGATCATGTACAGGCGAAGATCTATTTTCTCCCCTTCCTTCAGGTCTATATTTCTGGTGCATGCGCTTATTTCTTGTTCGAGGGCTTGATCGAGGCTCTCGGAGATCGGACCTTGGGCATACCATGCCCGCTTACGTCCGAGTCTTGTCGTCTGGATCTCGCGCCCACAGCATTCCTTGGCATCTGGCCATTTTGGACGAGTTCGTAGAGGTAACATAGTGATTTGGTGTCATTCAGGTAACAGACAATAGTGTATGGTATATTTGTAACAGAGAGTGATCAAAGGACTAGGCCATGTGCGTGAGAAAAGGAAGAGGTTCTCTTGCCATCGGGTTCTACCATCCAACATCCTCGAGCCCGAATCAGTCAGGCGTCAGGCAAGACCACTATAGGAGGCTTAGGCATAAAAGTGCATTCTAACTGCACAGCTGACACGCTGTTTTCGTGACATCGGCGGTGGCTCTGGGTGGTGCTCAACTTGAGGGTTACGATATGTCATTGGGCCACGTATCTAGTGGCAGGCCTCATTTCTATTTTTGCGTCTAGAGACATCAATTTTACCAAAATCTGCCTAGGAACGCTGGGCCGCGGCTTTTAGCCGCCTCAATATTCAATTTGACATTCTCAACTCAAGGTAATGACTAAGGTGCCTCTTTGGATCTGCAGGTATGAACGCTCAGAGAAGCAAAGTGTTCAATTTTTTGTTCTTGTAGTTAATTTACTATCTGATCACAGCCTCGCTAGGTTGGAAAATAAACTAGATCTACCTTCATGTCTATCGAACGCTCAGAAACCTTCCAGCTCGAGTCGTCGTCCGTCTCTGACTCTAAAGAGCTCATTCGAATGCTGTGGAACTTCCCACTGGAAGGTCGAAAGCTCTTCAACGGTGATGCAGTGACGGAACTATGCCATTCTGCTTACCATGAATATTACTTGTGTCAGTGGGGACTGATAGCAGGCCTTTCCGACGGTAAATTCGTCGCCTTGAAGACGCCAGGTATCCTCAATCAACTAGTTCAGGAAATGCAGAACAACAAATCCCGCGCGGAGCTTCTGGAATGGGTTCAAGGAATGAGCGCTGACGACGCTTTAGAAGAAGCGTGTGAGAAGTGTGAGAAGCAAGAGAACTCGCTCAACTTGGCCGTGAGGCTACTACTGATGTTAAGGATCGGGGACGTCAAGTATCAATTGCTTCCACGTCACTGCCTAAAATGGCAAGAAGGCTCACCACGAGACCTCATTCATGGAAGATTTGGTGAGGCGCCCATCCTGAGTGCTCACGGCGTCAAGCTGCCGAAGACTTTCAACGGCTGGAGCCTGAAGACCATCGGCGGCATCAAAATCAGGTTCACGGACAATCTGGATGACCACCTGCGCCTCATTGATGACGGTGAAATGGTTTTAATCTTTCACTATGCATCATTCCTTGAGTGTCATAGGTTGAGAGGGTGAGGAACTTACTCGATGAAAAGGCATCTTATCCTAACATCAGTCGCAGCGAAGAGTCTTTGTTCCCTCCGGGATTTGCTGAGGAAACTCTGCGAACTCTTTCCTTACTCTTTCCTCAGTCTATGGTCAACAGTACAAGAAACTCGAGGGCCACTCGAAGTTCTTGGTTTCGCAAGCTGTGTGAGAGACAAACCTCATCCAAAATTGATGAACGGCTCGGTCGATGTGGTAATTTGAGCGCCGAAGACCGCCAGATAGAGAGGTTTAAGTTCTGGAGAGATCGCCTTGTCATTCTGAAGCAAGCTTATGACGAGAAAATTCCAGAAACACCTTCTCAATTCTGGTATGATAGGCGTAATAGGATGCACTGGTGTACCTTTTGGGTGGCTATCCTGGTAGTTGTTATGACGGCTATCTATGGCCTGGTGCAATGCATTGAGACTGGATACCAGACTTGGCATTCCTAAGCCCTTCGGACACTGGTTAGAGGGAGGAACAGAGACATGTTTTCCCCTGGGGGCTGTATGGATGCTATTTTGCGTTGCTGCTGAAGCTCGGAGATACCCTACTACACAATTTTCCAAGCTTTGAACTTCCGGAGGACAAGAATGAGACCGATGGGAGAAACGCTGATTAGAACTGCAAAGCCCCGACCGACTCAAGAAACCATTAATCTGTATCGCAATGATGAGTCTACTTACTAATACATGGAGTATAGCCACCCCAACTAATTCCTTCGGATATGTTGTCTCGCCATTAACGCTACGCCATTATTCGCCATGAATCCGAATGAGGACCTTTCCCTTGGCCCGCTTACTTATAGTCCGCTCATACCCTTTCATCAGATCCTCCATGGCCCACTCAGAGTCCAGATTGATCTTGAGCTTGCCTTGATTAACCATCTCAACGAGAGTGAGAACTTCCGCCATGTTCGACGGCGTCGTGAACATGATGTATCTGCGAGGAACGCCTCCCAGCCAGGTTGGACGCCACGTGTTCATGAACCATCGGAACATTTGTGTCATAATTCCAGTCTCAAGGGCGCCGATGTTGACCACAGATCCATTAGGACGAAGATACTTTGGAGAGTTCTCATACAGGCTCTGTGAACCACAGCAGTCCAGCACAGAGTCGAAGGGCTGGGAGCCATATGTCGAGGCAAGATAATCTGTAAGCGAAGCATGCTTCTTGTAATCGATGAACTATGGAAAGCAAATTCCATCATTAGTCTCAAGATAAAGCACAAAATAGAGAAGATCATACCTCGTTCGCACCGCAACCTCGAACCAGGTCCTCATTGGCACCACTTGCAACACCAACGACGAAAGCGCCCTTCTCACGGCACAGCTGCACAGCTATGTGTCCTACACTCCCACTCGCACCATTAATAAGAATCCGCTGGCCTGACTGAATCTTAGCGGCCCTCATCATAGCCAGTGCGGTCACGCCGTTGTTGATGAGCCCAACTCCAGTGGCCAGACTGATGCCCGCACCAGCCTCCGAGATAGGTGCAACAGCGGTCTCGGGGAGGCGCGTGTACTCTTTGAGGGCGCCGGTGCCGTGCAGAACCATATTGAGCGGATCCGTTGAGCCCAGCACTCGCGTGCCAGGACGCCGCAAGGCTTCCGGAGCTTTGCCTCCAGCAGCGACGACGGTGCCAGACACAGCAAGTTCTGGGACGAGTGGTTGCGCGAAGGGCAAGGATGGGAAGATGCCCATAAAATGGACAATGGAGTACTCGAGAGCGACATAAGCGACGCGGATTACAACATCGCTCGAGTCCGGGCCAGGGATCGGTGGCGTTGGTAGATTGTCAACAAGCTTCAGGCTTGACTTGTACTCGCCGCGAAACTGGCGAACCCAGGCGCGCATGGTGGGTGGCATCAGCGCCGTCGTGGCTGATTTGGAGGACGCCATTGCCAGCTGCAGAGGTACCAGGTGCGAAGGATCAGAGACGACGTGAAGCTGCAGGAGAAGGTCTATAGGCTGAGGCCAGGACAAGTTCGGGGCTTTTTAAGGCAAGGGATCGGACCACACTGGCACTCTGTGTCTTAGTGAGACGTTTCCGAGCCTCGGTCTCGTCAAGCTTGGCCGATTTGGGTGTCGCACATGAAGGAAGACCCAGATATGTGATTCAGAAAAGCAGCAGCTTGGGTTACAGTGATGGATTTAGTGTGCAAGAGAAGACAGAGAGTAAATGCTGGGCTGAGGTTGCGTGAACTTACGTCAAACCCTCCGAATTCCCTAATTAGGCAATCCTTCGGCCTCTACCCTCCGAACACAACACGCCGAACAAAACACCCCGAATTTTCGGATACCAGCATGCAATCCTGGCACCACTTGGCTTCATTTCCGAAATTGAATTTCTCCTTCGTGGGTCACCCGACATGGAGAGAAAACGATCACCAAACCCAGCCAAACGCACCGAACTCCCTATAAGATGGAGGTGAACATATCCTCCCACACGCCGATGAGCATCTCGGACCAAACGTCTCATCGCCCAGCTGAATCTCCCGATAAGATGTCTGAGACCACGCAAGAGCCCCTGGCCAAGGACCCCGACGAGGCGTCGCCCAGCGGCGAAACCAGGGATCCCCCCGAGACCTCCAAACCCGATGTTGCACCCCAGACGAAGAGGGACTACCGGTTCTGGGCAATCCTGATCTCCATCAGTCTCGCAAGTCTTCTCACGGCCCTGGAAGCCACCATCACGTCGACAGCACTGCCCTCTATTATCAACGATCTCGGCGGCGGACATCTCTACGTCTGGGCCGTGAATGGTTACCTCCTCGCCGTGTAAGTAATCCAATCCAAATGAGAGCACATCTCCACAGCAAACTGACCCGACACCTCAGGACATCCCTACAGCCTCTCTATGGACAGCTAGCCAACGTCTTCGGCCGTCGCTGGCCCATGATCGTCGCAACCGCCTTGTTTGTTCTCGGCAGCGGCATCAGCGGCGGCGCCAGCAACATGAATATGATGATCGCCGGGCGAGTCATCCAGGGCCTGGGCGGAAGCGGCATCACCGTCCTCAGCGAGACCATCATTTGCGACGTCGTGCCCCTAAGGGAGCGAGGCAAGTTTCTGGCCATCGTCATGGGGATGGTCGCCCTGGGGACAGCTCTGGGGCCGTTCTTCGGCGGCTTGATCGTGCAGCACTCGAGTTGGCGCTGGACCTTCTATCTGTCACTCCCCGTGGGCGGAGCGGCTCTTGCATTTGAGATGATGTTCCTGAATGTTCGGTACAAAAAGGAGACGAGCTTGGCTACAAGATTGACGAGTATCGACTGGGCCGGGAATGCCATCTTCGTGGCCTCCATTTCATCCGTCCTTTTGGCATTGTCGTGGGCCGGATCGCAGCACCCGTGGTCATCCTACCAGATTCTCGTGCCGTTGCTTGTGGGCATGGCTGGTGTGGTTGGCTTTCTCTTCTTTGAGGGATCCCGCTTTGCCCCGAATCCCACTATCCCTCTACACCTCTTCTCGAACCGAACATCTGTCACGGCCTTTGTCATCACCTTCTTCCACGCAATTGTCATGATGTGGGCGATATACTTCTTGCCGGTTTACTTTCAGGGTGTCCTTGGCTCGTCTCCTAGCCGCTCCGGACTCCAGATCCTCGCAACAGTCCTGCCATTGCTCCCTGCAGCGGGTATTGGAGGAGGCGGCATGACCAAGCTCGGTCGTTACAAGCCCTTCCACTTCGTCTCCTGGGCCTTCATGATTATTGGTTTTGGCCTCTTTACCCTCTTGGACAAGAACTCCAGCACTGGGGATTGGGTTGGCTTCCAGATAGTCTTGGCAGTGGGAATGGGCATGCTGATTCCCTCGCTGCTCCCCGCAGTCATGGCACCGCTGAGTGATTCCGATACTGCATTGGCGACCGCAACTTGGTCATTCATTCGCGGTTTTGGAATGACGTGGGGGACGGCCATTCCTGCAGCCATCTTCAACACCAGGTCCGATGAACTGGCGCCCACGCTCATCTCCGATGCCTCGCTGAGAGCCCAGATCACTGGAGGACAAGCATATGAGCATGCCACAGCCGCCTTCCTCAATTCACTGTCCCCATCATCCCGTGAGGAACTCAAAAACGTCTTTGACAAGAGTCTGCACCGGACATGGCAAGTCGCACTCGGTTTCGCTGCTGTCGGGTTCCTCTGCGTGTTCTTCGAGAAGGAGATACATATGCGGACCGAGTTGGACACTGAGTATGGAATCGAGGAGAAAGAGAAGGTGAAATCTTCTCCAGCTTAGACGTGATATTTTAGAAGGAGCTGCTATGTCCATCCTACGAACAGGAATCAAAGACATTAAAAGCTTCGCCAAGTGAAAGTAAGCAAGCTGATCAAGTCATGTACAATATTACCCATTAGAACAAAGAGTTCTCTCTCTACAAACTTAATAGATTTTCTTTTCACTCAATTGATTCCATATATCAGAGCTTTGTGGACTGCAAGTTCATTCTGTGTTCCCCAAGATAGGTTGGTCAAAGGTAGGAAACACAAAGCGTTATTGTAGCGACACACTGGAATTGGAAGAGTGTCGGAAAGAGCCGGTGCATGGATTGATGTATTACAGGATCATGGTCTCAAACATGAAAAATCCAGGGAGTCATTATTTCTTTGAATGATTGGCCAAAACATTGGAATGGCAGCTGTTGGTTGGTGGCTTAGATAAGACGGTTGACTAAGAGTGAGCTTATTCCGACACCGAGACACTGCATCTTCAACCTTTCATCCATCGCAACAAGTCTCTGCCTTACACTGCATCAGCCCTTCCTCACGAATCACCGTTCATTTCATTCCTTCCATTTCCCGCTAGCACATACACGGTCGTGGCCCAATTTGAGCTTTGCCCCCTTGCTCTTCATTCGGCGACTTTTCTGCCACTAGCACAAGCGTCCTTAAACACCCCGAATCCCCCAGTCCCAATCCTCCGACAACCAACCAACCCAGCCATGCAACAACACCCGCGGCCGATTGCTAAGCGATCTGCCTGCGACCGGTGCCGAGAGCATAAGCTCCGGTGCTCGCGCTCCCAGAACCAGGGCGACGAACCCTGCGTGCGTTGCGTTCGCGCTGGAGCCGCCTGCGTGACGGGAGCGGCGCGGCCTTTGGGACGTCCTCGCCTCAACCCCGTGGCTCAACGCCATGAACCTCGAAGATCGCGGCATTCTGTGTTTGTCTCTATGACGGTGCCCAGATCAGCGCCCGATGCAGAGCCCCAGCCCCAATCCTCGACCGAATCTGCCCTGGATCTTGCCTCGCCGCAGAGTCGAAGCGGCAGCTCAGAAGACTCCCACAACCCGCTTACAGTAGATTCGGAGCTCTCCAGCATGTTCTTCGACGAGGGCGAGTCCCAGAGGAACACTCCGGATGCCATGGCAGACACCCTGAGTCTCGGCTTTCACAACAACACCCTCGCGCTGTCAGACCTCGTTGGCGGACCGAACTCCAGCGCGTTCGCCATGGACACACATCTCCATGACATGCACACTGGACAGCTGGCCATATCGAAAACGATGCCCAACTTGCCTGACACGAATCCTCTGGGCTTCTCCGTCGACCCTGCTTTCCAGCTCCAGTACATGCCACCCAATGCTCTGGACATCTCAAACAGATCATCAGAGGTGTCTCTCGGTCCCCCCCACGTGCTTAGCAGGCTTGCTCGCCTTAACGACGACATTGCGCGCCAATTTGCGCACCTCGAGTCTTTCGCCTGGGGCATTCCTGCCGCCAACGCCATGGCAGAATGTGTGGACAAAGTCGAGGATCGGCAGGTCAACCCCATCCTCCAGGCACTGGAGAGCACCTCGGAGTTAGCCGCCATTATCAAGCAGGTCATCTCGCCGATCCAGGAGCATGGCTCAACGCCCTTGAACACACCCGTCGTTCTCATGTGTTTGTCTGGCTATATCCAGTTACTGCAAATGTACAATACCATCTTCTTCCATGTTCACCGGATGCTGAGCAGCCTGCACGACGTCGTCGGCTTCTTCGACAACATGCCTGGATTCACACATATCAGCGGCTTGCCACCCATCAAGGGCGACCTATATATCAAGATCGTCGTCCAAGTGGCGCAGCACAATATCAGCAGCGTCGAACGAGTCATGGGCTTGCCGGCAGAGTTGTCTCTCTCAGCGCAGCGGGTGTCTCCAAAGAGCCTGTTCGGCTACGTGGATTCACCTGACCTATTTGAGAGCATCATGGACCAGGCTTGTAATCCTTCTGAGAAATCAGGACGAGCCCTTGTCGCATCACTCCGGACCAATATCGGGAAAGTGCTGGGTCTCCTGAGGGAGGATGGCTAGGCGGCGCCGCCCTGTCGTTCTGGATTGAAAGAAAGAAACATCAGCAACTTGACACCACATACCATGAACCCACGGCAGAGGCATTGTCATTGTTTCTATCGACTATGTCTCTAGAAATATAGACGGAATAACATAAAGACGATATAGAGTTGAGATCAAGGGTATCATTCTGACAAAGAAACAATACAAAGCAAAAATCGCCGTGTCCAATACCAAACTCGAAGAGCGAAGTCTTGCTTCTGCTGAATAGACGCAGCAGCCTCTTCTTGAGGGCCCAGGCAAACGCGAGCAGTTCGCCCAAGAATGCTCGTCCCTTTGACATGAGCTCCTCTCAACGCTCAAAGCCAGATGAGCTTGGCAATGAGAAGGAGCCGATGGCTTCTGAAGGGAATCTCATGTAGAATAGAATCCTCCATAAGTAATCCACAGAGCCAACTCCACGAGTTGAACGCCGCGTCGTAGAAACTTGGCAAGCATCAAGGTTCCAAAGGGAAATGTAGTTAGTTGCGCCTTCGATCCGGAACGAAGCCGTCGCAACTCGTTAAAGAAGCGTCTTCCATACTACCGGTCCTCTGTCCTTTCATCATCTGTCTTATTCAATTGCGGCATCACTTTCACCGGAGTTCCCAGGACCACTATACATCATTAGCATCCGAATCATCCCTCAACTCTCAACATTGTCCACCTACGCCTATCAAACAGATAATAGCTCGTCACCAACAAAATCGGCGCCGCAATAATCGTCGCTTTATACTTCCGCGCATTCGCCTTATACCGCGTCTCATACTCCTCCTTCACCCGCGCCCGCTTCTCGTCCTCGGCCGCCATCTCCGCGCGCTGCTCGGCGCGACGCAAACGTGCGGCCTGGAGTTTGGCGCTGCGGGCTTCGGCGGCGCGGAGGGAGTCGGGGTCAGGGTCGGAGGGCTTCTTTGGAGGTGCGGTAGAGGCCATGGTGGCTCGGGGTGAGGCGGGCGAGATGGGAGATGATCGGGTGCGATGGGTTGGTTGGGATTTCGAAGAGGCGGCGCGGGTGTGGAGGAGCGGCGAGTTCGAGGCGCATTGGGGTAATTGGTGTCTGAATAGACAGAGGGTATGCCTTGAGAGCATGTTTGTGGGTTGTGAGGGAGGCATTGGCGCGGATTTGGTGTGTGAAGCGATGATGTAGTTGCCAGAGGACGCTCATGGTTTGGCGATGGAGCAACTTTTCATGGATGACTTATCGATAAGGCCCGACACCCAGGTCTTGCGAGGGACTGGACTAACAACATGGGACATATTCCGCACTCAGTGTAAAGATGCAAATTCTGTTCCGTAAGATTGGAAAAGTGATGTTATCGGTATTGCTCTTCAATCAGCTCGTCAATACGGGAGCGTCAGTATACAATACTGCAGAATGATTATCTCCGCTACTGCACTGCGTATCCTGTTAATCAACGAACAAGCCTTGATTTTGTCTTTTCGAGCGGACAGCCCACCTCTCCCCTCGATTACTACTATTTTACACTTCAAACACAAACGCCAGATGCATGAATGGCCATCTTTACTTCCGAGATCCCCTCCCCGCAGAACCAATGCCTCGCCACATCTAGTCGTCGTCCGTATACCTGGGACCGCTCGCTGCAGGGGTTTCTGGGGCACCTCCATATGCTGCGGGAGTAGGAGCACTGTAGTAGTTGGCTGCCGGCGTAGGAGCTCCGGCCGCAGGTGTAGGAGCACTCTCTGCTCCCCAGCCTCCGCCCCAGGCTCCGGGAGTGGGCGCGTTGGCTGGCGTGGGAGCCGTGTAAGCTCCGGGCGTGGGAGCGTTCATGGCACCAGGAGTCGGTGCTCCGAGCATCCCGCCAGGCGTCGGAGCATCGTAGACATTCGACGAACCAGAAGCCCCAGGAGTGTATCCCCAAGTGTCGTTGCCGCTAGCTCCTGGTGTAGGAGCAGACGCTCCCCAAGCGGGCGTCTTGGATCCCGATCCAGCTCCCCAGTCACCACCTCCGCCATAAGCCGGAGTACGCGAACCAGCACCAAAGGTGTCTCCGGGGGCGGGAGTCCGGGCTCCAGATTGCCACGCCGGTGTCCTCGAGCCAGAGCCATACGCAGTTCGGCTCCCATCGTAAGGGTTGACCGTCCTCGATCCGTCTGCCCAGGCCGGCGTACGAGCCCCCGACATGTCCTGGGCTTTCCACGCAGGTGTGCGTCCACCAGCCATGGGAGCTGATATGATTAGCTATAGCACGCTTTGAATCAGGAACAATGCAGTACTTACTTCGGGAGCCCCATGCAGGCACTCGGTCTGATCCAGCTGCCACAGGTGTGCGAGAGCCGCCCTGCCAGCCCGGCACCCTGTCGCCTCCGCCTCGGCCAAAGCCTCCTCCAGGAGGTCCACGACCGCGGCTGTTGATGTCGATCGTCGCTCCGGTAGTCTTGTTCTTGAAGTTCAAGCTATCTCGAGGGACCGTGATCGTCTTGCCCTTCGTGTGGAGCTCGACTCGCGCGTGCGAGTCCGTCGTGTCCTTGACGATACCCAGCAATCCCTTGTAGGGACCCTTTTTGATGACGACAGTCTGGTCGATGGCCTTATCTCGGCCAAATGACTTCGCAGGCTGAATTGGCTTATTCTCGTTGCCGTTCTTGTGAATCTTGAGGGCCGGGTTCATCGCGTTCAGGTCAGGCCCTGACGACGCCGCGCTTACTCGGCCGCCCTTGGCTGCGACAGTGTTGACCATACCAGCCTTGGTGACGAACACACCAGCATTCTCGTTGCTGTCGTTGGTGTGGAGGAAGATGTAGGATCTGTGGATGTGGATGATCTTTCCCTGGCGTTGCTGACCGCTGGACTCCTTGACTACATCGTCAAGACGTATCTCCGAACCACTTCTGTCCGCAGCGACCGCTGTCTTCCGCTTGGGAAGTTTGTTCGCAATCTGCGAAGGCATCACTTGGCGATTGTCGCCAAATTGATCAAGCACAACCAAAGACTCGCGATCGACCTTGACGACACAGCCGACCGTCGTAGGATCAAGCTGGACAAGGTCATGCAGCGTGTACTGGCCCAGTGAGCCTTGACCGCCAATATCGCTGGCCTCTCGCAAGTCCTTGCTAAAGACAGTGACCTCGGTATTGGTCTGGTCCGTCAACAGGGTAACGCGATCCTCGGAGATTTTGACAACCATGCCAACCTCGTCCCTGAACCTGCTCCCTCCAATGACCTTGACGTGGTCACCAATCCTGAACCGCTTACGCAGACCCTTGATGGGAACCTCAATTGTCTGGCCCTTCAAAACGCCATCCGTAACGGACATGGTGACAATGTCGCCCTGGACGCTAGTCGCTCTGCCCACCACGCCCTTTTGCTCACCAGAGTAGACTTCGATAATGTCTCCTGGAAGGTAGGTGACCAGGGTGTTGCTGTCTTTCAAGCTGGCCGCCAGCGCCTTGAGATCGAGGTTCTCAGTTCCGTCTTCGGCATTGGAGGCGAACCTAGTCACCTCCTCCAGCGTTGGGTTGACATCCGTGACCACAAGTTGCTGGATCTTAACATCCTTAACCTGGAAACCGTTCTCGAACTCATCGCCCATATAAGTCCAGGTGTTGGTTGTTGGGTTGCCCTGAACGTGTCGTGGGTGTCGCTTTCGTGCCTCAACTTCGCTGAATAGTCGCTGTGGCGGTCGAGGACCGGCATTGCCAAAAGGTCGCTTTCGCTTGCCATCAGCAGTGAGCGGTGCCAATGCATCATCCCGCATGCCGTAATCAAGCCGAGGAATAAACCGAACTCTGGCCTCAAGACCATTTTCGGTCACATCCAGGACCTGGGCGAGATCCCCGTTATGCTTTTGCGGTCTTCGGAGTCTGACCCAAGCACCCGGCTCCAGGGTTGGTGTCTTAGTAACCCGCAGAAGCTCGGGCATGTCCTTAATCTCGACCAGAATCATCTTGGAGTGAGGATACACGTTCAGCATGTTGTCCAGCGCCTTGAGAATGTCTGTTTGTCGTTGGGCCTCGACGTAGACGAAGCCCTTCATGACGGAATCGGTGCCTCCGCGTTCGAACGCTGCCGTGATAGCCAGCTCATCCCTAGTGCCTCGACGCTCTTCCACACGCTTCATGATGGAGAAGACAACTTCTCGCTCCTTGCCTTCCTTGCACCGGACAGCCCAGATGCTAGGATCGTCGACACTGGGAACAAGCAGGCGCTTCGGCACGATGGTAGCGTCGCCGAACCCCTTGCCCGATCGTCGATTGCCGTATCGTTGTCGCAAGATCTCTGCCTGCTTCTCTGCATCCATGCTCGCCTCCATCTCGCGACGGCGATCGAGCTCACGATGCCTCCTATCATCGTGCAGCCGGCCGCTCTCCACCATGTCATCAGGGTGGGCGTTGTCGATGAAGTCTTCTATTTCGTCGCCGTCTTTCTCTTCGTCTTCGCCTTCGTCCTCGTCGTCGACTTCGGCTTCGATATCGAAGAAGGCATTGCGCCTGTCGCGGCGACGCTTACGTCGATGGCCCTGCAGATCCAAGTCAGCATTTCCTTGTCCGCTCCCTGCGGCACGAGCATTATCAGTCGCATACCTGCTGGACATCTTCATCATCCTCGTCATCTTCGTCCTCGTCTTCCTCTTCCTCCTCCTCGTCGCGACCTTCGTCGTCGCCACCACCGCGACGGTCATCGTCTTCATCTTCGTCGTCGTTCACGTCTCGCGATCGTGCTGGGCGCGCATCTTCATCATCATCGTCCGCATCGTCGCGGCGTCGAGGACTGCTGTCTCGTGCCTCGGATCTCAATTGCTCATCAGCCTCATCATCACCCGGCTCCTCGTCAGACAGGTCCGCTGGCGCAGGGTTGAAATCCTCCTCGTCCTCCGAATCGTCAAAACGAGGGGCGTCGCTGGAGGCCATGCTGACTTTGGCTGCACCGCAGAGAAGAGCAAGACCAACTGCTCGCGCAGTATTAAAGGAGATGAAGAATGAAGTGAAGAATGATAGAGAACAGAGTTGGGCTGGATAACAAAGAAGTCGCCAGCTTCGAGTTAAGTGAGAGCTCCAAAAGGCAGACGGATAATCCTCGGCGGAGTTGCACTGCGCGTTAGCGGAAATAATTTTATGCACCGCGTGAACACCCTGCACTATTGTTGTGCAGCGTGCTAGCTCATAAAGACGCTTGCGCAGTTGGCACTGTGCCTCACACCCTCAGCGATGGTTGAACCTTCAGGGATATAGATACCCGGATGGCAAGTAACACTTCAAAGTCATACGCAATAAATGGTGCTCGGTCTCGGTTAATTCTCATTGAGGACATGTCTCACACATGAAGCTGCACTTTTGCTTCAGCATTCTCTCACCTGTGACGAAGGCTCCAGTCCAAGCTGATGTACCGACAATATGAAGGCCGTGACAATTGATGAGTTTGGCGATGGCCTTGGGCATATCAAGGTCTCTGACGTACCACCCCCTCAGCCAAAAGATGACGAGATACTCATCAAAGTCATTGCCGCCGGAGTCAACTTTGTCGATATTCTTTATGTAAGTGCCCTTCGCTTACCGTATTGCCGTATTCAACTAACTCGATCTGCTAGGCTCAAGGAAAGCATCAGAACAACAAGAGTCTCATGCAACCACCGTTCACTCTGGGCCTCGAGTTTGCTGGTGTAGTTCTCTCAGCCCCATCTGGATCGCCCTTCAGCGCCGGTGATGCTGTATTTGGTGACGCCGCCGGGTCTTTCTGCGAGTACCTGGTCCTAAACCAAGACACTGCCTCGCTTCACAGGATCCCCACGTCGTGGAGCTTCACCGACGCGGCGGGCCTAGGCGCAACTCTCCCAGTCTCATACGGAGCCTTAGTATTACGCGGAGCTCTGAAGACTGGTGAGACGGTCTTGGTACATTCTGCAGCGGGTGGTCTCGGCCTCATGGCTGTCCAGGTGGCCAACGCGCTGGGCTGTAGGGTAATTGGCACTGCTGGGTCGCCTGCGAAATGTGCGTACGCTCGAAGTTTCGGAGCAAGCGAATGTTTCGACTATTCACGGGAAGACTGGTGGGAGAGAGTTTTGGAAGCCACCAACGGTCGAGGAGCTGACATCATCTTCGATCCCGTTGGGCTCGTCGATCTCAGCTTGAAGTGCATTGCTCATCGAGGAAGGCTCCTTATCGTGGGCTTTGCCGGACGAGACGGCCAGATGGAGAAGATTGCCATGAACAGGTTGTTATTAAAGCAGGCTACATTGACTGGCTATGTGAGTGCTGTCTCATATCTCGAGTCCAATTCTTTGCTGACCATTACAAGCGATATGGAGAGTCTCATCGACGATATCCACACGAGAAGGAACAGATCTGGCAGGAGTTGCGGCTTCTCTTAGAGAGCGGCCAGATCAAGCCCCCCGTTTCCGAACCATACCCGTCCCTCGAGTGCGTCCCTCAAGCACTGGAGGATCTTTCCAACCGCAAGATATCGGGCAAGGCAATCGTTCGCGTTAGTCGATCGCATGCCGAAGCACCAAGGCCGATGCTATGACCATAACGGGCCGAGAACACATCTTGCTATGTTACGACAAGAGGCTTCTTTAGAGCTATTCGCTCACCAAGAAGAAAATATTGCAGGTAAGTATAGTGGTTAGTTTGCGCTAGGAGTCAATATTCGGGCTTGATGTTTTCCCCTCTCAAATGAGACCGCAATGTGGGAAATTGCTTTTCAACGAGAATTCAAATTGGTTGTACCTGGTATAGGATCTCTATGCTCCTTAGCTCAGACTCCAGTTCCCGCAATGCAACTCCTCATCTCCTGTTGGGCTCGTAACCGTCGTTCATGTTCTCGCATGACCAGATCGATTCGAAGAGAGAGTGGCGAACCCGAAGGCTTCCTCTTCCCTTCCAAATTCCAGCGTTTCTTTTCCCCATATACCGCTTTTGTCATTCCCGGCGTACTTCCCTATGTAGTCTTCAAAGGCGTCGTCAACTCGTTCCAAGATGTTGTTCGTAACGCACCCTCCATAACTCCAGGCTTTCTCGTACAGCATGACCGTTTGTTGCCAACCAGGTCTAAATGGTTTCAAGCAAGTAGTGTTGAGGTAGGACGCCGACGCCCGAGCAATGTATGGCATCCTCATATTCCGGTAAAAGCGCTCACATGACTCGGGTTCCCCAGATACCACGTCCGGCGCTCACACCCAGCCACTCACCGCAGTCGGCATTGGGGAGACGCGGCACCCAGCCAAGATTCCCAACTTCGTAATCGCACTGCCAGCTGGCTACCGGGCTGCGGTGACTGTCCGTCTGAGCGCCGTTCATAGACGATCCCGAGTTGAGAAGATCCCAGAGGAGCACCTGACAATCGTCGCCTCCAGATGCCAAGGTCCCCCGTCGCAATGGGGACCACTCTATGCAGTTGATAGCGCCACCGTGTCCACGAAGTTCAAGTAAGGCTTGCCCCGGTTGCCTCACATCTAGGATGCGGATGATGTTAGAGTCCTGCGCAAAGGTGGCGAGAAGATGGGTATCGTGTGGCGAGGTTGCCAGTCGCAGGAGAGGGGGAGGGTTAGACATGGTTTGCTGGGCGAGAGTCGGGCTTATTCGGCCGCCGTTCGGGTCTAGGTGTGAAGTTAGAGACAAATCTCAGCCATTGGCACTCCATTCGAAAGCACATACCTCGGTCCTCCTTGCCCGTGGGCTCGTAGATGATTGTCGAGTGTTCCAGACTTCTCAAATCGAACATTCGCACGCTTCCATCCTGGCCACAGCTCACAAAGACGTCCACGCTGTTAGCGCAAAATCGCACGTCGTAAACCTCTTTGTCGTGCGCAATGAGCTGCGTCTTGGCCGTTAGGGACGGGATATCCCAGATGGTGCAGGTCGTATCTATGCTGGACGTGATGATGAGACTGGGGGACACGGTATTCCAATCCAGAGACGTAAGAGGCGCCGTGTGGTCGGGAGTTTTCGAGTTGGAGAGGAGGGCAAGAGGGGTCAGCTTGGTAATGCCGGTATCCCGTCCTCCCCGCGTGATGTTGTTGCCAGCCGAAGACGTGGTCTCGTTGGGGAGAGACCAGAGCCGCAGATGGTCACCCGAGGTTGCTAGCAGATCAGTCGACTGCTTCTGTGACGAAGGGGGCTCCCAAAGCAGGCGCGTAACCGGGAACGAGTGTGTCGCTTCGGCGACCTTGGAGAATTCGAGAGTGTATTTGGAGGATCCCGGGACGTAGGCGTCCTGCGGGGTGGTGGTGATCTGGCTGTCGAGGATTTGGATCTGATCGAGTCAGTGGAGGGGCTGGGCACATGTAAACAACCAGATGACATACGAAGTTATGGCCGTCTTCGAGGTAGCTTCCCACCGCCAGCTTTCCGGCGCCGTTGCCTTGGGGCGCCCATTTGCACCAGTCAAAGGCGTAGATAGCCCAGGGACACATGATGTTGCTGGTTCCGGGCTGGGTACTGTTGGCATCGTAGCCCAACTGGCCAGGCGTACCGTCGGACATGCTCGAGTCTGCGCGCGGCCGGATGTCCGCCAGCCCAAGCGGGGTGTTGGAGATGGTGCGCCCCGAGGCCGAGGCATTGTATTTGGAGTCGGTCGGAGACATGAATTGCGAGGACGCGCCACCGGGCGTGGTGGGAGTGTAGGCATGGTAACCGCCCGAGGACGGGGGGGCATCGTAGCCCGCGGCCGGGCTGGAGCGCGAGTAGCTGTGCGACATGCTCAGCGAGGGCTTGAGGGGACTCTGTTGACGATAGTCCTGCTGGAGGTGGTAGTCCTGGTGAGCAGCCAGCGACGGCGGCTGGGGTTGCGAGAGGGATCCCGGGGAGGGCAGCTGGGAGGTGCGAGACTGTGACTGAGACTGGGACTGGTGGTGATGCTGGGACTGGGCCTGGGTAGAGCTCTGCGGCAGATTAGGCGCCGCACTGGCGGAGGAGTGCACCGAGGGGCGGGCGGACAGGCCACCGGCGGGCTGGAGGACGTTGGGCACCGAGCTGGCAGGGGACGAGGCCTGCTGGAGCTTGATCTGGGGCGCGTAGTCTCGCGGCGACATGGACATCTGCGCGGAATGGCTGACGCCAGACATGTGCAGTTCGTCGAGCTGGGACTGGGAGGACGAGGAGGAGGCGGTTGCGGCGGCGCCCATGTGCTGCTGCTGTTGCTGCTGCTGCGTCGGGCGTCGCGAGGGAGGGTATGCCTGTGATTGGCTCATGGCGGGCGCTGATGTCTCTGGCCCTTGCTGGCCTCGCCTCGGAGCTTTAACGGGAACTCTCTGTGTCTTGGTGAAGGAAGCTGGAGCGCGCGAGTGCGCTGGGCACCACCTCGAGATGGGCGCCTCCGGGGGCGGCTATTCGGGCGATGGAGCGGGAGGAGCGGCGCCGGTTGCAAGAAGAGCTGATGGCGGAGAGGAAAAGAGGAGAGAGATTGTCCCGGTCTCGTCTATCGGCGGTGGTGGTGCGAGTGGGAGTGGGAGTGGTTGTGGCAGTGTGGGATGGGAGATGCTGCCCTGCGCTGCTGCTGGCCCGGCAGATGATCCAGCCCGGCGCTGAAGGAGGGGCCTGGACGGCCCTGAATGGGCCCTGAATGGTTCCCCGAGTTGACCTGCCTGGCCTGTTCGAATGCCCTGTGGAGGTGCTCGTTGGCGGGCGGCAAATAATCTCAGAACAGGTAGAAGAGGTAGAACAGATGAGGGGCATATCAATAAAGACAGGGAGGTACCAGAGGCCATCGCGCGTGGAAAGTGGCTTACCTTATCATTAAGCGAGACGTTGTGCAGGCGCAAGGCCAGGACTCCAGCGAGTATCGTCACCTGCAAGGCTACCAATAAGGCATCTGCCTGTAGGTTGGCTACTATGACAAGACGAGTCCCCCAAAAAAGTTAAAAAGTCTCTTTCGTTGAGCTAGACATTTAGGATCCTCATTGTTTATGACTTTTGCCTTTTTCCTTCGACAGAGCATTCTACCCTGCCTGTCCGCTCATGGTGTTCAGACGTGATCCTCGCTCCATGACGGTTCTTAGTGGCTGTCGGGTTGAACCCCTCTGGGTAGAATATGCAATGTCATACGAAAAGACCAACCGGGTAGCAACCTGATGCAGGGTTTAAAGCATAATTTCTTCATCTAGTTCATTCATGTCAAGTATAAATAAGACTTCAAATGCTCTCTCCTTCATCCACGGCATGTGACATCCAGGTCGTGCTTTCGCCCACGCCCAAAAAGGCAACCAGCTCCCAGGCAGGTGCCCCCTAGCAGGCACATGTCAGTCGGTCCTGCCCCAGAAAATCGTCCCGCGTGAGCAGGGATCAGTCATCAGCCTTCCCTCTGCACACCTTGTCTCTACGAGCATCGCTGGTAATCTTCATCCAATTCAAATTCTACCCGATCAGTGTTTCAACCTCCGGATTGTGCAGTACAATTTCTCATGCGCTGAAGTTGTTCCTTGTGCCTCGCATTGACTTTTCAGGCCATCCAGCTCCAGATCCCTGGAGATCTGCTATCATGACGTCGCCGTCGCTACTCGACCGTTTTACCAGCCCTCGAAGGCGCTCCCCGATTCTCCCTTTTCACAACGCCTCGGATCGCTCTTCAACTGAGTATGACTTGGATGTCCTCGAGCCGCGACCAGACGATGCGTTCCGTAACGAAGTTCCTTCGCGATCCAGCTTTGGGCGACCTGCGCGAGCTCCCGAAACCCGCCAGCTTTCCCCCAGCTTTCGCGATAGTAGGGCGGAAAGCTTTGGATCGCCTCCGGGAAGTAGGAGGAAACCGATGTTCGCGGGCCCGCCGCCGCCAATCGCCTCATCGGTATACATACAAAGTCCGCTAACGAATCGATCAGTTGTCTCTTCGTCAAGAGCAACACCTCCGGACCAAGGCTTAATATCAGGAAGCACCCTCAACCTTGGTCCCAGTTTCTTCGACCAGAGAAGCAAGGAATTGAATAACCAACAAGATTCGCATTGGAGAGGGCTGAAACGGCGTGAGCGGGCTCTTGAGCGTGAGCTCCAAAAGCTACTTGACGTCCAAGCATCAGGCCTACTAGAGGATGGCACACCTTCCTCCGAGAAAGATTTCGAAACGGCAAGCGATGGCGATGCTAGCTCGGGATTCAGCACCTTTTACTCGACAGCGACATCCAAGTCACGTATGATGAACTCTCTTCATGTGCCTACGCGATCTACGCCCGATGGCAACGTGATCCCGGTGCGACAGCCTCTGCCTAAGAAGCCCCCAAGCTTGCGTTCAGCTCGGGCGGGTTTGCGAAGGACTATGGCTGCATTATCAGATTTGAAGGCAGAGGAAGACACTTACGTGGATGATGCCCTTCTGCAGAGGAAAGATGCCCTCGTACATCTTAAGAAGATGAGTTCAAGAAGGGACAAGATCTACGCCGAGCTCCATAACTTGGAAGATGATGAAGAAGAACCTCTTGGCCAGGAATTGCGGGAGCTCAGCGCGGAGCAAGACAAGCTCAGCCGAGATATTCGGCTCCTGGAGGAGAAGCTAGTGGGAATGCGCAATCGACGAAGATGGGTTCGCGAGAAGATTGAGGATGTCAAGAGTCGACGGGAGGCAGGACTAAGTGGTTACAAAGCCGCCGGTCGCGATATTGATACAGAGATTGAGACTCTGATGCGAAGGCCTCCGGTTATACCACTAGACCTGGACGCCCTGCGTCAGGGGGAACATGGTGATGCTGGTGCGGAGGAGGATTCTCCAGGAGGCGTTGAATTCCTTAAACTTCGTCCAGAACGACGAACGCCAGAGATGGCAAAGATGTGGTGGGAGGGCGAGGTTGCTTTATTGAACCGTCGAAAAGCCCAGATTCAAGCGGACCGAGAAGCCTTGGATGAAGGTCTTGAAGCTTGGTCTGACGTGACGAAGCTGGTTGCAGACTACGAGTCAAGCCTACGTGCGTTTCTGAAGACTCAATTAAAGCACAACGGCCAGATGACATTGCAGCAAGATGCCATCCGCAGCCAAGTCCAAAAGATGGACTCAGTAGTCTCCAAGCTTGAGGCTCGGTTGAGCGAGGCGGAGGAAAAACACTGGAACCTCCTCATATGTGCTATTGGGGCGGAACTTGAGGCCTTCCTCAAGGCTCGAACACTGCTCTTGGCCACCTTCGACGAGAGTGACAAAGAGGAAGACGACACAACACCAATTGCAGCGGATATGGACCGCGCTGATGAAGATGGTAAAGATGGACACGCAGATGATGCCAGCAACGGCCATGCGCCACAGCATGACGAGAGCGATAATGAGGTACCACCGGATCTTCTAGTATCCCATTTAGAGGAGCACGAGCATGACGAGCCAGAAAGTCCTCAGCGCAGCGTGGTTCTAAGGCGAATGGAGAGTGCGAACGAGGTCCCGCCGGAATTTCTTGTCGAGCACAGCGAAGACGTCGAATAGGGACAGGCGGGCGTGATTTGGTTTAGAGAAGAGATTGAAAGACAACATTCTTGAAGATTTTCTGGGGGATTCTGTAGCGATACCCATCATTTTTTGGAGTAGGAGTAATTCTTTGGGATCAAAGATAGCGATCATCAATATTTTACATGAGTGACGATGTTCCTGCAAGATTTTTGATACATCTCAGTGATCTTATAGATTGATCTCGAGCTCCTGATACGAAAATATCACATTGGCCAGTTCCCGAGTAGGCTCAGACGCCTGGCCTCCAGGGTTCCGGATGAGAATAATTCTTGATGGCCAGACTAATATTCAAAATAACGATGCCCACGAGATAATGCGTGGTCTGCAAATTGATGTCATTTCTTCATATAAGAGCATGCGTATCCATATCCCAAAAACGCCCATGCGAAGACGAAACGTCCTCGACACCAAGTCCACAACCTGATATCAACAGCTGTTGGGCCTTCTCTTCACCCGTCGAGGCTCTCCAATCATGCCACGTAGCTGCACTGCTATTCTGCCAGCGTATAGAATTTCAAAGCAGTCCCCGAACATGAAAGTCTCAAACAGCGGTGATCGATATATGCATAATCAGATGAGCGGAGATGCGGTCATGTTCAGTCGGTGAGTGTATCTGCGCGTGTTTATCGGGTCCGCTCGAAGAAGCCGCTGGAGCCGGCGATGGCAACTGACTGGTCCATGACCCATTCGCCCACGCCCAGGTACTTGTCAATCCACTTGGACATTTCTTTGTTTTCGCCGGCAACCTTGTCCGTCTTGAAGCTGGGTCTAGGACATCCCGAAACGGGTTCGAGTCAGACGATGAACGCTTCGAGGGGTATCGCGAGGGTCGTGGCGGGGCAACTCACGTCAAGCCGGTAGAGCGCTTCATTCCTGCGAGGAAAGCCGAGACTGTAGGAGGATCGGTCAGTGGTCTGTCGTTGAGAGAGGCTTGAGGCGACTCGGGATGCGGAGCTTCGGCCGGACACGGAGCGGCGCCGGAGGAGTGGAAGAGGAACTTACTGAGCACGGCGTCGAAGGCGTAGTGTGTCAACCGTCCAACCTTTGACCAGAGCCCCAGAGTCAGCAGGTTGAGGAGCTGCGAGCAGTCTTAGAAGGGGCAGAGCTCGAGAACAGACGGATGGCCTCGGATGGAGGCCGGCTAGCGGAGGGAGGGGATGGAGGACGTACCACCATTGTGACTGCTTTCTGCTACCGAGTATGATACTGGAGATGGGTTCGTAGAGGTCGGGAAGAGAGCCGGTCTCTTCTTTGCGGGGTAGTGGAGGCGTTTCGGGGTTGGCGATGATATATTACAAGTGCTCCCGGACGTAGCTTGATGATGGAAGGTTCGAGGCTGGACCACTCGGCGTCATGCGACATCCAAGGCTGAAGCACAGTGAATAGCCGCTTGGCTGTTTCTGGAAAAGCAGCTTCGGCAAGGCTGCGCCGACGTTCCGATGCAGTGGGGAGCAGTGGTTGGCTGGACAACATGACACTTTCACGTGTTAGGAAACAGATTATGTCAGCCTCGTTATCACCGCCGCTCAAGTTCATCAAATCCCTTATCAAAGGGCCATGAAAGTCCCATCCACTCCAGCTCAACAGATGCGGAGACCTGTCCGGACCATTGCTAAAAGAAAATCGGCCGCAGTTGACCCGAATGCAAAGCTAACCCAGAGCAGATGGAGGGGTCAAGCAGGGTGGGGGAGCTCTTCGATCCGTGTGGTTGCCATGATGCAGCCCGCCAGCCAACCAACTTGCCAATTGTGTAAGTCGCCCCCTACACCGTACCGGATCTTCGCACGTCTGATGACAAGCTGGTGTTATTCATGCTGGGGGGGCGGCGGATAAGGAGAAACTCAAGCGAAGGTGGCTCAGCTCAGGAGCGAGTCGAGAGGGATGCTGGAGCGTGATTTTTGGGGGTGCGCAGTTAAGGTGTTAGTGAGCAAAATGTCGAAGCTAAGAAAAAAAAAAGAACGGCCGTGAATGCCATCCATGAGCGGGGGACGGCATAATAAAAATTTGGGGTGAAAAGTACCGCCGTGCTACGTGGTACTCCGGCGTATTGGAACGAATGCCAAAATCCCTCAGAGGCCTGTCGTTCTGGCTAACCGCAGAGTCCATACTCGATGTGGCTTGGAAGAGGCTTGGTTGATCCCCAACGATGGAGTTGAGCGACGGACGGGCTGCGCGGACTGGCTCGTTTCGGTATTTCCACCCCGAGGGGGGCGAGAGGGGAGGTGTCATGGAGTTGGTAATGCGTGTGTTTCATAGGACGAGACGGGTTGGTTTCCATGGCATCTCTTGTAATTTAAGCAGGGCGGGATATCCTGTCTGAGTCCATGGATTGTGGTGAAGCGGCACGGCGGCATGGCGGCAGAAGCAAAACCAGTTCGCATCTATTCCCTCTCCCCCACCCCTTGGCCGTGGCGGGAGCAACAGCCAAATGCAGCGCGACTAAATAAATCCCTTGCAACGTGATGTGGTTCGCCATCATGCACCCAGTCACTTCATGTCAAGGCGCAAAGTGAGGCGAGGACGGAAAGCGGCGTGTTTGCAAGCCACGCATTGGCTCTACATCCCAGGTCTCGGCGAGTCACTGGTACTTGCCAGCTTGTATCCTTCCTCTCTGTCGCTCAGGAAACTCTCGTCCAAGCAACGTGCTCGTCGGCGCGCACGGCCAACCGAAAAGCAGACAAATGGCATGAGTAAGGGACGAGAAATGGCGAGTTGGAGGTTCACCAGCCGACCTGAAAAGGGCGCCTCGCAGGTGTCAGGCAGTTCGTGGGCAGAACAGAACAGCGGATCGAGCTACTGTGCCTCTAGCAGTAGCGCCAGAGCAGAAAAACGTTGCGCAGTGGCAGGCCCTGACTGGGCTCAATCCCTGCCTGGGCCCTTGCTGGGGGAGACAGCGATGGCCCCTGTAAACGGCGCGATTCAGCGTGCGGGGGTTTCTCTCAAGTGTCGGGTCGGGTGGATGAAGAGCTCCATCCAGCTCCCATTCCCCAAAACAGCTTCCCGTCGCTAGCGAGCAAACCAAGCCACGGAGGACTGTACACCAGTTGTAGCTCTACCTCTAGAGTAGGTTTTGGGATTCAGGCAGACTGGGCTAACGAACACAATGACAAGCAGGGCTTTCGATTGGCACTGAGTGAAAGTGGGCGAGGTGAAGTGAAGAATGCCAGATTCGACTTTTTCTCCCCTGCCCTTATCCAGCCCGTCATCTTCACTCACTCCCCTCCTCTTCTTCCTTTTCTCTCCCTCCTCCCTTTCTATCCTCACCTCTCTCCTCTAATAATTCCCTCGCAACACACGCCACGGAAACGAAACGCCCTCGCCTGTCTTTTCGACTCAACTAAAATTATACCCAAGGTAGGCCCGAAGCACGTTCCCCCAGCAGACAGACCACCACCTCATTCCTTTGATTACCATCGTACGGTACGACCTCGACCTCTCACACACCTGCGACGCAAGACGGCCTGCATCTGCATCTGTTAGCAGCTACAGGTGCATGAGGTGGCTTGGGGCCCACGTCACGCCCTTTTTTTTCGTTGCTTTTTGCCGCCCTGCAAGTACAGGCTTACCTTGCCTTGCTTTGGCTTGCCTCACCTTAAGGCGCCGGGCACGGTGAGCGAGCCCGCCCTGGAGCTGGAGTCCAATTGGGATTGGATCCAGTCCAGGCCAATACCAGCGGCGGTCTGCACCTGCCCGGCCTGCATCACATCACCCACCCCTTCCTTCCTCATTATCTGTCTGCCCTCTTACGAACAGCAATCCCCAAATCCAAATCTTCCCCCCTCCAACCACCTCCCGTCAACAAACCACGCTGTCCATCAGCAGTCTTATCGCCAAGTCCTAGAATTACCTCCTCCTCTTCCTCCGCCCTTTTATCCTTTTTGCTTTTTTTCTTATTTATCCCTTCGCTATCCTCCATCCCTTCACAACACCCCTCCACAGCTATAGCTTTGCTTGACCCCGCCTCAACAACTCGCCCACGCTAACAATCCTCACCATGGCTCAGAAATTCTCCCACAAGCGTACCCAGAGCGTCATGGCTGCCACCGCGCAGGACCACCTCGAGTTCGGGGGCAAGATCTCCTGGCTGGCCTCGCTGAACACGGCCTTCCGCCCCGAGCGCAACTACCGCCGCTCCTCCATCATCTGCACCATCGGCCCCAAGACCAACTCCGTCGAGGCCATCAACAAGCTGCGAGCCTCCGGTCTCAATGTTGTCCGCATGAACTTCTCCCACGGCTCATATGAGTACCACCAGTCCGTCATCGACAATGCCCGCGCCGCTGAGGCCGCCCAGCCTGGCCGACCCGTGGCCATTGCCCTCGATACCAAGGGCCCTGAGATCCGAACCGGCAACACCCCCAACGATGAGGATATCCCCATCGCTGCCGGCACCGTCATGAACTTCACCACCGACGAGAAATATGCCACCTCGTGCAACACCGAGAACATGTCAGTTTAATCCATTGCCAGCTCCGAACTCCCACTAACATGGATTTGACCACAGGTACGTCGACTACAAGAACATCACCAAGGTCATTGAGCCCGGTCGTGTCATCTACGTTGACGATGGTGTCCTCGCCTTCGACGTCCTCAACATCAAGGACGACCAGACCATCGAGGTCCGAGCCCGAAACAACGGCTTCATCTCCTCCAAGAAGGGTGTCAATCTGCCCAACACCGACGTCGACCTGCCCGCTCTCTCCGAGAAGGACAAGGCCGACCTCCGATTTGGCGTCAAGAACAACGTCGACATGGTCTTTGCCTCATTTATCCGCCGCGCCCAGGACATCAGGGACATCCGTGCCGTCCTCGGCGAGGAGGGCAAGCGCATCCAGATCATCGCCAAGATCGAGAACCGACAGGGTCTTAACAACTTCCCCGAGATTCTCGCCGAGACGGATGGTGTCATGGTTGCTCGTGGTGACCTTGGTATCGAGATTCCCGCCGCCGAGGTCTTCGCTGCCCAGAAGAAGCTCATTGCCATGTGCAACATCGCCGGCAAGCCCGTCATCTGTGCCACCCAGATGCTCGAGTCCATGATCAAGAACCCCCGCCCCACGCGTGCCGAGATCAGCGATGTCGGCAACGCCATTACCGACGGCGCTGACTGCGTCATGCTGTCTGGTGAGACGGCCAAGGGTGCCTACCCCAGCGAGGCCGTCCACGAGATGCACGAGGCCTGCCTCAAGGCCGAGAACTCCATCCCCTACGTCTCCCACTTCGAGGAGCTGTGCACCCTCGTCAAGCGCCCCGTCAGCACTGTCGAGTCGTGCGCCATGGCGGCTGTGCGCGCCTCGCTCGATCTCGGCGCTGGTGGCATCATTGTCCTGTCCACCTCGGGCGAGTCGGCTCGCATGCTCTCCAAGTACCGCCCTGTCTGCCCCATCTTCATGGTGACCCGGAACCCTACGACTTCCCGATTCGCCCATCTGTACCGTGGCGTCTACCCCTTCCTGTTCCCTGAGGCGAAGCCCGACTTCACCCAGGTCAACTGGCAGGAGGATGTTGACCGCCGCATCAAGTGGGCCGTCAACAACGCTCTCGAGCTCGGTGTCCTGACTGCGGGCGATACCGTGGTGGTTGTCCAGGGCTGGAAGGGAGGCATGGGCAACACCAACACGCTCCGTATTGTCACTGCTGATCCCGAGCACCTGGGCATCGGCCAGCAGCTGTAAAGGCTGACACCGAGACTTGGAAATATCCAGGACACAGCTGGGCGGATACCCCCAGTCAACAGGCAACGATGATTGCCAACGCCATATGACACAAAAACACACATCAAACTCACATTCACAAGCACAATCACAAGCACGCAGACGCACGTAATGATAGACAGGGTTCTTTTACACGGGTTGTTAGGGTTTAGGTATGGGACAATGTCTTCCGAGTTTCTGAATCGAATCGATACGACTACAGGATCGAGAATTAGGGAATGAAGGAAGAAAAAAAAATGAGAGACATATTCTCCAAATATTTGGTTTCCCCAACTCCCCTTTTGGCTTGAGAGTGATGCTGTAACCCCCCATTCAATGTGCCCCGGTGTTGACTTGAATCGTTTCATGCTTACTCACCTAGGTACGCTCCCGTCACATGCAGTTTTCCATTCTATGGAGTACGACAAGCAGATATGAGCTCTCAAAAAAATTTTTGCATGGGTTTCGACTTGTTTCGACAGGTTGCCTCCGATTTCAGCTCACTTCAGCTCACCCTCAAGCATCATGGCAGCGGATGAGTTCATGCAATCACCCCAGCGCCACGGACGAGCAAGGATAATGCATGTGCGGCCTGACCCTGACGGCCCGCGAGGCAAATCCCTGGAGACAGCCCCTGGGTCGCTGGGCCCGAAGATGCTCCTGGCTCAAGACGGCATGGGCTGATCGCCAGTGGGCTCATCGACATGAACTCATAAGGCGGGACGTCACCTTGCAGCATGACAGATGGAAAGCTTCGAAGTCTGACATGACGAGCCGGGCTGAGTCTTTCGCCCGGAGGTTTCCCGTTTGTCCAGTTTTGAGATGGCGGATCAGATCATACCAGATCACGATAGTTCCTGTCACGTTGTCAGACCACTGTCCCAGTCGAATCGACATAGCCAGCCAACCAATCGGCAAGGCTGCGAGGACTGCATACACGGTGCTGCGTATGACTGACCGATCATCCGGCCCGCAGCGGACACGTGGTGCACTATATCATGGATTCTTCGACTTTATTCCTCAAGGATCTTATACTTAACTTTGTGATATCAAGATCCACTACTTGGAAGTAAGGAGGTTGCGAGATTCGTCAGCGGTAGAGGGTGTAGTGTGTGCTCTCTTGTCAACAGGCATACTGCCTTTGAGTGTGTTCTTCTAATTTCTCTCTATTTGGATGTTCGGGATGTTTCTAGGGTTAAAGTTAACCAAGGGGGTCGGTTCTTCTAGACCAAAACCCGCAGGGTATTCATCGTTTGGGAGTTTCCCTTAGTGGTTACGGATCAGTTAGCATTCGGTAAAGCCCGTTTCTTTTTGATCGCTTCGGAAGAATTTGCATCGGCTGGATGTGTATTCCAAGTTCGTAGAGTTCATGGAGAAGTCAGCAATGAAAATTTTGGGTCAAAGCTTAAGTGCAGAGTTCACCTTTGTTTTTTATGAAAATTAAGTAGTGTTCATCACTCGACAAAACATGGTTTGAACAAGCTCAAAGGGTTGTTCTGAGGCGATAATTTACTTTGCTACTCAAATGGAGGCTCAATCTCCGATATGGCTGTGAAAGATCTCAAGGTTGATTCCATTATTATAAGTCTTCAGAAATTCTCGCTCATCATCTTGAAGCTACGACCACAGCCAGCTCCTTAGCATCAGGCAGCTAACACTTCTATGCTACCCCGTCACCTCCGACTAACAAACACGCGCAATCCATCTCACATTCACCTTCAAAGTAAAAAAAAAAAGGAGAAGAAGAAATGTGTCAACAAGCCCGCATCGTTTATCAGTGCCAGCATTGGGAGCTCCGACCGGGCATGCCATCTGTGCGCTGCAAAAATGCTAAAGAGACCAATCATATGCTGTGCGGATGCTTCACTGAAGATACCCTATTTTCAGTCCGTATGCCAGAGCTGTGTCCTGATTGCAAGGCCAGTAGGCCACGCGCTCCACTGGTTCAATTCCCTGAACGTTACGCATTGACGGACCGAGCTGTGTTCATTTGATAGCGAGCAGAGTTCAGGGAGGATTGTCAGATACACAACACAAGAACACAAGATACCCGTACCTAACAATGGATTGAATGAGATTTTTATGAATACAAAAACTATACCCTTTAATGCAAGACCCCATTGAAATGCCTATGCAAATATCAAGAGTGAGTAATGAGACTAAATGTACTATTTGGCCATGTAGACTCAATATCGTCAGGCCATTCCCTATCTCTATATACCCTCCCATCTACACTGCTATGCCCTGCGTTAGTAGCACGAAAAGAAAAGAGTACGTACTCAGAAAGCCCTTCTATTATATGAGCCAGGCGCCTAGAGATTCTTGATCTCGAATTTCTTCCGAAGATACTCGCCGTATCTGATAAACAACCAAGGGAACGGTAGTAGCGCTACGGCAATGAAGCCCAGGAGACTGTTGCCCCAGCCCATTCCAAGTTTGTCGTACATCGGGAGGCCAGCCAGGGGGAGCACTGCGCCAGCCACGGATCGCATGACAGCGTTGGCGGCCAGGGCTGAGGCGGCGTAAATGGTGAAGCTGTCGACGAGGTACATCTGGAGGGACTGCCAACTGTGTCAGTTAATTAGAAGCAAAGACTATGTGGGAGAGGCAATACCATAAAGATAATGAGGTTGCCCACCCCAATGACTGCTGTGCCGATGATAGGGGCAATCCAGTGGACTTTGTACTCTGCTGTCCAACCGTAGATGAACAAACCAACGGGCAGCAGAATTGAGCCAGCCTTGAGTGGCGGTAAACGATATTCGGGTTTCATGCCCTCGGAAACGCGGCCCTCAGCTTCAGCAGCAACGGCATCCGCAGCCGCCTTTTTCTTGATATATTTGTCACTGGCTACGGAAAAGTACGCCACACCGATCATGCTACCAACACCAAGGCCTAGGAAAGTGAGGCCGGCGTGGATAGTGCTGAAGCCGTAAATCTCCTCGAAAAGAGGCGTGAGACTTGTGAACATGAGGTACAGGTAGGCGTAGGCGAGGCCGACGTAGAAACCACAGAGGATACACACGGGAGAGAAGGCAAGCATCTTGAATGGTCGCAGAATGCCGCGCTTAAAGTAGTCCGCCGGGCTGAGACCAACATCCAACTTGGACCGGAGACGGTCATTACCGGTCTGCCGGCGTAGGCGATTGACCTTGCGCTGGAGCAGCACGGGGGCATAGGTCTCGCCAGAGAAGATAGTGAAGACGATGGCGAGCGAACCGGCGATTATGGCAAGAATCCAGAAGACCCAACGCCAGCCAAGTCGCTCAGACACGACTCCGCCAACGACAGGGCCGATGATAGGACCCAGAAGCGGCCCGATGGCGAAGCTGGCCATGGCGGCGCCGCGCTTCTCCTGGACGATCATGTCGGCGATGGTGCCGCCGCCGTTGGTCACGGGACAAGACCCGAAGATGCCACTGAGGAAACGGAACGCGATGAGGGAGTTGAGCGAGGGGGCTTTGGCGCAAGCGATGAGGAATACTACTGTTGTTAGTTGTGGTTTTATACCAAGAAGGGAGATGTAAGCAAACCAATGAAGCCTATGTTGCAGCCGTGATAGACGACAACACGTCCATACAGCTCCGACATGGGAGCAAAGACCATGGGTCCAGCTGCAAAACCCAACACATAGACGGACACACAGAACGAGGCCAGCTCCTGGCTATTACTCTGAAACTCGACCATGAGATTGGGCACACCAGGAGCAAACATAGCTGTAGCCTTAAGTTAGCATTGGACAGACGCATTCAACGAGGGATACTTGCATGAGGCTAGAGGAGTCACAAAGGTCAGCGAGCTGATGAGCGTGCAGTTGAGCACCTTTCGCCATCGCGCCCAGTTGTAGGGGTTCTGCGGATCAGTGTCACTATCCCACCAGACAACGTCGCTATCGCTGTCATCACCACCGCTGGTCGTCACATCATGCTGTTTCTCCAGGTCGTGGCCCTTGTCCAGGCTTCTCCGCTGGCGATTGATGCTCTCGCGTCGCCGGCGCTCTCCCGCCTCGTCCAGCACGTAGCCCAAGCTACTTGGGATGTCGGCATCATGGCCCTCGTCGATGGCCTCGCGGGTCTTCTCTTCCCGCGTGGGCTCTCGCCTGAGTTCATGGAAGTCGTGAGAGGGTGGCTCATGGGGGGACTTCTCGGGGTCTTCAGGGAGTGAGGCCTCGACATGGGTCTCTGTGTCTTCTGAGTCCGCCATCACGGACTTTGTGTCTGGGTGCCATGGCGTATTAACTCAACTACTGTTTGTTTCGCGTCTGCAACGGAAGAACTTACCCTTTGGAGCAGTCTGTGCTGGACAAAGGAGACGGCGATGCGGGGTGGCGCCACCAGAGACCAATCTGCAGATGAACAAGTCTTCGGGTCGCAAGAGGCTCAAATCGAACCCTGGCAGAGCGGCGAGACCAACTGTTTTTGAAAGGAAAGGGTTTGGTGAATGAATGGGCTGTCCAGCTACCGAGGCTATTCGCTGGTGTCGCGGGACTCTCAGGGGACTTGAGTTACAACCACCACGAGACAAAGCCCTGAGAGAGGCGCAAGACTAGCAAAGGGCTATGAGAGCTATGAGACAGAATCAGCTTGTGAAGAGAGAGAGTCTTGGAGCTTGGAGGGAATCAAACCAAGACCCCGGCTGTCTGCCACCCCCGGACCACCCTCCTTTTTAACCCTTCCCAGTGTCCGTCTCTCGTCCGTCCGCGGCAACAGCCTAAGTGGTTGATGAGACCCTCATCCTTGTCTGCTGGCCCCTCCCCCGGTCCATTGAGGCCGGTTCTCCAAGCCCGCCTCCGCATCTTGGGCTTAGTCTCGGGGCCTTCGACCAGCCCGCGTGGGAGCGACTCGGCCGACGCATCGGGCCACTTGATTGGGTCGTCGTACGGGGGGGAGGAGAGGATGACAAAGATGCTGCTGCATTTAAGGACTTTGGTGGAAGAGTGTGATGGATCTGAGTTGGGTGTGAGGGTGCCCCCACAACCCGAACATGTGGTGTGGGTGCCTGGTGCCACAGCTCAGCCTATATAAGTCTCTTTATTCCGCAAATAATCCCAGTTCGAAGAGCTCCGCTGGCGCAATGGCAGCGCGCCAGACTTCTACGTGAAGAACATCTGGAGGTTAGGGGTTCGACCCCCCTGCGGAGTACTTTCTTTTGCTTTTTTGGCGCATTTGCCTGTCCTACATTTTTTGTCACCAATATGCCGGTTCCCGCACGCGGAATTGCACTTTTTGCTCAGGTGGTGCAGGCTGGCCGCATTGGAAAAGCCGGTGTGACAGTGGCGAGGCTCCTCTGCGGCGCATTGCAGAAGCGACTCGGCCGATCCCTGCGGACCAGTCGCGGGCCAGTCGTTGGCATTCCCGATAATGTCCGGCTGGGAAATGCGGGGGTTTCTTTGTTGGACGGGCTGGGCTTGACGGGATGAACTCAATGCTGGAGATGGTGTTTGTGCGATGTTCTATACAGTGTGGGATAAATGTGTTTGAGGGATGCCTATAGTACTATGGGGACAAACAATAACTTATTTAACAAATTCTCAGCTCTATAAAGCTGCCTAGCAAGTAGCATGATGCTAGTTTATAAGTGCCGAAGCCCCTCAAAAAAGATCCTAGCTCTCTCTCTGTTCAGTAGGTAGTCATGCACAGGTTTGGTCAAAAGACAGAGATACATTGTGTTTTAGACGATGTCTACTCCAGGCCATGCCTGCTTTATCTCCTGATGCTATCAGGCTATCTTGGATCGAGCCTTCTGATAAGCCTGGTCCCATCACCTACATGCAGAAGGTGCGAAGGATTTGAGCTCCATTCCGACGACGACCCTCCCGATCTTGGCGTTGTTACACTCTCCATTATCAGATCTTACATCCTTCGCGGTTCATCAACTTCTAACAGTCAACTACCCAAGACATCATCATTCAGTATCGTTACAGCTTCTCTGGGCATCGCGCTCAGAAACACGGTGGCTCATTATGCCGTCGTTGTTGAGCACCGTCATTACGGCCTTGTCTGCCGCCTCCTCTGCCATCCTTGGAGGCACCCAACAGCAAACTCCGATGGGTCCGCCCGCAGATATCGCAAGCTATGGCAACGACAACATCCTCTGGATCAATGCCAGTTTCGAGCAGTTCATTCGCGATAGGATGGCGGAGTGGAATGTGCCGGGGCTCGCCATTGCCATTCTTGAAGGCAATAAAACATGGGCGAGAGTAAGTGGAATCCCTACAATATTCACAGTCGGAGCTAAATGTCCCATCAAGGGCTACGGGTATGCCAAACTGGGTTCTGAACCAGTGACCCCTTCAACACTCTTCTGCTGCGGCAGCATGACGAAATCCTTCACTGCTGCTGCGTTGTCTCTACTAGTTGACAACTCAACCCAATACCAAAACATCACATGGGACTCTGTCGTCTCGGAATACATTCCTGACTTCGTTCTTTCCGACAACTGGACCACCGAGCACATCACCGTACGAGACGCCTTGAGTCATCAAACTGGTTACCCAAGCCATAATATGGCAGGGCCATTCCTCAACTCCTCTGCGCTCATGATTCGCTCTTTTCGTCATCTCCCCGTCTCGTCTGAGCCCCGAGTCAAATTCCAGTACAACAATCTGATGTATGCCTCCATGGGTTACCTGGTAGAGATCCTCACTGGTTCAACTCTGGCAGACTTCTTCAGAGACAAGCTCTGGCGTCCCATGGGCATGGACGATACGTACCTGCACCCGGACGATGCCCTCAGGGATGGAAAGCCCCTTGCCAGTCCGCAGTACTGGGACAACGATACAAAGACATATAGTGACATCCCATGGCATGACCAGACCAATATTGCCGGTGCGGGCATGGCCATCTCTTCCGTTCTCGACTGGTCTCGATACCTCCGACACATGATCCACGAAACCGGTCCTATCTCTGAGAAAGGCCACCATGACCTCAAGTCCCCCGTCAAGATAGCCGCGGAGGAGGACGACATATTTACAGGCCCCAGTTACTACGGCCTCGGCTGGTTCGGGAGTGTGTTCAATGACGAACCCGTTTACTATCACTCCGGTCGGGTCAACCACATGATATCACTGATGGTGATGATTCCAGGCGAGGACTTCGGCTTTGTCGTTATGATGAACGCGGATGGGATAGGAGCTTTGGATGCCATCATAGCAAGATCCCTATACGACGCCTTTAACGTTCCAGAGGAAGACCGGTTTGATATGGAAGCCAAGTCAGTTTTCGAGACCCCTCGCCTTTTAGACTGTGTTGATCAAGAGTTTTGCAGATCCAAGCACGAACTAGAGCAGTTGCAACAATATCTTGTGAATTGTTCTGCTCGCCTCTATCCCTCACTTCCCTCTCCTTCTCTTCCACGCCCCTTGCCGCTGGAAGAGTTGGCTGGTACATATTCCCATCCTGGATATGGGAATATGACCGTCTCGCGGCGATGCGAGGGATGGCATGATCCTGAAGGCTCGCCAGCTTCTCCCACACTGGATGGGGAGGGATGTAGGCTTGTCGCTTCGAAGACTGGGAGTTTCGGCATAGGCGCATCCTTCCATCTAGAGCACAAGTCAGGAGATCTCTGGATTGGGTGGTACTTCGATACAGATGAAGTAAAGGTTCGATGGCCGGGTGACTGTCAGAAGGTGGAATTCCGCGACAGTGCGGACGGGCGACTCTCTTTTGGAGTGGATACGAGGCATTCATCAGAGGGCGAATACCCAATGATTTGGTTTGATAGGGTTGGTTAGACAGAAGAACCCGATGAGCGTAGAAAAATACCCAAAGACTGCTGCTTTTTTTTTAAAGAAGAATGCTTCAACGCAGCAATCCCAGAGCCATGAGGCGACTCCTTAGTGTTTGCAAGTCTTCCAGCATAGCAGCAGAGCGTTCAATCAGAGCCTCACATTGAAGTTCTATGATCTTAGCTTCTCGGGAGCCTTGTTCACAGACACTCGCGACGAACTTCGCCAAGTCTTTGGCTCTGGATGTCAGCGAAGTGTGCAGCTCGATCATCATGGAGGTCATCATAGACGCCGCAGACCCCCTTGGCGCCACAAAGGAGCCAATCCGTATCTCTGGGATGTCAAATTGTGGTTCGAAATCGGGCGGGAAACTGCCCATGATATGAACGCAGAGGCCAGCATGGTTCATGACGTTCTCTAGAATGTCAATGTATCGGATATGGCAGGCCATTAGAACGTTCAGAGTAGCCTGATCAAGTCTAGATTGTGGTCGTGTCTGAAGAGACTGGTGAACGCGATGCATGCAATCTGGGACATTGCAGGCTTCGTCAATGCTAGCTGGGACAGAGGCATGCTGTGCCAAATACTGGAGGATCCGAGGATACAATGAGACTAGTTGCTGAGCCCGTTGCAAGACACTTTCAGTCGTAGCTTGAAGATCATAATTTGCGGAAATTTCGTCGGTAAACTTCTTGACCTCGTGTCTCGAGATGTGGCCTACATCCAGATTCCGCGCTGGAAACTCGTACCGAATGAGGTCTAGAGCAGCCATCAGCTCGATGAGCTCGGCAACCTCGCTAGAACGGGGCGACTGATTCGTCTCCCTGTTAACGAGAGGGGGGGTAAGGAAAGAACCCGCGAGCTGATCAGAATTGATGAGCAGCGACCAGTCGAAACCCAAGTCCTGGCCTGGGCTGCGCAATGATCGAGTCGGAGGACTGAAGATGCAGGGGACGTTTGCTTTGGCGCAGCGGCTGCAGACAACAGCGCCGGGCGGTTTGGGGCACCGGAGCTTTTTGTCGTGGCATCGATCGCAGGCCTGGCGAAGGTCGGCCATGCTGATGAAGTTTATGGTATGGGATTACTAATTCGTGTTCAGGTCGGAGGAAAAAGGAGGCTGTCCAAGTGGCTTCCAGAAGGAACGTGGTAGATTGTGGGGTCCGGCATCCCCAGATTCCTAAGATCTGCTACCCTAGAGATTCACATCCGACAGCTTCGTGCTGAGGTTCTGCGGCCTTTTGCAGGTAATTCGAGGGTTATGCGTATATGGAAGGAAGAAGTATTGTTGCTACTCTGGCCATAAAGGTACTCGGTGTATGTATTGCAGTCGTATGTGCTGTTAATACCAGCAACATTCTCTTTGTTGGTAGCTTGATGTAATTCTTCCACTTTAAGTAGAAGGTTGCGATCGACTATATCGCTGTGCTAAGCTGTGCAATAACCCTATGCACACTATTGGAGAACTGAATATTCTCTCCACAAGCGTCGTACTGTTTTGTATCTTGATTTTGTCCTCCCGTTATTTCGCAGTATCGCATTCTCTCGGCTGGTGTGGCGCCCCAGACCCCACATGATGTGACGGAAGGCATGACTTGGAACCACCTACCCGGCCTCTTCCAATGTTCGACCACTGCTTAAAATAAATACATCCACTGGTCATCATCTCTCCTCCGCATCATCACCTCAAGGCCGTCTCGTACCACATCCTGATCGCCTCCAAAGGCCATCCTCCTGTGCGCGATGACTCAGTCGCCATCGCCAGCTGATGCCTTCCCCATGAAATCATGTCGCTGATTCCGTATCAGCCCCACGAGGGGCGCGAAATCGTCCTGTACGTCACAACGACCTCGGAGCTTCTCATCGCACTCAACCGCGAATGCCTGAACTATCGTGAACTAATACGAATCGACGTAGACGCCACAATGATGCGATTGTCGTTCGAGACTCGACCTCCCATCGTCTAGAGATTCGGGGCCTCTCAGAATGCCCGACCTGCCACCAACCGTTGACTCGTTCCTCTACTGCTCAACAACCATACGACCGATCCTTCGCTGCCCGCCAAGAGTCCTATATCGACCCGGACTACTTTCGTATGCTCCAAGCGGCTAGTGACGAGCCTTCTCCTGCCGATAACAGACCTCCGAGTCCTGTCCGCCGACAAGCTTTAGCCAGCAGCGCCGCCAGAGGGTCTTCAGCACCGCCCGTCGAGATCGAGGACGAGGATGCCGAGTTCATATCCAGCGCACCTGGGATTGGTCACACCGAGGGCAGCAGGATCCGCCGAGATGCTTTCAGTCCAGACTACTTCAAGACATTCTTTGTTGAGGAGCGCGTACTGGGCAAAGGCGGCAAAGGCGTTGTTCTCTTGGTACGACACGAGATTGATGGTTGCCATCTTGGCCAGTTCGCTTGCAAGCGTGTGCCAGTCGGCGACGACCATGTCTGGTTGGAAAAGGTCCTCATAGAAGTCGAGCTTTTGGCCAAGCTATCACATCCCAATCTCGTCTCGTATCGACATGTCTGGCTGGAGGACGTTAAGTTGAATCGGTTTGCCCCCAAGGTTGCCTGTGCTTTCATTCTTCAGCAGTACTGCAACGGCGGCGACCTTCACCAATACATTGTCGGCGGTCCCCCACGAGAGGCGACCAAGGAAGAGCTTAAGGCCCAGATGCGTAGGAGGTCGAAGGGCCAACTGGAAATCCCGGTTGATCTCTTCCAAGCCCACCGACAGCTGTCCTTCGACGAGATTTTCTCTCTATTCAGGGATATAACCTCTGGTGTAGCATATCTGCACGCAGCCAACTACATTCACCGCGATCTGAAACCGAGCAACTGCCTACTGCATCGCGAAGGGGGCCGTTTGACTTGTCTCATCAGTGACTTTGGAGAGGTACAGCCCGAGAACGTGGTTCGAAACTCCACTGGCACTACAGGCACTATTTCATATTGCGCCCCGGAAGTCCTTACGGCGGACGCCACCGGCCGATTTGGGAATTTCACGACGAGATCTGATATTTTTTCCTTGGGCATGATTCTCTACTTCATGTGCTTCGGTAGACTGCCGTATCAGAGTGCCAACACCATCCAGGAAGAATTGGAGGATGTTGATGAGCTCCGAGCTGAGATTACTCATTGGCAAGGGTTTCAAGATGAGCGGCGCGAGCGCCCGGATTTGCCGCCGAAGCTGTACATGCTTTTGAAGAAGCTACTCGCAATCAACCCGGCCGAGCGTCCCAGTGCCAACGAAGTGCTCAAGGCTATGAGGGGCGAATCCAACTTTGAAGGCATGGCACGGGACCACCATGGTACTGGCCCTTCAATTGGGCTGAATGGGAGCAGAGTCCAGAGCCTTGATTCTCCTGCCGTTCCTGGCACTCCAATCGCAGGTGAGTTGATATTTGCCCGGAAGCCCGACAACACTTGATCTTACGGTCCAGCAGCTTCTCGAAAACAACACACCCCTACCGGTTTGGACATCGGTCATTGGAATAACACCTCTAGAAGGGGTAGCTCACCTATTGCTAGCGGACGTAGCTCTCCCCCGGATCATGCCCAGGCCCCGTTACCTCGGCATCGGAATTCCCAGTCCATGGTAATAACTCGGAGTCAAGATGGCCCTCGCAATCTTCCCGCGGGACAGGTCGATGACGAAAGTTCGAGCCCTAAAGAGGTTGACTCGTTTCGCCCACCTCTCTTGCTGGCGCCCCCAAACACCTCGCCCTCTGTTCGAGACAGGTTGGGCATGATTCTGTTCCATGGCATCCACACTCTCGGGCCTTATTTAGAACCGCTGGGGTACCTCGTTCGCTGGTCCCTGTTCGTCGTCAAGATGCTGTCTCTCTCGCGACCCTGCTGGCCGTTCATGATGAATCTCCATGTTACCATTCCCCTCGTTGCCATGGCAGCTTTCGACCTGGGCCTCCCCCAGTTCACCGGCTCGTCCCTGGCTCGGCATAATTGGGGTAGCCGTCGGGCTTGGGGCATTGCGACGAGCGTCCTATTGCTCGGTCTGCATTTCTCAACTCTTTGGTTTGTCTCCGGCTGGGACACTTTGTGCGCTCGCGGAACAACCCAGACCTGGCCCGATGACAGTTGGCAGGAATGGTGATGAGTGATGAGGCGTCGGTGATGCGTGGCCACGGATTGACTACCTGTTAAAAACCGATCCTTTTGACGACTGACGATAAACTGAAAAGAAAAAGACATGCTTCTCAACTTCATCTTGACTATGGGTGATCTTCTTAACCCCAGGGCGTTTATTTAATTAGTCACTTTAGGAAATTTGATACACTCGGAAAAAGCATTATAATTGGAGATGGATTCCAACTCGGGTAACACGAGGCTGATACGAGGCTTATATAGGTTGGAAGGGAGGGTTCGAATTACCAATGAAACCAACGAAAATCCAAAAGAACTTGCAAGAATACCATATCAACATATCAAAACTTTCCAAATCGTTTGTAGCCGTACTCACTCCGCCGTCTCATCTCCCGTCCCCCAAGACCCTGTTTCTCCATCCCATAAGGTAGAACCCGCTTCCCGTCCGTGAGGCTCCCAAAGCCAAAGTCTGGGTGACCGCCTAGGCTGCCAAAGATATCTCCGATGTAGTTGTCGGTCGCGATGCCGTCCTTGAAGGTGCAGTTCCAGTCGTGCACAATGCCCTTGACAATTTCGACGCCAGCGTTGTAGATGTTCTCGATGGCAATGGAGAAGCCGTTTTGCTGCGTGACGAGGTGTTCTAGATCCGTCATGCCGGGCGGTGGGCGCTCGAAGTTTGAGCCTTGTGTGCTGGTCAGTCTTGGATAGTTATGATAGTAGACAGGGGACATACCGGCGCGGAGGACGATGATGCGTCCGAAGTCGACGATACCCTCGATCGCGGCGCGGACCAGGACCTCCAGTGCGGCATTCTCTTCTTGAGCGGACATGCAGTAGACACCTGTGCCGTTGGTCCAGACTGCGGTGGTGTTCTCAAAGGCCTCAGCGAGTCTTCTGCCTGAGTAATACACATCGCTCGTGGCGCTGTCGCATTTGATGATACTTGGGCTTTGGGTGGCTATTTTATATAAGGACCCGCCGGCGCTGTAAAGCTCACGGTACTGTCTTGGAGCCTCAGAGTCTGCAAGGGTGGCTTTAGACGCCAAGTTATACGCTTTGTCCCGAAGCTCGGTGTTGAGCTCAAAAACCTCTGTCCCGTAGGTGATGCAGGGGTACTCATGGGGTTGGTCTCGCCCATACGCGACGTATCCCGTAGACCAGTCGGCAGGAATCGACCTGGAGTCAATCTCATACTGGAGCGCCACCTGGACAGAGTATCGTGCGAGTGCGACACTCCCCAAGGTTCCGTGCTTGGGGTTGACGCCTGCGATACCGGCAATTAGGAAGTATGTCTCTTCAAGATTGAAGAGAGGCGACAGCATGAGGGCCATGAGAGTGGCAGCGGAGTTGATTTCGCCTTCGCCGAGTGTAAGTTGACAGATGTCACCGGCTTCGGTGCAGAAGGCATAGGGAAACAACATAGAAAAGCCCGGAGACGAGATGGACATGGATGTGAGATTTCCCAAGCCGGAACTGGGCAGTTGATCAAGCCACACATCTGCCTCGGGAGACCACTGAAAGGAAGTTAGGAGCGTTGATGGGAGTAATTTATGAAGACAAACCATGGAGATAATCATGACTTTTGGAGAAACCATTTGTCGAGAGCGTGGTAGTCTAGGACCAGCTGCGACAAGAAAAGGGACCATGATGGCCAGAATTGAGAATACAGAAAGACGCATACTGAGTTTGGGTATCATGAAATAGAAGAAGATGGCAGAGTGATCAAAACGCTCTGTCATAGCAGCCTTGGAAGAACATTAATGGAGTATTTATATCGTAGAAGAATGGTCGTTTAAAGAAAGATAGGACACGGGTTATTCGCCACGAGGTATGCAGTTGATAGATCCGAGACTTGGATGTCTCTCAGAATATAGTAGACACACTCTCGTAAGACGGAATTATAGGTTCAAATGGTCTGGACTGGCTCCAAGAAGGAGAGGAGAGCTGAGAAGGTCATCTAAACAGAGACATTGGAATCGGGAGAGACAGTATATGATGGCTGATTCGAAGTTGACTTATCGATAGACGGATACGAGGCAACTCTGGGTGCACCAGAGGCGGAAGGGAACTGGATGGTCTAACTAGGAATCCCCAAGTGAGCATCTTGCGAGTATATATCGAAAGAAGCAACCGGCAAGTTTCACAAGAGTGGCCGCAATCACGTCAATCATCCTTAGAAAATAGCACAATGGTTGACGTCAACTTTTCAGGAAATCCCCTCCAGTCGCGATCGAAGAAATGTAGGGAGATAGGTCCGTCACAACGAGAGACGCTCGGAGGCTGCTGGAACCGAGGACTCGGATCTCGCTGACCAGAACCGGCAATGTCTGGGTAGAGTAAGCGAGTTGAGACGTCTTGGCATGTCTCAAACAGGAGTTAAGCATCTTGGAAAGACTGATTTAGAGTGAGTCGTGGTTTGTCTCTGGAGCGCGAGATGGTCTGGTCGTCGACTGTCCCACCTCGCACACGAAATACCGACGGGAAGACGGCAGAGACGTGGAGAATAGCACAGACCAAGGGAGGAGATTTTTGCTGAAGAATCCGTGAGACTCGAAACTTTTGCCGTTCTGGGACAGGCACGTTCTGGATCGTGAGAGGCATGTCTCGGGAGGTTTGCGGTGGTGCCGTTGTGGTGAGGGCGGGAAGAAGTCGATTGGTTGCTGCAAACGAGAGAGTCTAGGGTATCGGAGATGTGAGCGTCAAGGGTAGCAATCAATTGATGGATATATGCGACAAGTAATGGAGCTCGTACGAGAGGCTGGTGGGCTTGTGTGTCAAGTTGTTCATGGGCAATCATTGAATGCCTTCAGCGATGGTATCGTGAGGTGGTATTTGTATGGGTTATTAGAGGAGGACAGCTACTAGCCGCGATCGACCAAATGGCTACCGGATCAGGTGACAACCAGCTCCTTGCCAGCAAGGAAGAGCTAATACGAAGCGTTCTTTCCGGAAATCCAGACCGTCTGGTGTCTCCTGCCTCCTGAACTGACGAGTCGAAGACGCTCTCGGAAGTCCGAGGCTGGAGCGAGAAAGCGCCACCAGCGCAACTGCCCTGTCCAAAATGCTGCAGCCGGCGAGGGGCTCAGCCTCAGGCATGCATGAATACTGCTCTCCCGAATAAGGCATCTAGAGACTTCTGGACTTCCATTGTCGTTGGAGAACTTCCAACCTCGCCATCTCCCTAAGCTGTCCTGGAAACCTACGAACTTCAAAAGGCAGCTGTCGTTTATTAGGCTTTGGGGGTGCCCACAAGGATCCAACTCAGATGCCCGGGATCCCCGACCACCAAGCCCCAGCAGCCAGCCGCCTGTTCTCCAATGATCCGCGCCCAACAAAGCTCCAGAGCGCCAGCCAAGCACCAGGCCAAGCCACAGCAGGCCATCGCTGATCCAAGACTCTCCACTGCTGAGCCGCCTCGCAAGCCTCGGTGGAGGTTCTGGCACCTTGCCTTGTCCAGGTCGCCAAGCGCCAGTGAGACGGCTCCCCGGGCCCTCGCCAGTGGGGGAAGTCCACTATGACGACGCCGTTATTACGGGAGAGACGTGCTGGGATCATCTCAAAGACCCATCTTGGCCATCATTCCGTCGTTGCGCTGTTGGAAGGAAGGCTTTATCATCGGGGCCTGCGCCGGGCCGTCTCTCGACAGCCTGCATTCCTCTCGTTCTCAGCCTTGCTCGCCATCGTCTGTCTCGTCTTTGATGGACGGAATCACGCCTGGCCCGGTCCATGGCCATGGCGCAAACGACATAGCATCGACGTCGGCAGCTGCAATGCGCGCTGACTACGACACTCGCCGTCAATTTAATACCCAGCCGGCCCAATCCCTCGAGAGCGACCAATCGATCGATTACCACGATGACATCCCCGTCAGCGACAACTGCTTTGCCTTCTCGCCATCACAGCTCCATAAACTCCTCACGGCGAGAAGCATTGCTGCCTTGCGCGCTTTTGGTGGCCTCCATGGACTTGTCGTGGGCCTCCGCACCGATGCTGCGGCAGGCCTCAGCGTCGACGAGACGACTCTAGATGGCGCCGTCACCTTCGACGAGGCCCTTGCGGCTGCTCGTGGTGGCCGACCAGCAATGCTCGCCGATCGACCGTCATCGAGCTCGACGACCGTACCGTTCAGCCAAGCCCTTCGCCTCGGCGAACCTCGCGACCAGCATTACCTCGATCGCAAACGAGTTTTTGGCGAGAACAGCCTCCCGAGACGCAAACAAAAGTCATTCTTCAAACTCATGTGGATAGCTTTCAACGACAAGCTCATCATTCTCTTGACGATATCAGCAACAATATCTCTGGCTATTGGTATCTATCAGTCTGCCGATTCGTCAATTGACGCCTCGAGTTTAGAATGGGTTGATGGAGTTACGATCGTGACGGCAATCATTTTGATCGTTTTGACCAGTGCTGCCATGGACTGGCAGAAGAACCAAAAATTCAAGAAGCTTCTTGAACGCAAGGAGCAGCGAGATGTTGCGGTCGTCCGTTCTGGAAGAACTCAACGAATCTCCCTCTATGATGTGCTGGTCGGCGACGTGATGCATGTCGAAGCCGGCGATGTCGTTGCTGTGGATGGCGTCTTGATAGAAGCCTCTTCGTTGCAAGTGGATGAATCTGCTGTATCAGGAGAATCGGACCTTGTGCACAAAACGGGTGCTGGAACTCAAGATCTGCTACGCAGCACACACCCTGACCCTTTCATTCTAAGTGGCACGACGGTATCCCGTGGCGTTGGTCGCTACCTTGTCACTTCCGTTGGCGAGAACTCGACCTACGGGAGAATGCTCTTGTCTCTTCGCAACGATGTCGAGGAGACCCCCCTTCAGGCAAAGTTGGGGCGACTGGGAAAGCAATTGATCATCGTCGGCGCTGTGGCAGGCTCTATTTTCTTCATCGTTCTCTTCATTCGTTTTCTGATAAACCTACACACAATCTCGGGGCCGTCTGAGAAGGCCGAAGCTTTTCTTCACACCGTCATTATCTCGGTTACGCTTGTGGTCATTACTGTACCTGAAGGGCTGGCTCTGAACGTCACCATTGCCTTGGCTTTCGCGGCTAAGCGTATGCTCAAAGACAACAACTTGGTTCGACTTCTTCGGTCTTGCGAGACTATGGGGAATGCTACCTGCGTCTGTTCTGATAAGACGGGTACCCTCACTCAAAACAAGATGACAGTTGTCGCTGGCCGTATTGGTCTTGAGGGATACTTCGATGACACAATACCGGTAGATGACGACGACTTCATGTCCCGCGCATCCGGAGCCAACCCTGTCACTTCTTCCGAGCTAGTGGCCACGCTGTCTCCAGAGATCAGGGAGCTGACCAAGGAGAGTATGGCGTTGAATTCGACGGCCTTTGAGAGCGACAACTCAGGAGTCTCGGAGTTTGTGGGGTCCAGCACCGAAACAGCTTTGTTGGAGTTCAGTCGACAACACCTCGGGATGGGTCTCCTGAGTGAAGTAAGGGCCAACTCTCGGGTCGTGGCCATGCTGCCGTTTGATCCATCTCGGAAATGGATGGCGGTTCTCATCAAGCTTCCCGATGGGAAGTACAGGCTTCTTATCAAGGGTGCGGCCGAGGTTGTCTTTGAGTACTGCGCCTTCATCGTACGTGATCCGACGTACAAGGAAACTCTTGCGCGACTCTCAGAGGACCACCGGAACAGTTTTCACAATGCGATCCGCTCGTTCGCTACAAAGATGCTGCGCCCTGTGGCGATTGCTTACAAGGACTTTGATGAATCCGATGTCTCGGAAAATCTCGATGATGACTTGGAGTATGTCAATTTGGAGTGGCTGGCGTCCGGTATGGTGCTTCTTGGTGTTTTCGGAATCTGCGACCCTCTCAGACCTGAAGTTGTAGAGTCAGTTCGCAATTGTCAGGGTGCCGGAGTCTTTGTGCGGATGGTTACTGGCGACAACTTCCTGACGGCCAAGGCTATTGCGACAGAATGTGGTATCTATACTGCAGGAGGCATTGCAATGGATGGGCCAACCTTTCGAGACCTTACGCCGTCACAGCTGGATGCTGTGATTCCTCGCCTACAAGTCCTCGCACGCTCGAGTCCAGAGGACAAGCTTTTGCTTGTGTCGCATCTCAAGCAGATGAAAGAGACGGTGGCAGTCACTGGTGATGGAACCAACGATGCCCTAGCCCTGAAAGCAGCAGACGTGGGTTATGCTATGGGAATGCAAGGCACTGAAGTCGCCAAGGAGGCCGCCTCGATCATCCTGCTTGACGACAATTTTGCATCTATCGTGAAGGCAATTGGCTGGGGTCGCACAGTGAGCGATGCAGTGAAGAAGTTTTGCCAGGTGAGTCTCGCTGCTGACCAAATACATTTCTCGCGATGGATGGCTAATCAGAAAACCAGTTTCAATTCACGATCAACATAACTGCAGCAATCATCACCATTGTTTCCGAGTTTGTTGGAGACTCCATCTTCTCAGTTGTTCAGCTGCTTTGGATCAACTTGATGATGGACATCTTTGCCTCACTCGCTTTTGCCACCGACAGTCCCTCCCCTGAGATGCTCAAGCGGCGACCTGAGCCTCGAAATGCCATGACCATCAATATTCCAATGTGGAAAATGATACTGGGGCAATCCATATATCAGCTTATTGTCATCTTCGTTGTGCACTATGCTGGGTGGGATATCTTCAATCCTGACACCCCAAAAGAGGTCGAAAGTCTTCAGACGCTTGTCTTCAATATTTACGTTTGGATGCAGTTTTTCAATCAGCACAACTGCAGGCGGGTTGACAATAAGATCGACATATGGCATGGGGGCATTCTTCGAAACCCCTGGTTTGTCCTTGTCCAAGTTTTGACCGTTGTTGGGCAGTTTGTCATCATATTCAAGGGTGGAGAGGCGTTTGATACACATCCCTTGACGGGAGCACAATGGGGATGGAGCATGTTGTTTGGATTCCTGACGATTCCCCTAGGAGCCCTGATCCGCCAGTTTCCCGACCGTCTGGTCTTGCATTTCTTTCTGGTAGTGTATGGGTGGTATTTGGATCTCACGCAACCCTTCCGATCATGCGTATCCCGCTTACGAGGCCAAAGACAACGGGAGCAAGACACAGAGCAGCAGCAGGAGATGGGCGTTGTTTCCGACGAACCTCAAACAAGCCCGGAGCCTGATGAGGAAGAGGCAGTGCGCAATTCCAGCGACCGAGACACGCCTGTCAACTTCGAGACGGATGACATGGGAGACACAGAAAGACCGAGGAGACATCTGGATGTGCAAGGTCTTGTGGATGCTGCGAAATTGGGTAGAGAAATTTCGGGCGTTACATTCGAGCTTCACCCAAAGACGTTCAAGGAGGACCCCATTCTATTTACTCCACGGAGCAAGACGGTTCCGCCAAGTCAAGACCCGACGATCAGAACTATCATCAACCGACATCTCGATAGACGACTACGGAGGCCAAACATGGTGACGTCGCCAAACCCGGGAAGACAGCCTATTGCCGTACCGCAACGGGCGGCTCGACCACAAGTACAGAGACGGAGGTCTCGATTCTCATGGGAATGGCTGCTGCGCTCGCAAAGACGGTAAATATTGGGAGCAACGGAGTTTTTCTTGGAAAGGTTTGGATGTATAAATGTTGGGCTTTTTGGGATACCTGTAGACACGGACACTTGCACACAGACAAAGACCTGCTATTATTACGAAGCCTACGACTGATGATGGGCAGCAGATAAAACAGTCCTATATCGGGCATGTAGCCCTGGAGCTATACTGTACAATCAATGACACGGTTAATTCATCCAGACATACGCCTTGCCTTGCGCCCTTTCCCTGTTCTTGTCCTTGATATCACTCATTTCTCATTCACATACGCATAAACCCTCAAGTGGGAACAAAATGACCACCACTGGCGGTGATGATGGAGGCCTGGATAGCCTGACCCAACTCGCCTTTAGGATATCCGGGTCCCCTTAATAGGCAGATACACCTCCTCGTCAGCTCATGGATGAGCATCTCGATGCTCAGTTGCATCTTGAGAGGAGCCGTTTGGGGACGAAGCTGGTCGGCCGAGAAGAAGTCGACAAAGCTCCAGCTATCCCTCTGTCCCAAGTTGGGTTCGGGCAGAAGAACAGTTTCTCCCGAAGAAGACTGCGAGTCCGGAGAGCGGATGTCGAGTTCGATCGTATCCGAGTCGATCATCCGGGCGCCCAGCGCGATGAGCTGCTTCTCGACTCCGCTAACACTCAGGAACTTATCCGGTCCCGGCAACGTATGCCTGCCCTCTTCGCCCGACGTCAACTCCCGCCGCGACAAGACCTGCTCGCCCCATCTTCCATACGGCAGATCAGCCGCATACGCCAGATTCCGAATCCCCGGCCCCAGCAAGTACCGCAAGCGCGCCAGCAGCTCATCCCGCGAGCGATACTGGAACGTCGAGTGGAAGATGCGCTCCTCCTCGCTCCACGGCAACGGCGAGCCGCTCGACTTGCTCAGGACCATGAACGCGGCGGTCATGCTCGAGCTGACGAGGCGGAAGGCGAATGAGTCGGGAGACAGGGGCGGGAGCGTGTTTAGATCGTGGGGGTCGACGGACGCGGGGGCTTTGCGCGGCATCTCGAAGGTTCCCCAGCCGTTGCCGAAGACTTGCGGCGGGATGGAGATGCTGTAGCGGTTGTTGGCGACGATGAGAGCCTGGTCCTGGTCCTGGTCCTGGGGGAGTGATTCGGTGATGTCGGTGATGAAGGGCGCTGTGACATAGTCTGGGAAGACGTCGTTGGGGATGTCGAACTCGGCGGCGGCGAGGAAGCTCATGTCCAAGTCGTCGGGGACGATGACTGTTGGCGCAATGGTCTCGACGGCCGTCTTGGCTACCTCCATTGCAGTTGGAGCAGCAGGATACACGCCAACAGTCTTGGGACTCGACGCCAACGACGTCTCCCCCGACTCCGACGACTCTCCCAACCCAGGAACCTGCTGCGGAACAACACTCCCCGCGGCCTCACTCCCACCGTCATCCTCCGTGCCAACAACCTCACTCGCCAGCGCCAACAACCGCTTCGTCGCAGCCTGCAACGTGCCCACCAGCCCGGCATCCCGCCTCGCCGCCTCACTCGCCAGCACATCGTCCACAAAGCCCATGAACACGCTGCTCATCTCCTCGACGACCTCCTCCAGGCGACGCAGGCGCTTGGTCTGCGCGGCCTCGGCGGCTTGGCGGCGGCGGCGGAACACGGTTTGTGCTTCGCGGTTGCGCTCGCGGCGGGCCTGCGGTGTGTTAGTGAATGAAGGAGAGGGATGATGATGGGAGGAGGGAAGGGAAGGGAAGTAAGTAAGTAAGTAAGTAAGTACCTGAAGGGCGGCGTCTTCGCCTGGAGAGCCTTTTGCAATGGGCCGGCCGCGGCGTTTGGACGGCCGCGGCGGGGAGTGCGTCTGGACCTGCGTGGCCATGATGATGCTTACTGAGCGTGCTGGATGGAGTATATAACGTTGTCCGTTCCCTCTCAAGTGACGATGAGAATTGTGGAGGTGAGTTCCCGACAAGGCCTTTAACAACAAGATGACACGACGGCTACAGCGTGCTGCCTGTGACGTCTCCCTGCATCGATGGATATGTCATCAGCTTGTTGGCGAGCCTCGGCGATGCGGGCGAAAGTAAGACTGTTGAGATTGAGCGGGTGATCACTAATCATGGCTAGGATGGTTGGCCTATCGCCGAAAGGCCGCTTTGACGGTGTGTTGGACACAAATACACAGGGCATTGACCTGAAACAGTTTAAAGCAGTCTATATATAGCTAAGTGTGCGTGTGTATCCAGTCAGCATGTCCGCATTCGGCCCCCCATCAGACGACTTGTCACAACAAAGGCGCAATGATGAGGAATCATTAATCTCAGGTAGGTAACGACATTCCCAACCGTATAGCCAAAAGAAAAGAACTAGCCGCTCTGTTCCCCGGGCTCTTCCACCCATGCTCCCCCGCTGACCAGCCTCGCAAACGGTCCCCGAGCCTGCACCAGCGCCGTATAAGCGCCCTCCTCAACCTTGCTCCCATCCTCCAGCACCGCAATACGATCCGCCGCCATGCGCATCATCTCGCGACTATGCGTGACCAGCACAACCGCCATGCCCCTGCTCTCCTTCGCTCTTGCTCGCCGCACCAGGTCCCGGATCGTCAGCTGGATCATCTCGGCGCTCTCGGCGTCCAGCGCGCTGGTCGGCTCGTCGAGGACCAGCAGCAGCGGGTTGCGGGCGAGGGCGCGGGCGATGCTGAGGCGCTGGGCCTGGCCGCCGGAGAGGGCTTGGCCGCCGTCGCCGACGAGCGTGTTGTAGCCCTCGGGGAGGGAAGCGATGAAGTCGTCAAGACCGGCGGCGCGGGCGGCGGATGTGATGTTGGACATGTGGCGGAGGGGAGAGCTTTCGCCGAGGCCGTAGGTGATGTTGGCGGCGATGGTGGCGGGGAAGAGGAAGGGGGTTTGGGGGACGTAGGCCGTCATGGAGCGTAGATGTTCGACGTCGATGTGTTCGAAAGGAATGCCGGCGAATGTGAGAGGTGAGATGTCTCTTTTTTGTAGACCTGCCGTCGGGGTGTAAAGCCCTAGGAGTAGAGAGATGACGGTCGACTTGCCACATCCCGAATGCCCAACAATAGCGAGACAGTCCCCGGCATTGATCTCCAGCGAGATGCCTCGCAGAACTTGGCCATCCGCGCTCGGCTTATACGAGAACTCGAGCTCGTTCATCCGCACAGGAAGTGGTGTCGGCGGCTTGCGGTTCCCCCGAGCTTCTGCGGACGGCTTCATGGGCAAGTTCGCGTACGTGAGCATCTGCGTGGCCGTCGCCTGCGCCATGGTGATCTGCGGGATGCTGCTGAGGATGCCTGTCGAGGTGCCCATGCTGAAGAGCAGGAGGTTGACGACCTGGAGTACTGCCGTGGCTGTGATCTGCTGATCCTTTGCTAGGAGGACTGTGCCGTAGTAGAATACCAGTGCCGTGAGGGGGTAGTTGAGAGACTGGTAGAGGCCAAATAGCCAGCTGGTATATCCCGCCCTCTTTAGGCCCAGGTTGAGCGTATCGGAGAGGCTCTTCGCGTACTTGTCGTTGAAGTAGGACTCGAGCGTGAGCGCCTTCACCACCCGGATATTCAGCACAATCTCCGTCAGCGTTGCACTGGCTTCTTCAGCACCTTCGTTGCAGCGATTCTCCCACTTCCCACTAACAATAGAGTAGCCCTTGACCGCGCCCATAACGATCGGTAAAGGCGCGAGAGCGACCAGCGTCAGCTTCCACGACACCACGAGGGCCCAGATGACCGACATGGAGATCAATACCGTGACGACAATGATGATGGGGATGAATCGGCCCACGATGTTGCGCATTTCCTCGGCGTTGCGGTCGAGACACTCGTTGATGCGGCCGGGTGAGTTCCTCGCCTTGTCGAACCACGGTTTCGGTTGGCGGAGGATTCTCTTGAGCGCCTGGACTCGAATGGTATTGACCCAAGCTTGACCAACGACTTCAAGTAGATACCGGCCGCCTCCTGTGCCCACACCATCGATGACGGCAATGACGATGAGATAGATTGCCCATTTCTTCCCTTCCGCGAGCTTGTCGCCTGATGACCACATGACTCCAAGGAGTTGGGCGAAGCAGTAGGAGAAGGCTGGTGTCGCAGCGGCTCCGATAACACAGACAAGAATGCCGAAAACTAGAATGGCCCGGTGTTTGTGATCGAGGGCAGGCCAGACGGTCTTGAGAATTGCCATTAGAGATAGCGGCTCGGCGGGTTCTTGCGGTAGCTCGTTTGCCTTCACGACACTACCGCCAGGGCGATGCTGTCCGTGTCGTGAAATTCGTAATGAGGAAATGTTTTTGCGTCGATCAGCATCCCCAAACACAAACTCTGGCTCCAGATCTTCTACAAAATCATCGAATCCATTCAACCCGTCGAGTATGTCGATGCTGCTTCGCCTCGTTTGCACTGAGAAACGTCGCGACTTGCTCCCGGGAGTGACCAATGAAAGCCGTCGTGAGAGGCTCTTCCCAGAGGTTTGTTTTTCATCGATAGGGCTCATTCCAGGTCCCATTGAGCGTGGCCGTCTGGATGGGGCTTCTGAGTGCCATATCTCATCGGTCCGTAAGCGTAGAGCAAAGGCAGTGCCGACACCTAGTGAAGTGCGTTGCGGCAACACAACACTATTGGGACTGAGGGCGTGGCTTTGCAGCTCCTCCATGAAGAATTGAGACATCCGAGAGGCTCGTCTGGGGACGAAATCTGTTGTTGGGGATAATGTATCCGGGCTGACAGGCGACATGATGTTGATCTCTATTGGCGTGTCCGGAGCGTCGTTTACAGAAGCGGCCGTAGTTGATGAGAGCATCGCGAAAGGGCCACTAGTTTGAGCAGCGAGGTCACGTTTGAAGCCTTCTTGAACCAAAAATGCGTTGTCCATGACATACACGAAATCGTCGTCGCCAATCTGAGAAACATCGTGCGTGATGATGATGGTCGTCTTGCCCTTCCTCCATTCTCGGATGGCCTCCATTACAAGCGCTCGGCTGATTTGATCTAGTCCGCTGGTAATCTCATCGAGAATCAGCACCGACGGATCTCGCAGTCGGGCTCGAGCAAGGGCAAGTCTTTGCTTCTGTCCACCGCTAAGATTGTACCCGCCGGATCCAACGATGGTGTCAAGACCCTCTGGAAGCGCTGCGATCGTTAATTGAAGCAGAGCAGCTTCGCAGGCAGCGATTATCTCCTCTTTTGTAGCCCCATCAGGATTACGATGGCCGAATGCGACGTTCTTGGAGATGGTGTCGTTGAAGAGGACGCTCGATTGCTGGATCAAGGTGATGTTCTCCTGAATCCATCGCCTATCCAGAATGTTGAGCGGGTAATTGTCGATCTGGACTTGTCCTGCCAATGGTTCATAGAAGCCGACTATCAAATTTCCAAGTGTCGACTTTCCAGAGCCACTACGTCCCACGATGAAAGTCATTTCCCCGGCAGGGAAAAAGAGCGACGACTTGTTGAGAACATTGCGTTTGCGGTTTGTCGGATAGGCAAAGCTTACCTGTGGTTGTTAGCACGCGTACCGGTTTCTGGCTTGCAGAGCAGCTTACATCCGTCAACTCTATGTCGCCAACACATCGCTCCGGCTTGAGACTGCCTGCCATCTCTTTTATCTCTCGGCCTCGACGGGAATTAGACACCAGAGCCGACAGAAAATTTCCAGCAGACATTCCCTTTGACAACACCAACCAGTGAGGCATCAACGCTTCGATTCCTTGGAAGGTCGCTAGGGTCGCGTAGAAGGTGGTGAGAACATTGCCGGGATCGAGGCCGCTGTTGACAAGCACGACACCGTACCAGAATCCAACAACGAACATGGAAACAACCCAAAACGCGACATAACCCATTTGTATCGAGTTGCATTGTGCCTGGATCAAGTAATGTTTCGCCGCAGTTTTAATCGCGCGGTAGTACTGCCAGACCTCTTGATCATATCCGTTGAACACCTTGACTAGGTCAATGGCGGTGATGGAAGCCGTGGCATACTTGGAGGCAGTGGCGAGATCTCGCTTCTGAGCTTGAATGGCCGGTTCCAGTCGATGCGTTGCTAAGGAGAGAATGATGGTCGAAATCGGTAGCGTCGCGAGCAGGACGAGGGTCAGTTTCCAGGAGTGGTAGAGAGCAATGACAAGCGAGCCGATAGAGGTCAAGGCGTCGCAGACCAGGAGACCAAATACTTGAGACGTTGCCAATTGGAGCTCTCGGGTTTGTCTAAGCAATAGTTGATTAGTAAGAAGCAGAAGTCGATGCGAAAGAGCCTTGACCATACGTTTGAATCCTCACCAACAGGCTTGACATGCCTTCAGTCCGCGAGTCGAACCAAGCCATGTCCTTGGACAAGAGACTCTTGAAGATACGTTGCCGCACACTCGTTGCTTGAAGCTCGCCGAAGACAATCCACAGCGACAGAAATGCGGCACTGGCCAACCAATTGCCGATGCCGAGGCCGGTCAATACCAAACACCATGTCGAGATCTGTGACAAGGTCTTATGGCCAGAAGCTTCTCCGCTACCAAAGTTGGCGATGATGTCGAAAATGCGACCGAGAACTACGGAGAGAACGGTCTTGAAGCCAGCTGTAAAGGCGCTAGTTATCACAGCAGCCAGGAGAGGGCATATGTGAGACTTGTTAGTAAAGGCGAAGAGATGTCTCCAGCCCGCTTTGGCTTGTAGAGGAGGGGCGTTGGCGTGGGTGCCATTCGAGACGGTGGTAGAGGAAGTCAAAGGCACTGAAGGTGGTGGAGGAGGGGGAGGCGGCGGTGGCGGTGATGATGGAAGTGATTCAAGTTCGTCTGTCTTGTTGAACATGTTGGATGATGATATTGCTGAATATCATCGGCCACGAAGGTAGCAAGAGGGCGACGACAAGATGAAGAAGTATTAAAGGAGACGAAACATGGCTTCGGACCATGACTTGACTCCGACATCCCGTATTTCCCGTCACTTTTGGGGACAATACTGTACATCTCATTTGCGGTGGTGGCACTGGCGCTTGGCTTAGCATTGTTGGGCTTCATATTGTTCTTCGATCCCGGTCAGCCCCCTTGCTTTGGGGACGTGCGGGCCAAAACCCAAACACTTGTCTGGAAGACACGATGGAAGACTTTGCAGTGCAATATTCAATAAGAGAAACAAAGAACTCGTGCTCAAACGTATTTTGTATTAGTTTCGAGGGCATTCAGGTGGTTGGGGCAGAAGATGCTGCAGCGATAAGTTGGTGAAGTGAGTGAGGCTTGAAGTCACCTGCATGTCACCCTAAGGCAGGAAGAACAATCAATCTAGGCGGCCAGGGCAATTACCCTACCTCGTCCTACCGGATGACTCAGCCTTGAAACCAGATCAGTAAAATGCGACAGAATAAATCTTCAAGATCCAAAAAGGGAATAAAAGTCGCGAAAACAATTCTTGGTGTGGTCGTCTCTGCGAGAAATGTCACGAGCTTTGCTGCGCCAACTTGAAGCGTCCAGGCGCTTCGAGCCAATGCTAGCTTCACAGTGTGTCACTACAGTGTCGGCGTGTCGCACGCACTATGCGCTGATATCATCGTCACTGCCCCTCCATGCCCAAGGAACATTGCCCCACCTTGCGTTCAAGATTTTGCTACCAAACAGGCAGACGGCGACATCAAATCGACGAGACATACCCAGAATACCCTCATCACCCATAAGCACTCGTATCAAGGATGGATCCTCTCCAGAACATGACCTCGGGTCCTGTCCCCAAGGACTTTGACGCCGAGAACGCGCCAAACAACGAAGACGTGAGCATTGCAGCCCAAGCAGCCTAACAGGAACAACGACTCACAGAGAGAATCTAGATCGAGAAGCAATTCGCCGTCAAGGGTTGGTAACCTACCTATCCTCCAACAGCACATAATACTCACACTACCCAGCCGTTCAGCACCTCGACACCTACTGGAACATCCTCTCGCGCGTCAAGGGCTCGTCCCTCCGCCTCACCAAGTTTGACGACGACATCTTGGAGCACCTCAAAACAGACTTCCCCGAATTCGACCCGGCCGAGACCATCAATGAGGACGAGATGAAGAGCAAGAGCGGCAAGTCGCGGTGGCGCAAGTTCATGATGGCGTACGAGAAGACGGTGGACGACTACAACTTCGGCACTATGCTGCGGAATAACCCCAAGGTCTACTACGAGGAGCACACGACGATTTTCGGTGAGTTTGTTTGTGTAAAACAGAGATATCGTGAAGGGCTGAAGTGGCTAACGGCGGTGAAAGTCCCCCGGATGCAGTTCTACGCTGTCGAGATTGCGCGGAACCGAGCTGGCTTGAACGACTGGATCTACGAGAAGTACCAGGCCGACCTGGCCAAGGCCAAGGCCAAATAAGTAAGCTCTGTACCACGAATGTACAAACGATCGACAACGACAACGATTCACGACAAAAAGGCGCCGGTGACGAAAAGAGCACCAAGGAGCGGCCTCCTAGGGTAGAAGGTTGGGTACTGGGAATTCAGCGACGAGGTTGCTGCAAGGGCGTTTTATGGGATACTTGAGCGCAAAGTTGCAACATAGCTATCATGTGAGACGAGCATACAAGCGTGGACTACCGCGAAACTTTCCGAGATATTGCTAGACAGACTGCAGTGATGCCCGCCCAGCTATTGAATCCCCAACGCGCAGCATCCTGGATACAATGCTCTCCTTTCAAGGCCAATCTTCAAGTGACTTGACTTTTTTTCCCAGTTTATCTCAAATGCTTACCAACATCTTAGCCAGCTCCAATGTGAGCTGTTTACTTGAGCGATAGGATCGAATGTCATCGACAGTGGCGCCAACCTTTTCACCTCCCGCGGCTCCGGGAACTATGACGAGTCCCGAACTCTGTTCTGCACCCGGGACAAAGAGTCCAAACGAGGCTGTCGGGTTGTTAACTTGAACACGGTGCGGGGAGCGGTGATATAGGCTGTGAATCACAGTCATACTGCGTGCTTACACGAGTCGCTTGAGCCTCAATTTCTAGCAAACAAACACTGCACACCAACATCATAGCTTCTCCCTCACCACCATGGAGTCTCCCTCCGGCCCTGGCCTCACTCTGTCTCTCACCCTCACCCGCTCTCGCTCCCGCTCCCACTCCCTCCGCTCACCAACGCCCTCAATCCCTCCGCCAGTCCCTCCTCTCCCCCAGCTTGCTCCCCAGCTTCCCCCCTGGGACCGCAGCTTCGACGCCGTCTACCACAAGCACACCACGCCGCGCTCTCCCGCCCTCACCTGGTCGGCCAACCTCGATGGCTTCTTTGCTGCACACGCCCGCGAGCGGCCCTGCGAGGGATACTTCCGCCTGCCAGACAGTGTGCGCCGACGCATTGCTCTGCATGTGTCGTCCTCCTTGCTTCCGGTGCGTCCCGTGCGGCTTAATGGTCGGGCTTTTGATCGGCTGGTGTGGCGCGAGAACGACCTGCAAGCGTTTCGACGTGTCTTCTTACCCTTGACGGGCTATCTCGCCGTGTCGTTCGCTTTCCGCGCGGATATCCTGGTGACGTTCCTCGCAGAGAGCGTCTTCCACGCAACATTGTCGCCGTTCGTGACGCCAGAGCTGAGCCCGCTCGTCACGTCTTGGCTGGACATCTACGGCCCGTTCATGCAGAGCATTGTGCTCGAACTCGACATGACAAAGCTAGGTTTTGGGCCCAAGGCAGAAGCCGCCGAGTTGTTGACTCTGGAGGAGCGGATCGAGGAGTTACTCTTGGATTTTGTCGATTCTCAGCTTAGGAGGGAAGAGTGTCGACCCCTGGGGAGTCTCGTGCTGCTCTGTCGTCGATTCCATGGCCGCAGAGACGTCCCTCGGCCGAAGAGCATAGCAGAAGCACGACCCGGGACACCCATTCCAAACGAACATCCCGAAGGCCATGGGATTGCCGACAAAGCCACCGAATCCTCGCCTCGATCCTCTTCTTCCTCCGGCGACCACAAAGAGGGCGAGTCTGGCGACACTCTCATCTCACCCTCCTCCTCCTCACCAACCCTCCGCCGCAACTCCGCCATAAAAGCCCCCCTCTCCCCCGACGAAGATCCTCCCCCTGAATACTGCCCTGATATCTCCCTCACCATCTGCAATCAGCTTCTCCGCCTGCGCGACCGCATCGACTCTCTCCGCATGTGCGGCTTCAGCGAATCCTATACCAACCGCTTCATCGCGACGCTCTTCCCTCAGGCGCGGGACCGCCCAGAACTGCACTCCTATCGCGTCGCGCCCTCGACTGTTTGGCCGCGTCTAGTAGGACAAAAGTCGCTCGTTGATATGGGTGACGGATGCCTCGAGATCGACGACCACGACATTCCCCTTCTAGATGGCTCCGCATCGTTGTATGAAGGGTGCATCCAACTTCCGCCTCCTGTACTTGACCGCCACGGCCGTCCTTCTTTGCCGTTAGTCGTCGAGTCGCTGCATCGGACACGGAGCTGCTACACGTTAAGCTCGGGGAGGGCAAGCTCAGGAACGCCCTCAGCGCGGACAGTGTCTGAAGGGTTCGCGTCGTCACCTCGATCCTCGGTTGCGATATCGATGGCATCAAGTAGTGATCGGAAGGGATTTAAGGGATTCTTGAACAAGTATGGACGATCCAAATCAACACGGAGACTATTGTCTAGGGACGTGTCTGCGACTTTGTGACGGGGCGTTCTACCGCTTTTCTGCCTACCCAAAAGTAGACTGCATGTACATCAGATATATAGATTCATTAGACAAGAGATATTGAAATTTCATTACTCATTGATTTCCCTCGCTCTTCTTTTCCGTATTGACAGTTTTATGATCCTCCGTTATGTTTTTATAGTCATCGCTTAGATCTAACAAAAGCCGCTTTCATGGGGTATATCAAAGTTCCAGAATCCAAATGGACAGACATTTTCAATTATTGCAAAGACTAGAGACATTTGTTAGCACAAATCAGAAAAACAAGTATTGGTTGCAGCCACTCACAATAGCAAAGCTACTCCGCGCCCGAATCCTCTCTCCGAAAAAGACCAACACCCAGGGCGTCAGCGTCATGACGGTGGCAATCCCAGCCAACAATCCTCCAGCGCCCTTGAGCCCTAGGTTGTTGAACATGGTGCTCGTTATCACGGGAAACGCACCGCCAAGAACATTTCGACAAAAGCCCTGTGCCGCCAGCGCCGACGATGCATAGATGTGGTACGTGTCGGCCAGGTAGTTAAAAGTTGCCAGGTACACCGAATAGATGCCCCAGTTAGCGAATCCCAAGCCAATTGCCTGAGCGTGTCCACTCTGGCTGGCAGGGCTCAGAAAAGCGCCATAGAGACCGAGCGGGAGCAGTGCCGTACTGAGACAAGCGAAGTACAGTCTTGCTTCCGGAGACTCAGCTGGAAACTTGCGTCTGACAAACGCCCAGAATCCCTTGTTTGAACGTTCGACACCCTCGGGCGCTTTGCTCTGCCACCGAGAAGATTTGATCAACTTTTCTTGCCAGATGCCAGTCACCGTTGCCGCCACGGCGGACGCGCAAATCGCAATGTAGATACGGCTCGACATCTCAAAGTCGTCGGGGTATAAGTATGGGACCACTGCAAATGAGAGATAGAGAATTCCCCAAGAGAAGGCAGCCCACATGGAGAAGAAGAAGACGACAGGCTCAGTAAAGAGCAGGTAGAAGGGCCGCTGGATCGACGTAGACATCATGACCACCAGCGAGGCCCGCTCTTCATCCTCCTTCACAACCCATCGAATGCGACAGAGACGTCGTCGTGGCCGTTGGTTTTCGAACTCGACACCCTTAACCTCAATGGCGCCGGGCTGGAGAGTTGTTGCTGAGGAGTCAGAGTTCGGTTCAGCTTCCAGCTCCTGGTCTCCCACCCAGACTCCATACGCCCCAGACGCCTCAAGTTCTTCGTACCACTTGTTGAGGACCCTCGCCTTCTTTGATAGCAGGACCGAAGCTCGACTCTCACGAAACAAAACGACGAGAGCGACCACTAGTAGTCCATCCAAGATGACCTGGTGCCAGAAACTCCATTTCCACGCTTGGGTCCCGTCACTCAGGTCCTGTATGAAGGCTGCGGCCACGAGGGGGCCACCGCCGGTACCCAGGAGAACGCAGCCGCTGAACAGAGCCATAGGCGTGTTCCGTTCTTCTTTCGGCCAAACATCCGCAATGACACCTCCAACCACAGAGCTGAACACTGAGCCACCACAACCAACGAGGAACCGGCAAATGAGCATGCCGGCGAGGTCCGGCATCACAGAGCAGGCAGCCTGGAAGACGACAAAGATGAGACCAGCAACCGCGAAGACGGGATATCGTCCCCATATCTCAGATATCGGTGCCAATGCCATTGGGGCAACAGCGAAGCCCGCACAGAACGTCGTGATACCGAAGAGAACTCCCGTGTGGCTTGTGTGAAGGTCTTTAGCCATAAGCCGCGACGGAGGAGAGTAGGTACTGGCCGAATAGGCCGTGAGGAATGTCGCAGCGCATGACAATGCGAGGCAGACATTCTTTCGAGTTGTTGACCAAGTGAAGGGCGAGACGTAAGGCTTCAGATTCGGGCACAGAGGAAGCTGTGTATCTTCTGATAGACCAACCTCTCTCGGAGTCGGAGGTAGCGGCAGATCACTACTAGGAGTGAGATATAGGTACGATATTGGACTGTCGCTGGGCAACTTCGAGTCGGGTTGGTCGGGAGTGTGCTTCTCGTCCCTGGCTACCTCCAACTCGCTTGGTTCGAGCCCGATGGTTTCCCGATACCCATGTGGCTCATGGTGGTGATGATGTAGAGTCATCCTGATCAATTCCGCCAATGTCGGTGTCTTTTCTGCAATGTCAACACTGTACGCGGTGAACTGCTTTTGACGTAGTGTCGTATATAGCTACGTGCTATATCGCAGAGGGCGCAGACACTCGTTCCGATGCAGCCCCCAGGACGGCGAAGGTGGGAGGAAACTTGAACAGATCTTTGGAAGATGAAGAAAAGCTCAACGGTCCGTCAATTGGGGCAAAACCCCCATCTTTGGGAAGACGGGCATAGGGACGGAAAGGGAGGCAAGGCTCGAAGCGGGACCGCAAACGGGAATAAGAGCCGGATAGCAGGGATCCATCACTCATTTTCAATTCATGTTGACAAAAGGGCCCACGATGCTGGGGCCAAATGGGGTTCTCACCTCGGGCAACTGACGGAAGGGAGCTTGGAGCTCTTATCAAAGACTGAGAAGGGTTCAACGAGATGGGAAGGTGGTGTAGGGCGGAGCGTATGTGTCCAAGGCCCCCTGTATCGTGATATCTTGATATAACACATGGAGTTTTCGAACGACAGGGAAAAGCCCCAATCAAATAGCCATCATCCGGGCTTCGTGAACTGGTTCTCAGGGCCATTGCCTTCCAAGCAAGTGTTGTCGAGGCCATTGGTCCCCGATCCCGAACTGATGCCGAACAGACATGCTCCGGGGCCGTCTACTCGTCCGTCTGACCCCTCACAAAGACTGCAAAAATCTGCAGGGCGTCGGCATCGGGGTCCATTCTGGGAACGTGCTGAGCATAGACGTGCCGAGCGGATTTCTCCAGACTGGGGTTCGAGCGCATAATCCCGGGAATAAGCTGGCAGCTGACAGGCGGAGGAGCTGATGGTTAGTTCAAGCTCAAGAGTGGGAGACTCTAAACCCGACTATTACCGGTATCTGTATCTCTTAGCGCTTAGAATTGGCCGGCGGGGAGATCCCAGCGTAGATCTTGCAGCGGCAGTGTCGAGAACGTCATGCTGCCGTCGTTGTTGGAGACTCGGTTCAGGTTCGGATGGCGTCGGTCCTCGGGCAGTGCATTGGTAAGCGTGTTTTATACATACTGCGTCTTGCATAGCTCATGATGTGACTTTTAAGACAATTGAGGGGTCTTTTAAGGAGGTTCTTGATGGTTTGGTGAGGAAGTGAGATTGGAGGAGTTCAAAGGTCGTTGAGCTTAGTCCTTGCACAGGAAAGAAGAAGAGGAGCACATGATCTTGTGCAACCTCACCTCAGGCATCAGCCAGCACCTGCAATCTCACATGTGCATCTACGGTCTCCTTCTCTCAAACATTTTGGCAGACAATCTATTCCCAAAAAAAAACGATTAACCCATTAAAATGACATATTCCTGATCCGTTTCTTTTCTCTTTGGTAACCCCTCCATGTTCATATACCGGCATTCTTGGTCTATTCGTTAGACGTCGCTTACTCGCTCGCTCGATCTTAATCAATATCGCTTTCACTCGTCTTCTCATAGCCGTCTTCGCCATACTTGGGCCCGAACTTCTCGCCCGCAAGCTTCAGCGCCTCCATTTCGTCGACGGGGCCATCATCTCCCTCTTCCACGGGAATCTCACGCCTATGCGCCAGCGACTCCTTGGCACCCTCCTTGAGGCTGCCGTCCTCATCGACGTAGTCCTTGTGATAGAGTGTGAAAAGCACCACAAGGTAGGTCTCCTCGGTGGTCTTGTTGCGTAGGACGTATCTAAGCTGGTGTGAGCGTCTCTTGCCGGAGCTGAGACGAGAAGAAAGAAGCGTAAGAAAGATGTTCTAAAAGAAAAGCGTTGCCCGAGTGCTCTCAAAGAGACTCAAGGGTCGCAGGGGGTGACGACGCTTTTGGTACAACGAGATGCATAGGGTGCTTACCTGAGGCCCTGGCCGTCCCAGTACTTCATGATGGGCAGCTGGAAGCCGGGCAACTTGAGCGCCAAGTTGGCAAAGTCAAGGTAGGGGTTGAAGAAGTCGAACGTGTACGTCCGATCGTACTCAAACACCCATTTCTCCTTGCTATCCTCCCTCAACGCCCACTTCATACGTGCCTTGTTAGCCGCCGGCGCTCCAGCATCCTCACGGAATTGCATGCCGGCCTCGTCACCACCCTCCTCGACCCAGATGCCACCCTTGGCCTCGTCGAACTCGCCAGACCCGACATGGATGGTGTTGAAGGAGCTCAACGCAGGACCATACAGGTAGGGCCTGTCGGCGTACGCATCGCCCTCCAGGCCTGGATCGATCCACCAGCGCACGATACTCATGGCAGTGTTGAAGCCGGGCGGCAGACGGTCGCGGATGGGGTGGTCAAAGTCATTGCCGAACTGCAGGTCCGATGCCTTGATGCCGGCAGAGTCGTCATCATCGCCAGCAGGCTTTCGGGGCGTAAAACGGAATGAGATGCTGTACTGGTCCTGGTTGTAGGCGTGCGGCTCCGTGGCAAAGTAAGCCGAGGTCTCGGGCGAGCCGCGCGGAAGACCCTTGTAGTCCTGGATGCGGACGTTGAGGTCGATCTCAGCGGTATCTGTCTTGACGGTGACAGGCTTGGCAACGTTGACCGGAACCTCGATGTGGTCGTCATCGTCGTAGCCCGGACCAGCCGTGATGCGTAGGACGAAGTTTTCAGCCATGTTGAAGTCGCTGAAGACCTTTTGCAGACTAGTTGGTGAGACGTTGGTGAGCCGTAGCGACTCGTCAAATTCTGATACCGGAAGAATGGATCTTGAAAAGCGACCACACTGCACTGACACACTGCAAGATCAGCCAGGCCTAGCGCGCGGACAACGACCGATCGATCAACAGCGGGAAGTCAAGACACTATAAAAGCACAACGTCCATGACCCGACTCGGCGAATATATGACGTGAGGTGTTTTTTCCTCGTTCCGGAACGACGCTGGCCTGCGATTGGATGCGCGTGTCAGTTCTCAGCCGTCGACGCAGTCACCTACCCTGGAGAAGTCTCCAGCCGACTTTCGATTTCTGCGCGGCGTGGCGTGTGCTCTGCGTGTGTTTTGCGTGCTGTGTTGCGGGTGGATGCATCTTTGAGGTGTCTTGCAGAGGATTGAGGGCTCACCGCTGCGATGTTGGTGTTGATGCGTCCCGGATCTTCTCACCGCCAGACGCACAAGAGAGGCTGGGGTGAGATGCTTGGGACGCTTTTACAAGGAAATGCCTGGTAGTAAGACTACGCTGCGAAGGAATACCGTGACACGCATGTTACGGTACTCGCTGCGAAGGTGTGCTATCTAGCTCATCGGGCACTCGAAGCAGCATCTATCTAAACCGCCCGAGATACGTGATGGCTTGGGAATCACATGCAAATCATGGAGCAGCAATCGATAACGATAGACTCGATTACTACGTGTTCCTTCCTGAGATGCATGGAGTGGTGCGATTGGAGTGACAGCTTCGATCGATATCCCCGCTGTAGCACGATAGTACCTGATATTCCCGTTGGTTCCTGGCCGCGATCATCAATCAAAGCGGCATTTATCCGGCCTTTAGCATAAACATATTGATCAAGAGAGTGAATCTGATTGAGCCACGTCTTGTTGGGATTTGGCCTCCAAGAATCGACGATCCCATCCCTCAGGTCCCTGAAGGGCTGAGATTCCCCGCTGAAACGCCCTATAAGCTCAAGTGTCAGAGCCAGCCCAGTTGGGCCTGGGGCAGCAGCGTGGGACCTGAACGGATCCCTGTAAGAACTTCCCCAACAACCTCCATCCATCACCTGTCATCATCGTCATCACCGAGCCCATCAAGTCCCTCACAATACAATGAGTCGGGCTTTCCGGCAAGACTCGAGAGAGCTGCGGGCTTTAACACTTCTGACCTAATATTTGCGATCATTACACGGGTTCATAGCTCGATCTGCCATCGAAGGCAGTACCTGGACGGCGTCATCTGGATTCAGAGCTGCAGTCAAATGCATCGTTAACAATGATCGGAACCTCATTTCCCGAATGGATATTCATTCGCCTGTCTATCCTCTTCCTACGCTACACACCCCTCATCTACAGCCTCGCCTTGCTGGCTCTGCTCCTCACCTACTACCAAGAGGCCCTTAACCTCGTCTCCGCCCAAGTCCTCGGTGCACTGCTCCTCGCCGAGGCGCTTTATTATGTCGCAATCTACCGTCCCTTCCAGGCTCGCCTTCGCAACGCAGCCGAGCATCCGCCGCCACTGAATCGCCAGGAGCGCAGAGCGCTGTTTGATCGTTGTCTGGGGAATGTCCCGGCGCCGGAGCTCTATCTGCAGTGGTGGTTCCTGGGCGCTGACCGAGATGAGATCCGACGAGAGAACGTGCATGAGTTCTTCCTCTGGGGCTTCTTTGAGCGGGGTCAGGAGCCCAGCGAAGACGATGACGACGAGGTTGAGCAGGAAATTGATGAGTACGTCTCGATCCTCGAACAGCGGCTGGGCCGAGCGTTTGAACCTGGCCGGGGAAACGCCAAGTGTCTCCGCCTCACATTCGACGACATTCACACGACTTATCGGAGCCTGGCCTGGTACATGATTGTCTTCGGCATCGACCTAGCTACTCATTTGGCCTTTTTGCTGCTCGGCTTCCAGTATTTTAGCCGGTCTCGCGGTGCCGCGATGCGTATCTTCCCTCCACGGCCGCAGGAGCTGGTCTCCCATCGCCAGTCGCCTGCGCCTGAGCTGAGCTATTGGTACCGTCCTCATTCAGCTCCGGACCAGGTACCAGTCGTTTTCTTCCACGGTATCGGCATCGGACTCTGGACGTACGTGAGGTTCCTCGCAGGGATACACAAGGCGAACCGGGTGGGCCAAGGGAAGATTGGAGTCATTGCTCTTGAGATTCTGCCCATCTCGTTCCGGCTTTATGCGCCAATCCCTAGCAAACCCGAGTTTCTCGAACAGATGACAGCAATACTGAATCACCACCGATGGGAGAACGTCACTGTGGTATCTCACTCATACGGCTCGGTGCTCACGACACATATGCTGCACTCGCCTCAAATGCAACATCGCATTCAGTCTGTTGTGCTTATCGATCCCGTGACCATCCTGCTGCACCTTCCTCATGTCGCATACAACTTCACTCGACGGCATCCTAAGAGGGCTAACGAGTGGCAACTGTGGTACTTTGCCAGCACTGACCCGGGCGTGGCACTGTGCCTGGGTCGTCATTTCTTCTGGCGTGAAAATATCATTTGGAAAGATGAGCTTTTATGTATGAGGCGCGATGGTCGGAGAGCAAACAGAAAGGTCGTGGTCTGTTTGTCGGGCAGAGACCTGATTGTTGACACTGCGGCGGTTGCGGAGTACCTCGAGGGAAGCCCACGAGACTCCCCGGCAGACTTCGTTGAGGAGCAGTCTGATGACAAGGTACAGGTCGTACACTTCCCCAAGTTGGATCACGCCCAAGTCTTTGACCATCCTCCGGAATGTGAACGGGTCATACAAATGATCAAGTCGAGTTGCAACACCTGAGAAGATATTTGTTCCAGGCCAGGATGTGCGGAAATACTCTCTCTCGAGTGGTTTCAATCCCGAGCCGTGATTTCATCGCCTCCCCAATCGGACAGATCAGCGCCGATGGGGTGTGGCCCTCCCTGGATCATCAACCAGACCACATCCGCGTCAGTCTCATTGACGATCTGATGCTCAACCCAAGCCGGCACAAATGCAAAATCACCAGGGCCGAGCTCGTGGCGCTTGAGCTTCATATCGAGACCCTCGTTAACGGTCAAGATACCCGTGCCAGAAACAGCGTAGATTATGGCGTCTAGAATTTGTCAGTAGACCTAGAAAGAATAGGCAGCGGCATCAGACCAACCTTGCTCGCTATTGTGACGGATAGTGGACTCGGAATGTGGTCGTATAGTTAGAGCTACCACCTTAATTAGACAGAGCGCTTGTTATATATACAATAATAGAAACGTACTTGAGGCACACATTCTGTCACACTTATTCACGATGGCTGGCCGGTGAATAACTGGCCCTTCGACGGTGGGATAAGAGGGCTCCAGTTGCTTTGCCTTGGTGATGCGGGTGGGCGCTGGCATAATCATGGGGAGAATTTCCGAGATGATAGGGAGTAACCGAGACATTTTGGCTTTGACGTGAAGAACGTTGGTGATCTGACGGATGGAGATGAAGACTAGGGGCCAGTCGGATTAATAAACAAGATGGCTTCTCTAGGCGATAACAATGAGATACTGGTAGGATGATGAAGCTGAAAAATATTTGTCAATAAAATGGAAACACAGATGGCGAGAATATTATTGTAGTAGATTTGGAGAGAGTCGCATCATAAGGGCATTCCAGGATTTCGAAGCTGAGATCATGACGAGGCGAAACAGGGAAGGAGCTTCGAAGCTTCGACGACGGCGTCGTTGGGTCTCATTCTGATAGGTGCATAATGCCTAGGATCTGGAGTTCGATAAGTGCATGCAGCTGTAATTAGTGGCGGTTTTCTATTCTTTGACCTGGATCATCCATGCAATACAAAAGACTGGACTAGACGAAGAATAGAGAGAAAAGCATATTTACATGTCTTGGCACTAGCTTAAGAGCGTTTGCAATAACGACAAAGATCAATAGGCCGGGTGTTTTTGGTTCTGTAAGTAGAAGCCCCTAACGTCACCTTATTTGCAAGGCACCACTTGACGATTCACCCCGCCGGCACATACGTGCGGGCATGCAGCTGCTCCTTCTCATCAGCAGCGGGCAACTTGCACTTCTTCCTGTCACCGCCATTGCCGGGCTACGTGGGCTCAACCGCAGCCTCACGAAATCCATCATCGCGGCATCGATATCATTGTTCCATCAAACCCCGCATCCCCAACATCGCTCCAAGCTCTAGCCGCGGCTGCTCAAACCCTCCGACAGCTCTCGCCAACACACAAGGCTCGCGGCCCGACCAAGAGTCTAGAGCGCCGGCATGGAGGAGAACCAGGAGCAGGGCCATGGAGCCGGCAACCAGAATGCACAGCCTGCCACCCAGATAGAACCGCAGGCACAGCTGCCTCCGCTGCCTCAGTTTCCTCAGCTTCACTATGGTCCTCAAGGTCCTACGCAGACTCACCATGGTCATCATGGTCAGGTAATGATGGGAATTCCGCCTCAGTTTCACTATGGTCCCGAGGGTCCTGGGATACCCCAATTTCACCATGGTCTTGGGGGTCCTCAGGCTCTTGTGCCGCCTGTCCATGGTCCTCATGCTCCGGTACTACACCTAGGAACGGGGCCTCTGTTTGGCTTTGGTCCTCAAGGTCCTACCCAGACTCCCCATGGCCACCATGGTCCGGTATTACACATGATGGGAACGCCGCCTCAGTTTCACTATGGTCCCGAGGGTCCTGGGAGGCCCCGTCATCAACAAGTGGCCTACCAGAATATTATGCCGGTCCCGGATCTCGACAGGTCTGAAGAACAACGTGAGAGACGAGTCACTCCAACCATCGACCACCACCCCCATTACAACGACATCGAGGAGGAGGAGCCTGAAGACGACCTCCACCATAGTACTTGGGTTAGAAAAATGCGAAAGAGGATTGGAGGGCGCGATCGACGTAAGATTGATGCATCCCTGCAGTACTCGACAGTCCATTCTTGTAGGCAGGCTCCCGATGCTTGGTATACTTGAACTCTACGCTTACCTATCGATAGCCATAGCTCCTTATACTGGAGAGCCTCTGTTACTGAGCATGCCACCTGAAATCATCGACGCTATCCTAAAGAGGTTGACAGTCTACGATCTCGCCTCTCTGGCGGGTACATGCCATGCTCTCCGAGAACACGCCATCGCTGATGTCCTGTGGTTACCTCATATACAAGCAAAGATTCCCAGCACGAAGCTGATGAGCCCAGAGCCATTTACACGCTACATGAATCTCTTTGCGCACTATGACCTCGTCTGGTGCCTCCCTAGATACAAGATCTGGGTGGCTGACAAGCATCCTATGGGAGCCGTGATTCTAGTCCGCTACGACCCCCGCCGGAACATGATCGAGGGCTTCAGGATGCTGGTTGAGCGGGAGGAAACCCCGCACCAGGCCTGGGATCTCAACCCGCAAGTTATAATCCAGGGCTCCAATCCTCACGTCGTGCTCCATCTTGAAGACCCGGCATTGCGCCTCCGTCCTAACCAGCCCGAGGCGCAGATGCCCTCCTTCGACACCGATATTCCCCTGGACGATGCGGTTCAAGACCGCGTCCACAGCAGCCTCGTGCTTACGAAGCCATTGCCGCATATCCCTGCTATGATTAGAGGCATGCCGGGATACCGCGACGCCATTTGGCCCAGTGTCATGATCCCAGCGAACCACCACGTCCGGAGCAAGGTTTTTGGCGCGGATAAGACCATCACAGACTCCGAGCTCCCCCACGCCAGAGTAGAGGTGACGGACAAAATCTTCAGGATTCGGCAGTGGATGGGGACGAGGGCCACTGATCTCACCCAAGTGCCCTTGAATGTTACGAACAGACATGCCATTAGGCCGCTAGCCCCCGGACCGCGGCTGGCGCGCTTTAATGAGATGGTGTTTACGTACACAACCCTGCTCCCGAAGCTGTACACGCCCACGCTGCTGAAGCCGTGGCGCGGCATTTGGTACGGTGACTATGGCCAGCATGGCACCGAGTTTCTGCTTATAAACCAGCCGGACGATGCTCCTGCTGAAGACGTTGACCTCGGGCTGGTCCGCCTGGACGCCGAGACAGATGAGGAGTGGGAGAAGCGTCGCACTGAAGCGCGTATCAACCGTGGCAGTCTGGAAGCTATCAAGCTGACAGGTGACCCTAACGTTCCTCGTGGGGAGGTTACCTTCAGAGTCCCGGATCTTGGACCCCTGGGCTTCATCGACATGTCTAAGTCGCAGGTGTTTGAAGGTGTTCGGGTCGTGAAGAGTGAAGGGCACATTGCATCGTGGGGATTTGTTCAGGGTGAGTTCTTTGCAAACAATTTACTCAAGATGGTGTTGAGAGCTGACATTTTGCTTCAATACAGATCGCTATATCCCTTGCGAGCTGTATCTCATCAGCCACGATCGCCTGGCGCAGCATTGGCTCGAGCTTGGCATCATCACCTACTTTTCGAGAGTTGACATTGACGGCTTGCTGAGCTTTTGAGGTGGCCTTTATGACTGACGAATGAATGAATGAATGGGCTATGAATTAGGGTTATGATACGGGTCCGTATTGGGGTTTTGACTTTACTTTATGAATTGCGAACCGAGATTGATGGGTGATGATGGATAATGAAATCGGCAGAGATTAAATAACACGGGCACTGTTACGGCTTTTCAGCTGGGGCTTCGCTTTGTCTTACTTATTGTTGTTCATCTCTTTGGACTCTATGTCTTGTATCTCATGTCTGGTATCATCGCCTCGCTCATAAACTCTCACTCATCACCCATCCATCCTCACATCTTCTTCCTCTCCGCCCTCTCCCTCCGAATCACCGTACTGCTAATCTTGCCCTCAAACCCCTCCCCTCCGCCCTCCCCCCTCGCATCCAACACATCAATCTCAAACACCCGCAACTCACGCCACCCCTTCTCCCTCCTCTTCTCATTAATCGCAACCCCCCCGCCGCGTGTCTCCCCCGACACCACCAGCACATCCACATGCTCCTCCTCGACGGTCGGCCCGAACGCATCGCGCAGGTTCACGCACCGCACGCGCACGGCGCCGTCCCGCAGCGTGGCGACGACTTCGTCTGCGGAGGTGGAGGTTGGGGCTGGCGTGGCGGATGTGTCGTAGTCGAGGAGCGTGGAGAGCACGGAGAGCACGGCGTGCACGCGCTGCGGCCAGGGTTGGAGCTCGGAGGCGTATTTCTTGTTGGTGAGGAGGGCGTCGCCGGATATGCCGATGATGAGCGTGCATGGCGGGGAGCTGGGGGCGGGGATGTTGAGGAGGAGAAGGGAGGCGTGGAGGAGGAGTTTGTGGCCGGGATGGAGGTGGTCGAACGTGCCGCCCAGACAGACGGTATTGAAGCCCTGCGTCCGCTCCAGTTTCTCGTCATCATCAGCACTCGGGGTCGTCATGCTGATGCCGCCCTCCACGGCCACGAGCTGGCTCTGTGTGAATGTCTGCTTCCCCTCCGCCAGACGCAGAAACGCGGCCAGCAGCTCATAGCCTGCCTCACAGCTCGGATGATACACCGCAGCCCAAGGCCTCACCCTCGTCGCAAACGCCGCAAGATCCAGCACCGCCGTATTATTCACATCAAACCCGCCCTCAAAGCCCTGCTCATACCTCCTCCCACGCTCATGATCCACCAGCACAACCCTCACATCCACGCCCTCGTCCGCACCCACATCCGCATCAATGCCCTCCTCGGCCAACACAACCGCAACAAGCGCATACAGCCCCGCCAGGAGCGATTGCGCGGCCGCCCAGGCCAATGTCTTGCGGCGGGGGGCGGCGCCGTGAAGGAGCGGGCTGGCGAGGGCGATGGTGAGAGACGAGGGGCGGACGAGCTTGCGTAGGATAGAGGTGAGGGGGGCGCGGTAGGCGGCCGAGAGGCAGATGGGGGAGATGGGTGTGGGAGGTTGGGGGAGGAGGAGGAGAGAGGGCGGGGACATGGTGGGAGGGGAGACAATGATGTATATGGAGATGGTGAGGTTGAGGCAGTGTCATGAGAGAATGAAGTTGATATCATGCATACTTCCCCGGACCCAGAAATTGACTAAGCCGCTGGCCGGAGGGAATGCCCCGCAGATGCCCCGCCCTTGTCCCCCCCTCGGCTCTGCAACTCAATTCACTTGCCGAACGAAGCCTTCCACTTACACGCACACACAAGGTACTGCAGCACGATGGCTTCAATTTCTGATATTTCGAGCAAATCCATGGTCAATCTTAATTTTAGTGTTTTTGCAACAGGCCAATCATATGCCCACGTGTCCGAGGATCTGGAGAAATAATCTCGTAGAGGTCATGACTCTGACATCCAACCTATCGGCGATTTTCCAGGTCGATGGGCACATGGCTATCAAGATGCAGGAGGTCTGCGTCAATAGACCGCAGTTTGAGATCAGAAAGATCATGTCGTACTTGAATGGTTCAATTTAAGGTGCTTTTCTTATTAGTTCTATAATAATAGATCAACTCCCGAGACTGTCCGCTCACGGCTCCTGGCGCGCCACCTTCACGTTCAATGTTCGTGATCCTCAAGCCTTTCAAAGTTCAAGTGGCACCATTAAGTTCAATATGATGATGGGTAATTGCCTTTCAGTAAACGTGCTGGCTTGTTGACACATATACATAACTCCAGCCCAACAATTTCCCTTGTGATTTCCCCTCGCTCTCCTCCTTAGAACCCACACCCTGGACCAGCTCGCTCTGCCCGATCCCTTACACAAACACACCCCTTACAAGATTTACTCGAAAGAGACTCACGCGACATGATCATCCCTGACGAAGGCGGAGGAAGATCCCTCCCCTCCGACGAAACCAATCTCCTCAAGTCCCTCAGCGTCTGGGCCGTCTCCGTCGAGAACACCCCCGGCGAGCGCTTCCTCAACTATGGCATCCTCGCATTCTTCTTCGGCGGCCTGACCGCGCTTGTGCTCGCCGACGTCATTAAGAAATCCTGGTACCCCTTTTTCCATCGCAAGACGCAAGAAACACTCCATAAGCTCGACAAGACGATGCAGAAGAAACTGCCGGAGGAACGTTTCAAGAAATACTGCAAACTCCGCGGCATCCGTATCAAATCACAGTCTGAGGAGGAAGAGAGGACTAATGACGAGAACAAGCCCGCCGACACATCCAGGCCTGATCCACCACCAAATCCTACCGAAGATCTTTCCAGGGGACTGGGTTCAACAGACATCGAAAAGGCCAAAGATGCTACCACAACAGTCAACCCTATCCCAAGCTCCGACTCGACAAGCGTGGTCCCCTCCACCGCTTCGCGAGCCACAGAGGAACCCCCGAAGATCGAGGACACTTACAAGTCCCACGGCGCAAACACCGACCTGGCTAAGTTGTTCGCGAAGGATGAGTACTACCGACGACGGTCCTCAGAGTCTGCGAGATCAGCTAAGGCTGGGCAAGCGGGCGGGGAGAAGGTTTATGAGCAGCGTGATGAGAAGCTGGAGAAGAGTGTTGAGAACGATGCTGCGGGCTCTCGTCAGGACACTCATGATGAGTCTAAAGATTCCGGTTTAAAGCCCTCGTAGAAATATCGAAGGTCACACCAAGGAATACTGGCCGCTCAAATTTGGGCTGGAAAGATATGTGCAGGAACAGGAATACGACGGCGTTAATGGATATGCCTTTAATAAGAACTGTAACATTGACACCCTTATCTGTACTTAATTGACTTCAACTAGCTACTCAGGTCAAGACACTTCAATATCGTATTTTTGAGGATATATACCGTGAACCCTGGCCCTAACCTTTAGGCAGGACAGTTGACTCCTACTGTGAGAGATGCCTGGCTGAATTAGACTTAACGGTTATTCATGTTACAGATAAGGTTGTCCATGTTACGGTCCTCGCCATTAATACACAGACAAGTTGGATCTATATTTCCCACCCGCCTATATGATGTACAACGTGATCTCAGAAGCACCTTTTAGCCAATCCTTAGCCTCAATTCTAGCCGCTCCAACTCGTTGGTACGTTGATTCCATGCCATCGACTTCTTCCAAGAGGAGACACCAAACATATTCCACCCCGTCAACCCCGTCTTTCGGAACCATCGAGGCGACGGCCATGCACAGAACTTCCTTCTCGACCCAGCCTTGCTCGTCTCGCCACCACTTACCGCATTTCTCGCCTGTGTTGACGTCGAAGAGACCAGATTTTTCACCCGGAAGAGCTGCCCTAAACTTGCCTTGGACCTTCATCTTTCCGTCTTTGAGAGGATTGAATTGATCAATCTCTTTTGGCATTGGAGAGTCAATCGTGATGCTGACGAGACTGGCCCAATCCCACCACATCGGCTCCATCTCATCAAGAGGCTCGAGGTCCTTAATACGAGATCCGGAGCCAAGATAGTCGATAAAACCTGTCGTAGAGATCCAGCTCCACGTCGGTGCCTGTAGCTTCTCGGGGCGTTTGGGTCCGGTATTTGTGAAGTCTTTGTCGGACATAACCCAAAGCAGGCCTCGCCACAGCTCATGACCCCAAAGGCCGGCGACGAAAGTGTGCGCCTGTGTTCCTGTTAAAGCTGCATATTTCGCCATGACCTTCTCCATTTCCGAAGCCAAACCTGCCAAGGCGTACACCCGATCCTTCTCATAAGTGAGCTTTCGACCACTAAACTCCATGGTCAACCGATACCATGCAGCTTGGAGGGCATTGATAGTCTCTGGACGAGCCAAGTCTGACACTCCGTGAATTGCTTGCTGGATCTCAAGCCAATAGTTCATATCATGGAAGTCATCCCCAGAGATGCCCTCTGGGATCTGCTCTGATGCCTCAGTAGTCAGACAAGAGCAATAGAGCATTCCCGAATGGTACCATAGCACTCGACGTGACAGAATCTGTTCCTGCAGTGTCCATCCTCTGTAAGCTATAACGCCCGGGTTTATGACAGGGCGTAGTTGAGCAAATCCTTTGGAAACAGGATCTCGACAGGGCCGCATGAAGAGCGGACTACCCTGGTCGAGGACAACACCATCCAGCATACCACTCCAGCATGGTCGGATCTTTTGGGCTTGTCTGGGAAGAAAGCATCCTTCACTGCTGTCCTTTGCCGAAGCGGCAACGACTGTGAGGTAGGCGTTCTTATATACGTCGCCCATCAGAAGCGCTTCACGCTTCCAATCCTCATTGCTATCCTGGATGATACATAGCGAGTCGATCCAGAGGTAACGAACTCCAAGGTTTCTGCAGATCACAACGGCATCCTGGAATGTCTTGGGAAGAGTGGATAGGGGGATGCTTTCGAGATGATCTGAAATGCTTTTTGAGGTAGTCTGAATCAAAGGCTGCGTCCCCCAGCAATGGCTGAGCGCAACGTACTTGGCAAGCTCCGCATTTGAGATGTGTAGTCGAGGCTCCTCTGAACCATCTGAAGGACCGACATCGACCACTCGGGTTGGGAGAGTCGGCTCAAGACTTCTGAGCTCGTCAGAAGTGTGACAATTTTCATGATGAGTTGAACAATCGGTAAGCCAATGCCTAATCATTCTGAACGTATTATCTGACCCAGTGTGCTCATCAGGAGCTTGTGTGTCGTTCATTTCAAGTAGAGCTTGGGATAGAGGCCCTGGTTCTCGAAGTCAGGATCAGTCCATAACGTGTGGCGCTACAATTCGATCACAACCTTCAAAGGCTTTCAACTCAAATTTGGCAACATTTCCTGAGCAGATAGCATCCAGGCGGATCTCATCAATTTGATCGCCGGTGAAAAAGTCGACGCCTTGCTCATGCCAAATCTTGACGAGCATCGAATCTCCGAGCTGAGGCGGAAGCCCGCTGGTTGAAATAGGGGTGGTGAGGTTTGGCTCAATCATCGCACACATGACACAAGAATTCCCAACGCCTTCCGCGAGGCGCTCCATGTTGTGGTCAGTAATGAAGCCAATGCCAGCACCGCCGAGAAATTTGAACGGTAGCGGCGGCAAGGAGCGGATACATCGTTCGCAGTGCATAGCTGTAGATAATGGGAGTCTCGCTAAGGCCGTCGATATGTTGTCGTTCAGCGACAGAACAAAATGAAGAAAACCACTTTTGGATTCGAAGAACAAGAGATCAGGTTAAGTATTTGACATCGTAGCTGAAGCCAGCTAGTCGAGTTTCGGGGCTAAATGAGGCGTAGGCTGGATGTCCGAGGTCTCATTATCGAAAAGCTGCGATCGTGATTCGGTAATTTGAGCAACTGTGGCGGAGCATGCAGCCATGCTCTAGTTCCACAGGCAGATTCTGAGGCGAACTGCCTGAAAGCCCGGACTTGCTCCTCCGCCTTCAAGCAACGAAGACCGATTCAAGAATGTGAAAACAGAGCGAGGCTTGTAGAGCACTCGTGATGTCGCTCCTAAAGTACACTTGCACTTCGACACCGAGACACCTTCCTTACGGTCAACTTGAGACTTACCTGTTGAAGCAATGCTCGACTCATACCCATGGAGAAGGCAGATAGTACACATTACCACATTATCTCATTTTACAGGCCGAGGAAGCTTGGGGTGCGGCCAGCATGTGTTGCAATATTGTGCAAACGTGGCCCTAGATGCCACACTTGTGGACTCAATGCTCATCGAAGCCTCGCGTAGGCAAAGAATGATCAGGCGCCGTTGGGAAACGTCGACTGAGCCCAGCCCAGTCTCAGAAGTGTCCCTTCTCACGAGACTGTGAAAAGTCGAAGAGCATAAGGAGGGCGATGTCCCTTTAGAAAAGTCCCTGAGAAGACTGCAGCCAGTGGACGTCTTTGTCCCCGCTTGGTTGGAAGTCCCCGAGGAAAGAGGCCACAAGAAAGAGTCCAGACAACGGTAGAATCCGGCCAATAATCTCGAGATCCGCATCGCATACCGTCTATAAGTCGAACATGATATCAACTGATAGATAACGCGCGTTTCATGCACAGGGAGGAACTTGGCGTGGTACGAAAGCATCCCCCTCGGAGAAGTTATCGGAGAATTTCCCGGAGCATCCTGACGCGTCAGCGGTGTTTTGTGAGATGAGAAGCGGGCATGAAGTGCTTGAATCGGCTGAGATGCGAGATTTATGATTGCAGAATCGTGATTTGAGGCGTCGTTTATTTGTGAAGGATAAGAGTTGAGTTGACGATGTTGGACCGCTCGACACGAATTACTGCTGTTGGGAATTCTAGGTCGGGGCGCTCCTTCCTCAGCGCTGATAGGGGTTTGCCCAGCGCCCAACGGCCCCCGACAGCGTCCCGACAATACCCTGACACGGAAATTTACAGCGGGTCGCACCCGCCTATTTGGGCAGCCTGAGACTCTTCCATCCGGTCTGCTCCAAGCTTCCATCCGAGCCGACAGCACCCTGAAATCCACTGTTTCTCGGGGAGTTGATACCCCAAAGACGCCCCGGAATTTGCCCAATCCAGCCCCTCCAGCCAATCAGCGCCGCGCAGTTTCACGGCTGCCGGTGACGTCGCCCGGGGATCACTCGCGGCAATCGTCGGGTCGCGTCCGCGGAAGGCACGAATGGTCGCCGACTACCTGCCCGGTGAGCTACAAGCTCTGAGACACGGAAGGTACGACGACGGGACGGAACCCTGCCTGCCCTCACCGTGCTTGAGGAGGAGGAGACAGGCCCTCGTGACCTTGTCGTGGCCTGAGGTATCCGTGCCTTGACTCGCTTGGATCAAGCAAGCTTGCTCTCTTCACCGCTATGCATCGTGTCTTGATTGGAGACTCTCCCCCATAATCCACGGCTTGCCTTGCTTTCTCCGCGTGTGGTTGCTGGCCAATCGTGTCAACATCGGACTCGATCATCTCCGCCACGCTTTCGGGCAACATCAACGACCAATTCCTTTTGTCCGCGACCCTACCTCCGATCCCAGCTCTAGCTGTAGCTCTAGCTCCAAGCTCAGCTTCAGTCGCTTCTTGACCATCATCTCCAACACCAGAGTATCTCTCTCCATGGCGCCGCCGGTCTACTGTCAGCTTATGCGATAAGGGGATCACCGCTTTGTCGACGTCTAATCTGAAGCCTGGACAAAGTCATCGGCTTCGCGACACTCATTAATCCACTGATTTACCCTTCCGTTTGGCTTGGTCATGTATCGCTGACCTCTTCCCTACTTGTTCTGTCTCATCTCTTTTGAGCATATGCCTTGCGCCAACCATGTTCCTGCCTCCATTTTCACGTCGCATCGCCCAACGGGTGCAAGCGAAATCATTCTCCATCAACCGAGCCCCTGAGACGCCGACATCTCGCCTCTTCCACGCCTCCGCCATTCGTCTTTATGGCAAGGCAGCCAGGATCGACGCGAAACGAAGGCCGCTCCCAACAAGACGTGTGGCTCTGATCGCGGGTGTCGGTCTTTTCTCTCTGAGCGTCGGTCTCGCCAACATCCCTCCCGCCAAGTGTGACTCTCCAGCCAACCACATCGACAATGCCCAAAGTGATGGCCGAGACCCCAATCTGCCTCGATTCCGCGTATCAGAGATTCGCAAGCACGATGGCAAGTCCATGCATCCTTGGGTGATGCGAGGTGACAAAGTCTACGACATCACAGACTGGGTCGGCGCTCATCCCGGTGGCGAGGTGATTTTGCAAGCTGCTGGAGGCTCAATTGACCGCTATTGGGACATTTTCACCATTCACAAGAATCAATACGTTTACGACATCCTAGCTCAGTACTGCATTGGCTATGTGCATTCGGCGGACCTCGTGGATGGAAAACCGGCTCAAGACGAGATTGAAGACCCTTTTCACGACGACCCCGAACGCCACCCTGCTCTGATCACGAAGACATCGAAACCCAGAAATGCGGAAACTCCAGCTGACGCCATGGGCGCCGACTTCATCACCCCTAATGAGCTTTTCTACGTCCGTAACCATATGTGGGTTCCTCGCGTTGAGGATCCCGATGATTACACACTTACAATCGAATTGGTCGACGGTACGGAAAAACAGTACACTCTCAGAGACCTCAGGACCAAATTTCCGAGCCACAAGGTTACTGCAGTACTTCAGTGCTCAGGAAATCGACGAAAACACATGAGTGAGGGGTCGGGTCGCTCAACCAACGGGCTTCAATGGACAGCTGGAGCCATCTCAAATGCTTGTTGGGAGGGCGTCCTCCTCTCTGACGTTCTGGCCGATGCCGGACTCGACATTCAGGAAGGGCTATTGGGTACGAGTGAGGCAAAGCATGTTCAATTCAAGGGTCTCGAGGCTTACGGCGCGTCCATTCCACTCAAAAAGGCAATTGACCCTCAAGGCGACGTTCTCCTTGCGTATTCAATGAATGGCAAACCATTACCGCGAGACCACGGCTTCCCCTTACGCTCAGTAGTGCCCGGTCACGTTGCCGCTCGATCAGTGAAATGGCTAAGTCATATTACGCTGAGTGAAGAAGAAAGCACATCACAGTGGCAGAGACGAGATTATAAATGCTTCGGGCCGAACCAGACGCAAGTTGACTGGGACAAGGCACCCGCTATCCAGGAGCTGCCCGTACAAAGCGCCATCACCGAGTGCAAGCTTGGCGCCTGGAAGACAATCAAGGATTCGCTGAGCAAAGGCAACGAGCCACCCGTCACGAAACAGGCTCAAGAAGTCTCCCTCACCGGCTACGCGTACTCCGGCGGCGGCCGCGAAATCATCCGCGTCGACGTCTCCCTCGACGGCGGCAAATCCTGGACCCAGGCCGAAATCCTCCCCGACTGCACCACCAAAGACGGCACCCCATCCCCCTGCCTCGGCCACGGCTCCTGGGCCTGGCGCCGCTGGAAGTACACCGGTCAAGTGCCCCTCGACGCCTTCGAAACCGCGCGAGAGCCCTCCGATACAGACGCCGGTCAGGTGTGCCACACGAAGGATAACACGCGGCGCTGTGCCACCTTCGTCGTCAAGGCTACCGATGAGTCGTACAATACGCAGCCCGAGAGCCATGCTGCGACGTGGAATATCAGGGGGAATCTTGCCACGGCGTGGCATCGCATGAAGGTCTGCTCGGAGTGTCCGACGTTGGGACAACAAGGAGGGGGGGTTGGAGCTGCTGCTATGGCGGCGTGAGAATGGATCGAGTATTTTGGGTTCTTGGACAAAAAGCGAGCGAGGTTTGGTTCCGAAAATGCTTTCGCTGATTTGGAGAATACGTTATTTAATTTGGCTATGCTCCCATAGGAGCGATTTTGTTGAGTAGTTGTTTCTTTCGACTGGTGACGATACTCTCAGAGACATTCAGGTCCAGAATGCAAAAGCCTTCGGCGTATTAATACTTCGCGTTCTAGTATACATCCCCAGCACACGAACGGTTACCGCAATTCTCCCTGTCTAAATGTGTTCTTCTACGTAATGTTACAGCAGATTGACAGCAAAGTACAAACGCAGCATAAACTGCCCCCATGTTCTCTCCACCACCACCACCAGTGAATACGCCTAGTGCTGCTCATGACGGGTTGCAGCCCGAGTCATCGGGGGGACCTATCATGAAACTCCTATTCTTCGTCGTCCTCATCGTCCGTAAAGTAGTCGAACTCCTTGGGCATGGGAGCCTCCTCACCATCCTCATCCTCGTCGACCGCGGTCAGGACACCGGCAGCGGCAGCAGCGCCGGCACCGGGGGCGTCAGGCTCGCGGAATCGTCCAACAGCGTCGCCGGCGGCGCGGGCTTGCTGCTCTCGCTGGCGGATGAGCTGGTCAACGATGGCGGCTGGGTTGCCCTGCGAGGGGTCGATCATGCTTGAGAGCAGGGATCGGGCGGCCGCGCTCGTCCTGCCGGGACGGCCTGTCTGGCCACCCTGGCCGGCGACAGGGGCGCGCTCGGTAGTCACCTTCTTCAGCTTCTCCTCCAGAAGAGACTTGGGCTCGTCGGGTTGCTTGTCGTGCAGCAGGAGAGGCCCGCCGGTTGGCTATATTTGGGTCAGTTTCGTGTGTCTAATGTCAAATCCTCAATCTCGGGCTGTCACGTACCTTCTTCACAGGCTTGTATCGGCCGGCTGGGAAGCTGATGTACTTGAGCTGGCTGGGCAGGACACGGCTCATGTTCTCGATCTCGTAACCGAACCGCTCGGCCTGACCCTTCTTCTTGATATCGGAAGCCGCGTTGGGTTTCTCATCCGTCTCCTTCTTATCCTTGTCTTCTTTCTCATCCTCGCCCTTCTTCTCGTCATCAACGTCCATCTTGTCACCGCTCTTAGCAGGTGTGGCATCGATGTCCATGCTTTCTCGTCGTTGGGCACGCTCCTTCTTCTGGGCACGTCGCTTCGCTTGCGCCGTGGTCGAGAGGATCGCAGTGGCAATCAGCGCCGGGCCCTCTTCGGTCTTGACCTCCTGCTCGGGCGGGTAATCGAACAAGCTGGGACGGGTGGCACAGTGGAACTTGAAGTCGGGAATCTCAAGGTCGTGGTCAAGGCCGATGATAGACGTGGGCGAGAAGCTGAGCGACAGGAAGTGCGTGAAGGGGAACCAGTACCAGTACTGGGTGAAGACGGCCATACCCACAATGCCGGCCATGTTGAGGTTACCAGTCTGTGTTTGCAGGCCGATGGTACAGTTACGGCCTCCAGCGTCAATGATGCCGAGGGCGAGGGCAGCTCCAAACTTGGTCATGGCATCTTCGTGGCGATCGCCCACAACCTTCTTCAATGTCTTGCGGATGGACGACACCTTGGGGTTCATGACCTCATTCTGCTGAACGAGGATCATGGCGAGTGAGATGAGAGCACCCTGGCGCACGAAATCGGTAGGATCCTTCATCATGGGTTCCAGGAGATCGATGGCTTCATCCAGCCCAGTGCCTGCGCAAGAGATACCCAGGGCCATGGCAGATCCATATCGAACGTGGGGGTTGTAGGACTCAGAGAGCAGCTCAACCATTCTAGGGACGCTGCCCGGCTTGCGGAAAAGGATGAAGCCGAGACTCATCACGGCGATACGTCGAACATCGTCATTGACGTCGCTGACAGCAATGTGGAGGAGCTTTCGGATAGCCTTGTTGCTGCCGGTGCCGCAGTAAGCGAGAGCGACAGTCATGATACCACCGTATCGAAGCGTCGGGTCGGGGTCGCTGAGCAAGCCCTCGATGAGCGAATCAGCACCTTCCTGGCGACCAAACATGATCAGCGCCATGCCGATGGCAATGCCTCGGACAATCTTCTCGTGCGTCGTGTCGTGGGCATAGCTGATCATGTCCTCCACAGCCTTGATGTTGCCAGTCCCCAGCATGATGAGACCCATGGACAGGCCAACAGCCTCGCCGTTGAGAGCAGAATCCGCGAAGAGAACATCTCTGAGCTTCTCAAAGATGCTCATGTCGCCGGTGGCCATACCAGCAATGCCCAAACCCAGGGCGCCTCCGTGTTGGACGACCTCCTCCTCGGCCTGGCTGAACTGGGCCTTCAGATACTCGAGAGCATCTGCTCCGTGATTCGCGTGAATAAGGCCATAGGCGTACAAAGCTCCTCCTTGGCTATAGAGCGAGCCACTGGTAAGACCGCCCAATCGCGGTAGATACGGCTCCAGCAACTTGCGAGACTGGGACAGGTTGCCGCGGTGAATGACACCGAGAGCAGCAGTGGCGGTAAACTTTGACCAGTTGACAGCCTTGCCTAACCAGTCCAGGTTATCACGGAAGAACTTGTCATTAGTAGTGCCTTGGTTCATAAAAGCATTGCAGAATGTAACGGCCGTATGGAAAATTGAGTTGCGGCCCTCCAAACTGTCCCGGACCTTGTTGAGGATGCTGAGGTCAGTGCGGTTGTTTCGGTAGAGGAATTCGAGGTTGAGGCGGATGGTTGTGCTTCCGTCAAGGATGGAGCGGATGTTTCGGTAAGCCTTGGCGATCTCCTCGGGCAGCTCATCCTCAGAGTCTTCTTGCTCGTTCTCCAGGAGGGGCTGGTCCTCGTTGGCGCCGTCACCACCCTCAGCAGGCTCCTCCTTCTTAGGAGGGTTGCCAGAGGGGAGTGTTGCAAGAACCTTGCCCAGAAACTCCTGCGTTCCATTATCGTACAAATCGAAAGCAATCTGGTAAGCATTTGCTATCGAGTCCCGGTCGCCGCTATCCACAAGGCTCGACAGCATTTGAGAAGCCTCGTCATCTGCGTTCAGATAAACGACGCACTTCGCAATAGCAAAGTAGTCTGGGTTGGGGATTTCGTTCAAAAGATCTAGGATCAAACGCAGGATCTCAGTACGAAGACCTCGCTCCTGCACAATATCCATGCAGATACCCAGAGTGTACTCCATCAGCTCCTCGGCGGGCCCAGGGGAGCCTTCTGGAATAGCGGTTTTCGAGTTCTTCTCATCCTCACTGGCACGCTTAATGACATGTCGGAGAACGTCGAGATTCTTGGCTTCAACCGCAATGCCAACGACCTGCCTGTATCGGCCTTGTTGCAAGCAGCTCTCGAACAATCGGTCGATGACCCGCTGGAGGGGCTCGGTGGCGTTCGGAGGGAGGTCGATGATGGAACCGGATCGCCCCTGCTTAAAGACAGGTTGGAATGTAGCTTCGAGCATGGTGTTATCGATGGAGTCCCGGGAGAGGAGAGACTTGGACGGGAGCGTTGTTTGCGAGAAGGGAGTGGTGGGCGACATGACGGCCGCGCCATCAGCTCCGCTCGTGAACGACGTGGAGAGTTCGGGAAGCTCGGTACCCTTGGCAGGCTTGGACGATGTCTTCTTGGCGGCGGTCACGGAGATGTACTGGTCGACGCATTTCGAGATGATGGTCTCCTCGAACTCGCCGGGAGAGTCGAGCTTGAAGAGGTCGCCGGCGGCAAGGGCAAACACCATAGAGTCGTTGTACTCTTGAAGATGATAGTAGACCTTGGCGAGCACGAGTGCAGCTAGTTGACGTTCGGGAAACGATTCATCTTCGTAGAGAGCCTCACTGTGTCCAAAGTCAGCTTATGGGGAGGTCATGACGAACGAGGGAGGAGACATGCATTGCAGACAAAGCACCAGCAACCTCGGTCCACACGGTATCAATGTCATCGTTCAGGGTCTGCAGAGCAAAGACCTTGAGCTCAGGCTCCTCGTCGGCGAGAAAGGCCAGGACGCCCGTTGCCGAGACGAGACCAGGCATCTTGAGAGCTGGTGATGGGGGCGACGAGGGAGGCGAGCTAGCGATACTGGGCGGGCTTTGGGCAGCTGGACGATGTTGAAGATGTTGAAAGGTGGCAACTGAGAAGGGGGCCAAACGCGAATTAGGCCCCAGACGGGAGTTCAGTATGGGATGGATGTTGGCGGCGTTGGCGGGCAACGGAGAAGGAGAGGAAGTGACGATGTTTTGGCTGGGAGAAGGCCGAGCGAGCGAGCGACTTGGCGACAGGCACGACACATCCACGTCAGGCACAGCTCTGCCTTGCAGCAGCAGCACTGGCCAATGGGAGAGCTCGAGGGGAGAATGGTGGAGAAGCTTAGGTAAGGGCGCTTCATGATGGGGCGAGAGGGCAGTCGGTCACGTGCAAAGCTGGAACATTCGAGGTTGAGAGAGATGCACGTGCATTTGCAGGTCAGTACGGCACGTGATCTGATACCTAACATCGCGTTCTGCCCCATGATACGTGTTTATGAACGGGCAGGGTCGAGCTTGGAGTGCAAATCAGTAGTATTCTCTTGCATGTTGAACAATTTATCTGCCCAGACAAGGATTCCAGAAGCAACTTCGCGAACAGTTACGGATAATGGTTTCTTTACCATTCTAGAGTGCACATACGTGGCACATACCTTACTCATTGCCGTACAGGTCCTCTCTGTGCTGTGCGCGTACCAACCAGAGCTGGGCAAAATATCGGGGTTTTGTGACGACATCGAGAACCCTTCCGTCTGTGCAGCCCGACAGCGAGCTGCGAGACAGATGACGCACAGGGCCAGCTGTCATTGCCACCATTAAGGTAGACGAGAAACGGTCCCCATATCTCTTCGGTTTAAGTGCTGTCGTGGATCGCAATATCATGCGCCAGATTGGAGGAGGAAAAGATGGAGCTCGCGAGGCTCAGGTCCGGCTGTCGAGCACATCAAACCCGATCTCAGCGGCCCTCAGTGGGGTCATCCACTAGAAGCTGCAGTGCTCTAGGGGCTGCCGTCCGCTAAAGCTGCGCCAACAGCCGCTATGCGACCGGCACTCACCCACTGTAACGTAACCATCCATGCCTGGCGCGAACCTTACAGACTGGATCGAAGGAGAAAAAAAAAAAGATGGACGGTTGATATGGAGTACCTCCTGTGGATGGCGCATTATCCCTGGCGGCAGCTGCAATCCACCATGTAGGTTATGTACCCTTGCTACCTGACCTAAGCTGCTGGCCTTCTGTCCAGTCCAGTCCAGTCCAGTCCTCAAACTGTCTGCGATTTTCCATCCTCGACGCAAACGCCAACCACCATCACTATCACCACCACCAGCACGCCCGTGAGAATCCGAGATTTGCGCGCCGCACCCGATCGCCGAATCCATTGGCCCGTCCGCCCACGTCTGCCTCGCCATCCGCCTGCTGTCCGTCGCCGCTGCTCTGCTGCTGTCGCTGCCCGTCTTCCATTCCCGTGTCCGCTCCGCGATGCCAGCGTAAAGAGAGGATGGCCGTTTGCGACGCTTCCCTCCCGCGACCTTGCACCATCTAGAATCGCCCAGCCCATCTCGCCCTCGCGCGCCGCCGGCCCTCCGCCTCCCCCGCGCTGCCCGCGTCGCGTCCATGAGCCGCTGCGAAGCCTCCAATTGCGTCCCCTGAGATCGTCGCCGCGGAGCGTGTCGTCGTCGTCGTCGCTGCTGGCCTCGCTCGCTGAGTGAGGCACCAAGAGGCCCAACAAGATGGATCTGCGTTCGGTCCTTAACGCGAACGATAATGGCGACCGCCCGCCCGTGAAGCCTGTCGCGCCGCCGCCGCAACATCAGCAACAGCAGCAGCAACACCAGCGCCAGGCTTCACAACCACAGCCGCCGCCGCCGCAGCAGCAGCAGCTTCATCATGCGCAGAGCCCCGTGCAGTACGGCTATCGCGACTATGGCCGGGCCCAGCCTCAACTGCAGCCTCACCCGTCACCGGGCAAACCACCATCCCAGGACTATGGCCGCCATCCTACACCAGTCCATCATCACCATCCACCACCGCCGCCGCAACAACCTCCAACACCAGGCGGCTCCTATCCTCCGCCGTCGCCGTATCAGACGCCAGGTCCGTATGCTGGACGTCCCGTGCCACCGCCTCTCCAGCCGACCAACTCCTACCATGATGCGCGTTCCCCCAGCTCCGGGCCCATCACGGGTCCGGCTCCTTCGCCGTATCGCACGCCCTCTGCCGCCGGGCCTGCTGCTGGATACCCTTTCCCACCGACTGCTGAAGTGACTAGTCCTGTTCAGCGTCACCAATATCCGCCTGCGCAGTACCAGCCTCACCCTCAACAGCAGCAACCGCCGCCGCCAGCGCAGCCGCAGCATCAGCATCCTCGACGCGATAGCTTCTCTCAGGGCGCGGCCGGCCATGCTCCGGCACCGTATATGCCACCGCACCAGGTGCCGCAGACGCCTCCCGTGGGCTCAGCCAGTGCCTCGCAAGCATACATCCACCAGCGCTCGCAATCGACGCACTCAACACCGACGCCTACTTCGGCACAAAGCCAGCACCAATACGGGCCTCCCTATGCGCATGCTCAAGGCAGCCCCGTGGCCACGGCTCGCCCTCCGCCTCAAGAATACAATCGCACGCCTTCGCAACCTCCCACCCCCGTCGGACCTCCTTTGTCTGCCGCGTCACGACAATCGTCTTATGCGCAGCCGCCGAGCCCGTATCAACAAAGGATCTCGTCTGTTGCCAGCGCGGCCAGTGTTCAAGTTGCGCAAGCACAAGCACAAAGCTCGCCGCGACAAGCACAAGCTCCTCCTCCGCCACCTCCTGCCAAGCGTATATCTAATAGCTATGAATCACCCGCCCCGGGCGTTCATAACCGATCCCACTCACACAGCGACCGAGAGCACAGCGTTTCTGTTAGCCCCAAGACTCGAGTTCCCTCGATTCAAAGCAACCTCGATACACCCTTAGGTCCCGCCGAACCCGAGACCAAACCTCCGACGGCCGCAAACTTTCACAGCATGGCAATAAGTTCAGATCGAGGCGTAATGACGCCTGCGAAGCGAAAGCTAGAGGATCGCGACCTGAGCCCGAAAGAATTGGAGCGCAAGGAGCCGCGACCACCCCCTGGCGAGGTCAACGGCCGCCATGTTCCCAGCACATCGCGTCCGACAACCGCCTCCAGTTCGCCCGTTATACCACGGAAGAAGCGAATCAGGCGACCCCAGGTTCCTATTTTCGCCCAGAATGTGAAGATCCTTGGCAACAAGCTACCTAATCACCCCAACTTCGTCCTCCAGAAGCGAGTCCACTCCCACATCAATGGCAAACATGATGGCGGGAACCGGGCCAGCCGACAGCCTTCGCCCGCGGTTACCAGATCGCAACCATCGGCACCTCCGCCAGAAGCCGGCCCTCAAGACATGCTTGGTCCTTGGGAGCCCTGCATCACGGGGGTCAAGCCTTACGAGGAGATGTCCAAGATCATCACCGACTTCCTCTTCATCAACGTGGTTAACAGCCCGGATCTCCAGGAGATCACTAGCCGTGGTATCCAGTTCGAGATCGAAGCTAAGTTAGGGACATTGATCGACAAGGATACAAATCACCGTGTTGACCGGCTGCTCGACTCGGAGTGTGTACTGCAGGACAATGGCAGAATCGCCTTCAAGAGTAGCATGACTGAGGTAGGCTGAGAACGCTCCCAGATCCCAAATTCACTACTGACCTCTGTCACCAGGCTCATCACAAGTTCTTCAATGACTTTCTCAACCAAATGGTCATCCAGACCGATCCCCGATCTCCAACCGGCGCAAACCGCGTCCAAGTCCACTATAAACACCGCCGCGAAATCGACCGCTTCTTCGAACTTCCTCTCGATCAGCAGGGCCGCATCCCAGGCTGTGTGCGATCCCGAATCGCCTCTCGCAAGAATGTGAGGGTGCGAGTCACCTACGACCAGAAGTCGGGAGATGTGCTGGGCAAGATCATCAAAGCCCGCGTGGCGGATATCAACGTACACCTCCCTACCTGTCCCATGGACTGTCGCATCAGTATCAATCTTGAGATGGACTGGGAAGGTTCAGTAGAGGAGCTGGAATCCTTCTCGTCAGGGCCTAATGACCGGAATCCCGACCGAAACAAGGACCGGCTGAGCTACAAGCACGGGCATTATCAGATCGACCTGACACAGGTCACGCAGACCGTCACGGCCGTAGGGGTATGTCCTTTCTTCCCTTCCGTCGAGACTTGGCTAACCACAAGTAGGGTACTCAAAAGGTAGAAAAGGAGCACGAGTTGGAGATAGAGCTGGCGTCCGGGATACTGCTCGAGCAAGGCCGGAGAGCTCTGGACGGAAGACCCCATCGATACCCCGAGCTCGTCGAAGGGTTTCTCGACAATGTGCGCGCGCTCGCCCGCCGCGGCCGCGAGGTCCATTGAGACAGCCCGCCCCGAACGAGCCTCGACCGCCATTAATGTCCAATACCTCTTCATCAAACCCCTCTTGGAATCTGGTCTGGTGTTTTTGTTTTAAACTGGAGGGGCGAAACCGGGAAGAAGGCGCTTTTACGTGTCCAAGGGAAAGGGAAAGGGAAGGGAAAGAGAACCGAAGAGGGTGTTATTCGTTTTATTCCTATCGTGTCGTTGTAGCCAGAGTGCGGGATCAGGGTAACTTAGATTATCATGGACACAAGCCGGGTAGCTACGGGTTTTTTCTATGTTAAAAAGGCGGAGGGAGATAGCGCGGCGTCACTAAACTTGAGATATTGTTTTTGTCACCACTCCACGGCTTTGCCTTGCTCTCGTCACTCTATGTTCAGTTTTCTTTTGCCATGGCATTTTCAATGCGTTCTGATTGCATGTTTTAAGAGTCTGGATGAGATGCAGGCATGAGGAGCGAAGCTTGTTGTGGTTGTTCGTTGGTGTTTAGGGTAGGGCAGTTTTCGGTCACGATGCTGAGGGTGAGACGATTCATCGATACCATTGTTTGCAAGAATGCCTTTGTCCAGATTTAATCAATGATATACTCAAAATAAAATTAGCGTCCAAGGTGCTTTAACTCTTCGTCCATACAAATTTTTCAAAGAGAGCCTCGAAATGGCTACAATAATAGCATCAGAAGTCGGACTAAGCCAAGGCAGAGTAAAAAGAAACTTCAGAGACGAAACAACAACGCCAAATGCCAATTTTGAATGTACGGGTGCTAGAAATCTATCTGTACCTTTGACTCGTGCCAATCCATTACTCTAAAATTATGCCATGGTATCATCATCCTTTGTTCAATATCGCTCGTTCATCACTGTGGTCTAAATCCAGTGCCATACCCGCCGCCGTTGTCGAAGTTATTTCCCTGAAAGTATGCATCAAAATCCGTGCCTGCAAAAGCGTTTGGAGGCACAGGTTGCTCCCTCGCCATCCCGGTGTCCTCAAAGCCCATCTCTTCCGGCCGTCGCGCCCTCAGTGCCTCTCTACCCACCCAGCTGAGATACACCGTCTCATGGACAAGTACCAGGCCACCGGAGCCACGGCCGCCCTTCTCGCCCGTAGCGGAGATGCCATCGGCGCTCTCGAACTCGGGCTTCTTCTCGACAACGAAGACGCGGTGGTCCTTGCGGTCGATGCGCCAGGCTACGGCCACGAAGCCCAGGAACCAGATGACACCGCCCCCGATGACAGCCCAAGAGATGGCTGGCACGAGCCACCACTTGATGGTCTGCGTGATGGCGCTGGTAGGCTTGATCCAGGTGGTGACAACAGGCCAGAGACCTCCGACGACATAAATAGAAGCGCAGATTACGCTGAGAACGGGATTAATGTGTCGGCCCGTCATCTGGCGCCAGGTTCGCGGAGCTCCTGAGAGGTCCGTAGTAGCGTCAGCGCCGTCCGTCATGGGAGGGCCCCTGAAGCGTAGGATGAGGATGCCCAGGCCGAGGAAAATGCCAAAGAAGGCATTGACGACGTAGGCGCTCAGGCTGGTTAGGAGGGTGTACGCGGAGTTGGGATCCATGCCCCAGGTGGCGAAGATGAGGACAAGACATGAGAAGAAATGTAGGACAAAGGCGCCTACAGGGGTTTGCTCGGTGTGTTCCTCGGGCGAGAACCAGCGGAGACGCAAGAGTGAGCTGAACCAACCCTTGGACTGGAACCAGCGTAGGAGACGACCCAGCGACATGTCTCGGTTCTGGGCAAAGAATTTGGGGAAGGGAATGATACCCTCTTTAGCAATCTCCTGCTTCATGCGCGCCGCCGTGTAAGTCATGACAATGATGTTGCCAAGGCTTGAGATGGCGAGAAAAGCATAGAAGACACGCTGGGCGGTAGAAGCGTTAGGGCTGCCGCCTTGATTGTCCTTGTATCCGCCGTTGGAAAGGGAGCCGTAAGTCATCTCGAAGAAGGCCTCGGCTACACCCTCTGCGGAAGTAATTTGGACATTTCGAGGTACAACGACCATCTGTGAGGAGTCAGTACAATTATTCCGGTTTCACCTCCTAAGACGCAGAGACTTACGTATGAAATGTTCACAGCCATGTAGAGCAGTGCCACAGTGGACACTCCGACAATGGAGGAGATGGGGTGCTTTCTTCGGGGGCGGCTAATTTCGCCCATGACATAGTTGGGCTGCTCGAATCCCGAGAAGCTGAAGATGATGGCCAAGAACGCCTGGGCGTAGCCGTTGGCTTCTGTCGAGGCTTCTGCAAAGGCATTCGACGTGCTGGTGTTTTCAGAGAAGATGTCCTTGGTCTTGAATCCACCAGCGGCCACTACAATGGCGGTGATGACAATGCAAAGAAGGATGCAAAGCTTGATCATGGCGAGCAGGTTGTTCAGCCAGATACCGCCACGACGCGAGAAGGCGTGGATAAAACAAGCCGCAGTGGCAACGGCAATAGCAATGCCTCGCACAGAGCCTGCTTCAGGCTCGACGTTGGAAGCTTGCAGCACACGGATGGCAAAGCTGATGCAGTTGCCAGCCATGTTGCCAAAGGCGATGAAGCCGACGCCAAACATACACGTACATAGCAGCACCGTATTCTCGCGATAGGCGGGCTTACGGTAGACGTATTGGAGGTAGTTGAGATCGCCACCGCTTCGAGGGACGCTCTGCTCCACGCCGTCAATGACATATCGAGGGACGTTGAGTCCATACTCGATGTAGACGTGCGTGCCCGAGAGGCAGTAGAGGATGCCGGCGAACCAGAGGAGAAGCGAGGCGCCGGTCGACTGGGTGCCCTGCATGACCTTTTGGGGCGAGTTGAAGATGCCGGTTCCTGGAGAAACGCATTGTGTTAGTCGTCAAGCGTGTAAGTGGAAGACAGGAGTGAAGTCATGATAGACGTGATCGACAGGGCTGAAGGATCTACAGGATCTCGATCGGCCTGCGTGGTGTTTCTGATCGGGAGGCATTTCCGGGATGGTTGGAGAGGGAATCCGGGGACGTTGCAACGTCAGACTCCTGAGGCTGCTCTCGGCCCTCATCCATGATTTCCATTATGTCAAATCGTGGGTCGAGGCAGGCACGGCCCTCAGCGCCATCCAGTGCTTGCCGTTGCCACTCCGGACGGAATCCCCCACTTGGAAAGAGCCATCAGAAGAACTTAATTTCGACTTCAACTCAGCTCTCCTCTGCTCTCCTCTTCTGTCCACCATCATCATCTTCTTCTTCCTCTTCACCATCACCACCATCGCCATCATCAACATGGTGACCGAGGACCATCGCCGATATGTGTCTCCACTCCCACTGGGGCCGTCGACGGCATCGTACAAATGAAATGATAAAAGAGCACAAACACTCACCAATCATCCGGTTCACAACCAGGCACATGACATCGAAGTAGCCCAGACGGAATTGCTCCCTTGGCGCATGCGTCACGATCTGGTTCGGGTTGTCGGGCGCCTCCGTGATTCCTGCTCGATCGCTGTCGATGGAGGAGTTGTCGCCGCCTCCTCGAGGCTCCGAGCGGTAGCCGCCCATTGGAGGAAAGTCGTCCATGGTACGTAGGACTGTTGGATTCCTGAGGCTGAAGCCGGGGTGAGCAGCACTTCAAGCATGCGAAGACACTGTGAAGGACTTCGGAAAAGAGCCTCTCAGGCGGGATTCTTGGGGCGTCGAGCGTTAAGTAACGCGTCCAGCGTCGTTGCCATGCCCCGGGTCTGCCCCATCACGCAGGACTGGGCGTCGGCATTCAGCCGTGGCTGGGACATGGAGTACATCCATCCATTCACGCACATTGCTATGTGTCAGTGCTCATATCGTGTGACTGGGCTAGTGGACGCCTCATGGTCTCTTGGCCGTCCCAGGCAGATTTCCGCTCCCGCTTGGTGACGGAATGGCCCTACCAGCCTTATCGTTTTCTGCCTCGCCTCCGCGTCCAGACCCACGCCAAGCAAGGGATGAAGCAGTCCTAGAGTTCTAGCGCTGTCGGCGTCACGAAAAGAGCCAATCCTCGAGCAGGCACAGCCCCCACGATATGCATGGCCAAGGCAGAGCTGAATCCAGCTGGGGCAGACAAAATAACCCCCTCGGCTTCGCTGCGGGACTAGAGAATCGAGGACGGGGCGAGCGACACTAGGACCCCAGGACACTGACCAAGACGTCAGCACTTACCACGCCTTGTTGATAAGAAGCTCGCGACTACAGCTTTCTAGAAGACTTCGATGGCCCCTGAGTGGCCCGACTCGTTCACTCGGACCCTCGGAACAACTGATGTCGGTTGGTCCCGTGGGAAGGGACGAGAGCACAGCCCCCCCGCCGTCACTTCAACTTGTTTGGTTTATTTTGTCTGGGTAGGCCTCACCCTTGTCCGCCGTCTCGCCCGGCTTATTAGGAGGGCCTTGGAACCCGCACGAGGCATCTGCACCTCACCAATATCTGGAACGCGGGCACACGACTCCCCAGGTGCCACCTTGCGGAATCTAGGACCGAAGCTCAGCTCGTTGGACAGGTCTCATCCAGAGGCCACGCCAGCTCGCAGCCTCCCGCTCCTCGCAATCACCCTGCAGGCTGCACGCCTCACTTTCGTCACAGTTCGAGACCGGTTCTGTCAGCTGCGGCGCCGCCACCTTGGCTTTCTTGTGCAAACTGCCCTCTTATCGAGTACCTCAGCTGTTGTCCGAGTTCCCGTGGTCCCCTCCCTGCTGGGCTGGTCGTGCAACTGGGGGCAGGACTGGGAATCCTTATGAACATATCCACCCTCCACGAAGGGGGTCCCTGCATGTCATTCTGTATTTCCTTCCTGCCTTTTCCATCTGTTCTGGATACCATCCCTCCCAAATTCATTCGCCCTCGCTGTACTCAACACACACCTACTGTACATGTTATTGTAGCTACCTTTCTCTCCCCTCCAGACCGGAGTAGCTTCCGATGTCAGGTCCTCTTGGAGTTGGAGATGTTCTCAACCTAGGGCGGCTGGCCTGGGACGTTTATCAACTCGGCTGGTCTGAAGATCTCAACGCAAGTAGGTTAAACTAAGCTTTCCCCCCGGGTCTGACATGAGGCTCTCTCGCAAGGCTGTTTGGGAAGGATCGTCGTCGCTTGCTGGCCCTTACGCAGGAACAGACCAGCATCGCGTCAATCCTCTGGACGCTTGCAGATAAGCTTGCATGTCATTAAACACGACGACTGACCGTTTCACAGCGAGGCAGTATCTGGAGTTTGGCAAGGATGTCAAAGGTTTGGCCCAGAGCCTGGACGTCTTGACGCAGGTCATCCACGAGGCGACCGCGTCGTTACAGCGGCAAGGCGCCTACAACGCGGTTCCACGATGGGACTCCGTGTCGCTATTCGAGATTGTAGGCGACTACAAAGAGACGCTGCACGAGTGCCATGAGCTCCTCCAGGCGAACCAACGCTATCGCGTTGGCAGCACCGCAATCCGCAACATCGAGTGGAATGTGCTCGTCCAACCTACGGCCGATGCGCTTCGGCAGCGCATTATGCTGCACAACAACAAGGTTCTTCAAGTTCTGAAGCCTTTTGAAGTGTGAGTTATTGTCCTTTTAGGGTAGACCACTCGCGTGCCGTTGGCTGACAACTACAGCGACCTGCTCTGTCGCGTGCGACAAGATATATCGCGCATGCACCAGGATCTTGCTATTCGGATTACTGCTGTCCATCAAGATGTCCATCGCTTGATGGGAATACTTGTTCCAGATTTGGAGCAAGAGTTGAACCATCAAGCGCAGCGTGTCATTAATCTTCTGGACGTCCCAATCGACATCGCCGAGCGCTTTCGCTATGCGGCTCTTGCTGATCGTCCTGAATATGGCGGGGCTGAGGCATTCCAGCTCGATGAGCTGTCTGATGCCTTCGTCCTGAACTACAACAAGTCAACCATTGGATTTACTGGTGGACTCTTCGTCCCTGACAAAATACCACCGGTTGACCAGTATGTCAACCTACTCAAATGTGTATGGCTTTTCAAGAGAATCCAGGCCTCTCCAGCCCTGCTGGACGCGAGTGATGATTCTCACTGGCCGTCATATGTGCGACAGTTAGAAGAGGTAGGCCCCCTTTCTCAGCACTTCACCTTTGAACAGTACCTTAACTCTTCCAGAATCTTTCTTCAGAATGCAGCCGATTTGGCCAAGAACTAGTGAAGCCAGAACTTGTCAGTCCCACGATGAGACCGGCAATGTTTTCTATCTGGCCAGAGAGAGAACCTACCCCTTTAGTCGATGTGGTTACGCAAGACGAAATGATGGAACAACTTATTGAAGTGTTAGTATTTAGATGGTGTGTGCGATGCAGAATACCACATATACTGACTTCAACCAGCCCCCTTGTTAGCTCGACCAGCAGTGTCGAGCAAAAAGTCAAACTATTACGAAGATTAGGCTCTGATGGCCGAAGATTCCGAGTCATGATCTCGGGAACAGAACAAACAAATGCTGGACGCCCACGGCGACAAAGTAAGTAGCAATGTCCCGGTCTCCCCTTCAATTGACTAATTAGGTCTGCAGCCGAGGTTATCGACTTCGATATTACATCCGCTATTATCAATCCGCAATATGCCCTTCCGGGAGGGAATGGAGTCATCAAGGAAATTATCCTTCGACGTGACGAACGAATCGCAAGAATGTGCTTCACCAGCACACGTCACCTTCTCAAGTTCCAGCAAGCTGTCACCGGCTTCAAGGCTTGGAATTCCTATACCCAATACAATGTCATGGTCAGCTTTGTCATTGCTGGTCGCAAAGAGCCTGTTGTAGAAAAGGCTTGTATTCAACTTTGGATTCCCAAAGAGACGGCTGGCGAGCTCGTCACCAACAGCGAGGCGGCGGACGCATCCAACGTTGGTTCCCCGAGACGGTCTGGATCAGTAGCCACGTCCGCCATGTCCTCAGTCATGTCCTCCGCGTACACTCCTTCGTCGAGACGCGACAGCACACCGATGTTCTCCAGTCCCTTCGGAAACGGTGAAGGCTCGGTTCCTATGGGCCGCCAACCCAGCCTCCCAACAATTCCTCAGCGCCAGACCACCACGAACTCGGGGGTATTCTCAACATCCTGGCCAAGGGTCATGTCCCCCAGTCCCCTGGAGTCGTCGCCCCCTAGACAGGGCTCCTATGGTGCAGGATATCCTCCACGAGGACCCATAACGAGGAGGCCAGTCGGTCAGCCTCCTTCACCGCGAAGAGGAAGCACACAGGCTACGACGGCGACGAATTCTACCAACGGCCGCAGTCCGAGCATCTTTAGTGCTGCGACTGTGAGGGCGCCATCCATGACAAGCAATTCGTCAGGGAGCGAGGGGCGGAGTGTCATATCTACTGGATCTCGGACGACGGGCTTGCTTCACCGACGGCCACCCAAGCCTATGCTGGTGCTCTTCACACAGAGCAAAGAAGGTGACTTTTCCTTCGTTACGGTCCAGATCGATGAAGAAACGGCTATCAACCCTGATCGATGTAACTGTCGTCGAGCTGGCAGAGACGGTGCTCAGTGTCCCATCGCGGCTATTGAGCAACGGAAAGGCGAACTCAACCTCGCGGGCAGACGCTACGAGACATCTCACACTGGCGGCACCAACAACGACTGGAACATTGCCCGCCTCGCGCTCAACAACCCCGCCTCGAGCAGCGACAAAGTGACATGGTCCAACCTCCGGCGTTTGAGCATCATGTTCAGAGAGCCGCGCGACCGCGCCACCTTCAGCGGCACGCCGAACCAGTGCCAGTGTAATATTAGGAACGAGGGCGGCCTCAGCAACTGCCTAAAGGAGGGCCACAGGGGGCTCTGGGGTGAGGTTCAGGAGTTTTATCGGCGTCAAGGGAATGAATATCATAGAGCGCGCTTTGAGGCGCAGCAGCATGTGGTTAACGGATTGATGACATGATGAACTTGTTATTATAATGGGAGCAAAACAAATACAGTAAAATTATAAAAGCAACAACAAGGGCATGATTATTGTGTCTGTGACTGCGAGCAATTTTGGGTCAAACGTCGTGCTGGGGACTGTGAGCAGGGCATCATTCTATAACACGATGATACTTAACCCTAATTCAGTCAGATATTTACAGAGATCAAGTCCATGTTTAAGTATCTCGCTGAGAATGTGGCTGGTGTTTATTGGAGTTGGCTGGAGCTCACTGGATTTTGCTAGTGTTGGGGGCACAGTAATTACTGAATGTAGCTAAGTGAGCCATATTAGCCATGGTACCAATTCACATGACTGGCTGTCAGTCTTTGGCTTATATGATTGACAGACGGAGACAAGTCATGAATAAGACTCCATCGAGTTATCAATGACCTTCTAAAGATCTTCTAGTGCGGCATTAGCACTCACTGACATGTATCTTGAACTCATCGGAAGCTAAACCGCATGTGCGCCCGGGGAACAGATAAGAAGCCGCCGTCCTGCTCTCCTGAGAGGCCAGCGATATGCTTCCTGGATGCCGACCCCAGATTCCGGCATCTCTTGGGCTGATCCTGTCAATTGCTCCGTCATGGCTTGTCCTTCTAGGAAGGACCCTTCGAAGATCGATGCTACTGCACTCTAATCGTCTCGATGTCCTGTGCCATATCGGTGTCGCATCGATAATCGACCCAGATCCGCGGAATTAGGGGGGGCATTGTCGTCAGAAATACATCAAGAAGTCAAGGCTAACATCATGAAGTCAGAGCCGAGGATGACCAGTCAGTATGTAAGGTGTGGCAGGTGCGACTCGAAGATCGTTGTTGGCAGGGACTTCCTGCTTAATCATCATGCTCCTTCCAGCCTCACCTTCAATCCACCAAGAATTCCAAATCTCCCTTTGTCACCTCTCCCCGTCGCCACGGCTGCGCCCGCGGTTCGCAGTTTTACTCGATCACTTTACACAACGACGACGAGAGATCCTCTCTAATCTGCTGCTAAACCCGCCGTCCCACGATGGGGAAGTCCCCGCAGAGGAAACGTGGTCTCCGCCCGTCCGTCGACCAAGTGGTGATGGCTTCAGACCGAAAGCACGCGCTGAACGTGGCCTCGCCGGGTTCCGACAGCGCTCGTGGTCCGTATCACACCGAAAGACAGGCGGCCTGCCCCGTGGCTGCCGCCGCCGGCGACCCAAGAACCCCCGTCAGCCGTTGTCTGGTGCTGGTGAACCGCTGGAGAGACCACTGGGGCGCTGATGAGCAGGTCTCAGAGATAAGAAAACGCTGCTAGCCTGCGGTTCGGCCGGCTGCACACCTCCTTCGGGGCCTCGTTTCCGCGATATCGCCAGCCCTTCAGACCCTTGTCCTAGCCTGCATTGGCACTCCCGTCCTCGGAGACCGTCCACTGACGGACCACGACCAGGCCTGCTATCAGCGTCGATCTGGCCGGTCATTTGCGGAGAGCGAGAGACATCCCCTGGTCCATCGAGATATTGTGGCTCCCCCACATCGAGCCCTTTCCTAGACTCGCCCTAGCTCTCTGATAACGGAACGGGAGCAAAACCCATCAGTCCATTACTCGATACAATCGACAAGGCTCGAGCATCTGGTATGACACTCCATCGTCGCGGCATCACGCTGGGCCCTATATCACTAGCAATGGTCCCGTCTCCTTCGCATGATCCGATGTCAATCAGCACTCGACAAGAACCTCCTTTGCGCGGCACTCCCTTTCGCGACCCGCCATAATATTCTGCTGGCCAGTTCGAGACGGCCATACCGAGAGCCTCAGATAAGCTTGCTACCGGATTCACACTAGCAGCGAACAGCTTGACGGACCACGGCGCCAGCCAACGCTCCGGTACATCGTCCGACGAACTGCCACGGGCATTGACGACGTGCAGGCAATTGGACCCTAATCGAGCTGAGCTCTAGCTGCATCGTCCTCGCCGTCACTGCTTGCTTCCCCGGATTCGAGACGCGGAAAGCCACCGTTAGCCACACAACCCTGACGGGCACATCCTCTTATCAGCACCCAATACCACAGGCTCTCGCCACTCGCCGTCCCGCGCAAATCCTTTAATCAGATCAGACGCAGCTAGGACAGCAGCATATCGGATCAGCTCACTTACACCCAGGCTATCGACGCAAGGACTCTTCGGGCTTCAGCAGGTTGGCCGCAGTCAATAACCGCAAGCTTCACCTCCCACCACGCTCGCACCCGGCCGGCGGCAGCACTGCACAGACTATATTAAACCCACGACCTCCCATCCCATCTATTCTTTTCGTCCCAGCAGTCTGGTTCGATCGAGTGTTCGCATTATATCGTCTGTCGACTACCGTCCGTACACAAGCCACCACCACCACCACTACCGATCACCATGGATGAAGATCAGGGCCCCGACCACATTGCCCCCCAGCCGGCTTCTAAGAGGACCTTCGCCGAGCGCATGGCCTCTCTCAAGTACACCCTCACTACTCGAGATGGCCTCATTGGCGACTACGACTATGGCTTCCTCTTCCGCCCTAACCTGCCCTTCATGAAGAAGCCGACCCAGGCCAGCCCCTTCTTTGGCCTGAACGACAAGATGCCCCTGTTCCTGGCTCTACTTTTGGGATTCCAGCACGCATTGGCCATGTTGGCTGGTATTATCACGCCGCCCATCATTCTCAGCAGCGCTGCCAACCTGGTTGCGGAGCAGCAGCAGCACCTCGTTTCCTCTGCTCTCATTGTGTCTGGTATTCTGTCTGCCATTCAGATTGCTCGCTTTCACATCTGGGGAACACCGTAAGTACTCGCTGCGGCGTCATTGGCCGGCAGGACTAACACGCTTATAGATACTACATCGGTACAGGTCTCCTTTCCGTGGTTGGTGTTTCTTTCAGCACGATCAACGTCGCCACAGGCGCTCTTTCGCAGATGTACGCCAACGGTTACTGCCCCTCAGACTCCAGCGGTAACCCGCTGCCCTGCCCTAAGGGTTATGGCGCCATCATCGGAACAGCTGCTGTCTGCTCCCTCCTCGAAATGCTCATCTCTTTCATCCCGCCGAGAATCATTCTTCGTCTGGTGCCCCCGATTGTCACTGGGCCCACGGTCATGCTCATTGGTATCAGCCTGATCGAGTCTGGCTTTGAGAATTGGATGGGAGGCTCCGGATCTTGCTACTCTGCTACCACCGGCTACTACGCCTTGTGCCCCGACATCGATGCTCCCCATCCTCTTCCCTGGGGATCTGCTGAGTTCCTCGGTCTTGGTTTCTCCGTTTTTGTCACCATCATTCTCTGCGAGCGGTTCGGCTCTCCTATCATGAAGTCTACTTCCGTCGTCATCGGTCTCTTGACTGGCTGCATCATCGCCGCCGCGTGTGGCTACTTTGACCGCTCCGGTATCGATTCGGCCCCAGTCGCCTCCTTCGTCTGGGTTCACACGTTTCCCCTGACCGTGTATGGACCCCTGGTTCTGCCCATAATGGCTGTCTACATCGTTTGCGCCACCGAGGCCATTGGTGATATCACTGCCACCTGCGATGTCTCCAAACTGGAAGTCTCGGGCTCGGCCTACGAATCGCGAATCCAGGGCGGTATCCTGTCTGATGGTATCGGCGGTTGTCTCGCAGCCCTCATGACCACGACCCCCATGAGCGTCTTCGCCCAGAACAACGGTGTCATCGCCCTGACGCGCTGCGCCAACCGCAAGGCCGGCTTCTGCGCCTGCTTCTTCCTCATCATCATGGGCATCTTCGCCAAGTTTGCCGCCTCGCTGGTCGCCATCCCGTCCTCCGTCATCGGCGGCATGACCACGTTCCTCTTCTGCGCCGTCGCCGTCTCCGGTCTAGCCATCATCGCCCGCGGCGTCCCCTTCACCCGCCGCAACCGCTTCATCCTTACTGCCGGCCTCTCCATCGGCTACGGCGCCACCCTCGTCCCGACCTACTTCTCCTCCGTCTTCACCTACTCGGGCAACAACAAGTCCCTCCAGGGCTTCCTCGACGCCATCATCCTCATCATGGAGACCGGGTTCGCCGTCACCGCCTTCATCTGCATGATCCTCAACCTCATCCTCGAGGAAGAGCTCGACGAGCGTATCACTGCCCACGGCTCCACCACCAATCTCGCCGTTGTTGAGCCTCCCGTCGAGCCTGCTCACGAGGGCTCCAGCCGCGCCCAGAGCGTGGATCACGAGAAGCAGGTCAAGCAGGTTTAAAGATGAAAATATAGCAGGGGGCCAGGGGGCGGCGTTTGCAGGCGTTGTTTGTGTATCTGTTGCATCGCTGGCTGGACTGGCTTGGACGAAGTTGGATACCCCGTTGTGGATGTGTGAATCGTTCGGTCTAGATTGATAAATTGATATGATTTATATAAAAGTTATTGAATACTTCTATCTACTCGTTCCTCTCGCTGAAATATCTAGTGTTTTATTCCTTGCAAGGAGTGCCAGAACACGGACAACCTTATCAGGAACACAACAGCCACTAAGCTAATTGAGGCTATTTGGTAGGCACACAAAGCAGCGAATCAAAAAGACGCGGCGCCAGTCAAATCCAGAGCTTCGGGAACGTGAAACAGCCCGGGCCAAGTGGAGGCGATGCTCCGCGGTGAGACCAGCGAATGCCGAGTGCCTGACGGCGTTGTCGAATAGGGGCAAGGGCATTGAAGTAACGTGGTCTACTGACCTGACCGAGTTGACGTCTCACACTGGGAGAGGATTTAAGTGGTTAGCCGGCAAAGGGTAGCCGTCTTTGCGTCACAATTGGATACGTTCGGCTCGTTACATTCGCTGAAAAGTAAGCTGCTCCATAGCGTTGTAAGAGATCGACAATAGAGGAGTACAGTGCTGTTAGGGCCAGATGATCAAGAAGAAATTTCCATCACGGGACAACGGGATTAATCGAAATCAACGACAACACTGGAGAAAAGAGGCGAAGAGGCAAGAACTGCAAAGGCATACATAGGCTGGAGTAAAGAGATGAAGCACGAATGTAATGCAAGAGCATCAAGGGGTCAAGCCACAATCGTTCGCCCCCGTCACGTGATTTCCCCGGATCAACTGCCCCGGCATCCATCTGAAGGTGGCGGTGGCGGCGCCTTTTTATCTTATCGAGGCCGCCCCTCGTCCCAACTCAATAATCTCATTAAACATTCTAGACCCTGAAGACTGGAAGCACCACCAGGAGTCAGGACTTCCCTTCTCCATCATCCCAACTTCGTCGCTCGTCTCGCGATCTTCTGGGTTATGAAAACAACCCCCAACGCACACAAGAGGCATTCTCTGGGACCTTTGGACGCTAGCTCAACCACGCACGCTCGCCGCCGCCATCACCACTCGCATCGCCGCACTCACCCGAGCAATCCCGCTACGAATTCGCTTCCCTCCCCTCCGCCATCAGATTCGAAGTCCGCTTCGCTGGAGTCAAAAGTGTCCGACACGCCGCGGAAGCTGTCGCCCCGAGTTCTATACGGCCCGGGAACCATCTTGAGGCTTCCCGAAGAATTGCGCCGCTTGGGAGTATCCTCGGGCATCATCATCTCGAGCCCATCGCGGGTGGCTCTCGCCAAGCACGTCCAGGGTCTCGTCCCAAACATCGACAGTCGCATCCTCGATTCGGCCATCACTTTGGTCCCCGCACATGTCGTTGACGACGTTCTCGAGCGCATCTCCGGCTGCGACTGTGTCATCAGCGTGGGCGGCGGCTCAGCTGTCAACTTCGCCCGCAGCATCGCGCAGCTCAAGGCCATCCCGCACATCTGCATCCCGACGACATACAGCGGGAGTGAAGTGACGCCGTATCTGGCGGGAGGAAGAGACGGAAGAAAAATAGCGACATCGCGCAAAGATAAAATGCTCCCCGAGGTCATCATCTACGACGAAGACTTGACCATGAGTCTTCCTACTCGGTTCTCAGCCCCCGGCGGCTCATCCTCGAAAGCTCATTCCAGTGAGTCCAGCCATCGAACCAGTAACGACCAGGCCCCTTGGAGCTTTATGAACCTGCCCGGTGTCTAGATTCCCCGTCTTGTTTCTCCTGCTTTCACAGCACATTTCTTATTCTCTGGATTTCCTTGCGAAACTCACTTCATGCGCGCGCGCCCCTATCGATTTCTCGAGTCTCGCCCCCTTTCCCATTGACTCTATCACCCACTTCCAGAAGAAAGCTTCGTTGTTCGCAAGTCTTCTAATGGCGCTCGAATTTCATAGTTGGGATATTCGTGAAGCGGCAAATGGGGTCCCGGTCATTAGTACCCCGAGTACTTTAAGAGCGGCTTTACTAGAAGCTGCCACCCGGACCAACTCCTCTAAGGGAACCAGATTCCGAGACGTCCTCGTCTTGGAGCCCCCAAGGCCCTGGCCAGTCATCTCTTGGTGCCTTGGCCAGAAGCAGCGCCGGGCTTCATGCAGGACCGAACACGAGCTATCACCGCTCAAGATCACCGCTCAACAGGTCACTCCGTGTTTACATGTCGGCGATCAAAACGATTTATATCAGCACTTCGATCTCGAATATTTCACAGATCGGCACAACCAATTTTCCCGGAACATGATTGCAATGTTCCAACGCAAAGCCGGCCGAAGAGGACGGGAACAACTTGTCCCGAATTTCTCAAGGCAAGGAACTTGGCGAAAAGTCAGAATGACACGAAAACAGTTGCTAGTTAAAAGCAACGAGGACCTACCCCCTTTTTCCCAGGAAAAAGGTGGAAGACAGAGGAAGATGTTCAAAGAAAAAAAAAGGGCCGCTTCAGCCTTCCTGGTGAAGGACGAACAGGGTGGCCGAATATCCAAACAGCCAGGTTCCGGCCAGTTTTAACACCCTCACACGACAATGAGGGATGGGGTTACATTTCAGACCGACCAGAAAACGAGTTGGCCGTCTTATAGAATAGCCTTGAATCCCAATTGTATTAATCCCGCCTACTGTGCATTGCAGTCGTGATGCTTTAATGGTGATGTGACATGCTACTGTCTTAGAGTTGTTTATACCGCCATGTTACCTTTCACCACCTTTTTGATGATTTTCATAAACGTCGTCCAGGGTATCACATATTCCAACCTTCTTTTTACCGTCCCCTCCCCTCCTCGTCTTTAGTCCATGCCCTCGAAGCCTAGGATGCCGTGCGCTCCCATGGGCCCAAGTTTGGCGCTCTGCTGCTCCTTGCGTCGCTTTGCTCGCCGCTTCATCTCCTCGACTGCGTCGTCGTTGTCGTCGCTATCACTGTCACTGTCGCTCTCCGCGGCGCGCTTCCCGTTGGGGACATCCTCCTCGACGTCGCTATCCTCCTCGTCGTCTTCATCGTCGCTGTCGCCTCCTTGAAGCTCTGATAGCTCTTCCCAGAGCTTGACGGTCTTGCCGCCGGCGCTGATGAGGCGGTTCTCTGAATCGAAGCCTAGCGAGACTACTCCCTCCATGGTGTCGTGGCGTAGATTGGCAGACGAGACCACCTCGCGCCGCACCAGGTCGACAACACGCAGACTGCCGTCGCCAACTCCGCAGACGACCTTCTTGCCCAGGCCCATATCCTGAGGAACCATAACAACAACATCGACACTCTCGCCGCCGCCCTTCCCGCCATCCACAATGATGCGCTCCTGCTGGTCATCCCACGCACCCTTATCCCACAGCGTCAGCACGCCAGACCCTGACCCAATAGCCACAACGCCATTGTTCCGGTTATTCTTGGGACCCAAACCAGGCACGAAGCACGAAGTCATCAGCTCGTCCTCCTGATCCTCGCTGCGCACCAGCACCCCGCGCCTCACATCCGTGACCGCCAGCGTAGTCCCCCCCGTGCTAACCCACTGCTTGGGAAAGCCGCTGGTGCTCTCCTTGGAAGCGGGCAGCGGCGTGATGGAGGATACATAGTCGGCGTGCGGGAAGTGCGTCTGCGCAGGCTTTGTGCCGGGGCGGCCGTCGCGAAGGTCCACGATGTGCAGCGCTCCGGAGTCGGTGGCGAGAAGCAGGCTTTGCGGGTTGAGCACGTGGAGGAGCGTCGGGGCGTCGGCGGCGGAGGTGTTGGAGGGGATGGCGAGCTTGGAGACGACGCGGCCGGTGGAGGCGTCGAAGTGCTTGACGAGGGCGTCGGTGCCAGCTGAGTACATGGCTATGGCTGGGAATTAGCACTGGAGGAGGAGTTGCTGAGCCTCGCTAGAAGCCTCGCTAGAAGCTTCACGTACCGCTCCCGTCGTGGGCGTAGGCCAGCGAGCGACAGCTGCCCTTGTGCCGCCGCGTCTTCCACACCGACTCTATCATGGCGCGGCCATCGCTCAGAACGCTGGTGTCGCCGTCCGCGCTGTCGTCTGAGGCGTTGCCGGGCGGGAGCCGGAAGGTCTCGACGTGGCCGTTGGAGAGCCCGACGGTGAGCAATGGCTCGCTGGGGTGCAAGGCTGTCGTGAAGACTTCGGCCGGAAGGGGCAGCGTGCAGGTGTTTTCGAACATGTTGGGCGGCGGCTCGAGGTCGGGGCGGGATAATTGTAATGATGGCGTTAACAATGTCCCTTGACCACGAGTTTGGCCGCGTTTTGAGGCGGATGAAGATGTGGAGGAGGGTGAAAGACGTTGCAGGTCGAGTCCACCAAGGAAAAAATCCGAAGCTTCATGAAGGAGCTGTCGGCTTATCGCTATCGATAACTCCACTAGGCTGGGCTGTCAGTCTGCCTGGTCTCTCTCAGCATGCCTCTCCTCTTCTTCATATCATATACATTAGCGCTCGAACTTATTTTATTGTAAGGATCAGGAGTCATTTTCGACTTGCCTTGCTTGTTTTGCGAAAGATGCGCAGCTAAAATATTTCATTGTTTGACAGTGCCATAGCTGAGAAAATACATACCCTAGACCAAACCCGAGGTCGAAGACTTTCTTTGGCATGGGCTTTTTTAGAATTAAATTTCCACATTGAAGTATAGAAAGTCACGTCCAGAGAGAAGTCTTCAGGTCAGATGGAGGAAGTGAAACGCAACAACCCTGTTTGAACTCCGAAAGCAGGCTTGCACTCTGGAATTAGGATTAGTTATGATCAGGTTAGAGACTCAGTGTTTGGTCAGGGGGTTAGGATTTGGCTAAGGATTTGGGACTTAGTTAGGGATCTAGGATTTAAAGCAAGGATTTGGAATTTAGTTAGGGTTCATTAGATATATACTGTTCAATAATTCTCAAAAATTGCTATATTGGCGACAGTGAGGGTTCCTTAGGAAGTTATAGACAGTGAGGGTTCCTTAGGAAGTTATAGACAGTGCGCCATGTCACATCTATTCGCACTGTAGAGTAGCTGCTCTATTTGCTGGGTAAGGCGCGGGGAACCTTCACTTCGTGATTGCCCTGACATGCCGGAGCATGAAGTCAGAATTTATTGGGAGTCTCGAAAACCAAGAAGTTCGAGCGGTAATGAACTGAACTCCCAACTTCAAAACTCGAATCACCTTTTTCTTTTTGTGGGCGTGAGAAAAATGTTGAGATTGCTCCTTTACCGTCTGATTGCCGTACTGAGCCTGGCACTGGCCATGGCGTCGGTAGTCAATGCTGATGCTTTGCGCTGTATTATGTATCTCACTGGGTAAGATGCGAAAAACTCTTCTTTCCAGACGAGATGATGAGTATTTCAGGGTAAGCTGACGGGAGATCATGATTGAACAGCCAGCATCCCGTGGTTCCCACCATCGATCTCGTCAAGGATGTCTCCCATGTCATCCTCGCGTTCATGCGCTCAGAGACCTTCAACGTCGATGAGACGCCATCCAGCTTTCCGCTATTTATGACCGTCTCAGAGGTCCGCGCCAAGTTTTCGGCAGATACCAAAGTCATGGTGGCGATCGGCGGCTGGGGAGATACCGAGGGGTTCGAGATCGCGGCCCGGGATGATGCTTCCAGAAAGAGATGGGCAAGGCAAGTCGCGGCAATGGTCGACACTACTGGAGCAGATGGCGTCGACTTGGATTGGGAGTACCCTGGGTAAGCTGTCTCTCAAAGACCTCAATCATGTAGGCGGCTATTGACATCTACTCAGAGGCAACAGAGATGATTACAAGTTGATACCGAACTCGCAGCGTGTGTGGGAGATTGAAGCATTCGTATCACTCTTTGAGGAATTACGGAATGTTCTTGGGCCCGGCAAGATCTTGTCTGCTGCTGTACCCGGCAAGGAATGCGACTTGATGGCCTTTACTTCTTCGACCATCCCCCGCATTGCCAAGCTGGTTGACTTTCTCAACATCATGACCTATGATCTGATGAACCGCCGAGACTCAGTCACTAAACACCATAGCGGCGTCAGGGATTCCTACGAATCCATTGAACGCTACATTAGCCGCGGTATCCCTGCTCACAAGGTGAATCTTGGACTGGGCTACTACTCCAAGTGGTTCATGGCCGAGTCGTGCGATGTTGAGAGCCCGTTAGGATGCCCCACGGAGCTCCTGGAAGATCCCAAGACAGGTGCAGATATGGGGAAGACCGGAGGCTTTAGTTGGCACGACGAGACTCCTGAGGAGCTGGCCGTGTCCTTTGCCCGAGCCCGAGCTGACGGACAGTATGACGACGACGGAAGCTACTTCTACTGGGATCCTATTGAGAAACGGTTCTGGTCGTTTGACACCGTTACGAGCATCGAGCGAAAGTTTACAGACGTTGTTGATCCACTGAGACTAGGCGGAGTCTTTGCTTGGGGCATTGGAGAGGATGCGCCCCTGTATGAGCACTTCCTCGCGACCGTTAGACAAGTCAAGAAGAGTCAGGAGTCGACTGAAAAGGATGAGCTCTAATGGAAAAATAGATAAGCCCGAGAAAACAATTTCTTAAATAAAGGGCTATGGTAAACTGGGGGACGGGTCAGTAAAATTTCTGAATTTGTCTCTATTCGTTACACCTCCTCGAACTTTCCATAATACCGAAAACCCTTGAGTGGAATAACCTCGATTTTGACCTCCGAGTCGCAAACAGTATGCTTGTCTTATCCTTTTATTAGGCCAGTGTCGTAGCTCCATATACAGCCGGAGCTATATCAGTTCTTGACACGGGCTATAACTGTGGCAGCACTGTTACTATACTAGAGGATTTCCTGGTTAAGATACCAAACCAGAGGGCTGAAGGGATGGCACTTGTGCGACGGTCTGGACCTACAGTTCACTCCTGAGCTGAAGCCTCCACAGGTGGCTATGCCGTACGAGGTTGCTTACACCGGGGAAATGCATGCACAGCATATGCTGGACGACTACAAGCAACTTGGAATGGCGCTTTGGAATATGACCTCAGAGTATACAGACGGTATGGCGATGTCCACTACTGGTTGAAGACAGAGCTGGATCTCGCCAAGCAAGCTGTCTACACTGACAAGACCGGTGACACTTAAAGAACTTATACGATGCCGGTCCAAAAACCTGATTCATAGGTCAAAGATGGTGTTCGCACTGTTGCTTCGCTTCTGCCTTACCTAGTAACAGTATGAACCACAGCATCATGCGAAGCGAGTATGCTGTCAAGGCGGGGGAGGTAGGCCTTGAGTTGATGATCTGGACAATTGAGGGACGAGAATTTCCGATAAACGGGGCAAATGGAGAATACGGATACAGGTCAATTGCCGATGTGGTGAAAAAGCATGGGAATATGTACACGTTGGAGGACGTTTTGTGTCAGTAGGTTAGGATCATTGAATTGCTCTCTGACTGGAGCACAACGGTGACGTATTATGCCAACTGGTTTGGCGTTTGAATCTGAGAAAGCTCTGCGACGTCTCATGCGGTGCATCTGGTACACGGCATGTGCATGATGAGATGGTATTCGAGACCGTTGAAGTGCAGCGGAGGCCTCCGGGAAGTATCGGACGGGATGGATGCTGGTCCAGGCCGGCGCTTCGGCGAGCAAGACAGTCCGCGCGCGATGTTTTGTTACTAAGGGATTTGCACTAAGAAAAGCCAAAAGGTAAAGTGCAGTTAACGTGAGGGGAAACTGGAAATGAGGGTGTGGATTGAATTCAGCCTCACGGCCAGCCAGCGCCGGAAACGAACGGAGGGTCGGTCAGACGAAGGCCGAAAGGCGAGGCGAGATTCCACGCAAGACAGTGGCTTGTTTCGAGATGAGAGACCCGAGACCAGTCGTTTTCCCTGATTTGCGCGAAAGCGACGAGACTGTATCTGAAACGCAATGTCTGGACAAATTGAGGCACTGCCAGCAGGGGCCAAGCCACAGGCCACGAAGATGTCCCAGAAGTGCTGCAAACGGGTGAATTGGCGCCCGGTCAGCTGTCAGCCCTACAGCTTTAGTTGGCGCTGGCGTCGCGGGGCTGGACGCGAGTACGAATTGGGTTTCTCAGCTCGGGAGGTTCGGAAGCGTCACTTTGATGAAGCTGAAGAAGAGAGACAGACAGACACAGAGTCAAAAGAGTCGAGAGTCGATATGGTGTTTGTGTGTTGCTTGCTTGTGAAGCACGCGATGGAGGCTCTTGTGATTCGCCAATGTCGGGAATCCTGGCGAGGCTCGGGGCGATGACGAACGGCAGAAGAGGGTGGTGATTGATGATGATGGCAGTGAAAGCAACCAAGCCAAGCCAAGCCAGCCAAGAGCGTGGAATCTGGAGATCCTTCTGGCAATCGTATTCGGCTCGCGCGCTGATTGGGCGCCGCCGCGCAGGTGTGGCTGAGACTCCCAGGTGCCGAGCTCGCCCGTTCCAGCGGCCTGCACCCACTAAAGCCCGCTGGAAAGCGCCTAAAGACCGCTGAAGAGGCCTGCAAGCAGCGCCTAGGGCCCATGACGTGGGGCGCGGGCGATGAGGTCATGGCTTCTGGCAAGCTCCCCTCCATCGAGCGATCCTGGATGAAAGCTTCCAAGGCCTTCGAATCACAAATCACAACCTGCGCTGGCCGAGACGACTATTCCGCTCTGGGGCTGCCGGGCACGTCATGCAGTTGGCTGGGTTGGGCTGAAGCAGATACTCTCAGGCAGCTGACCCTTCCCTTCCATTCCGTCAAAGATGCAAGAAGTCGCTGATACTTAATCCGGAACCGCCCTCCCCCCTCCTCTTTCGCGACAAGTCTGTCTTGCTGCTGTTCTTTGTCTCTTCACTACTTACCCTCTGCATCTACAGCTTGCCTTCGATTCGATTCGACCTTTCCTCTACCCGAAACATTCTCGAGACTGCCTAAAACATGGCGCTGGGCATCACCACCATCGTGCACGGCGTGCTGGCCGTCTTCCTGATCATCGAGCTGGGCCTGACAGCCTACGGTACGTTTCCCGTCTCTGTCGCAAATCGCATCGCATCTGACAGTCTCTAGTCGTCTCCGTCACCGACGATGCCTGGTGGGCGAACACGCCCTCGTCGTTCGCCTTCATGCTCTTCAACTCGATCTGGTCGCTGCTGATGCTGGTCTACCTGGCCGTGATCCCGCTGGTCGCGCCGCGCCTCTACCACAACCTCGTGTCGACGGGCATCCTCGCCGTCACCACCATCTTCTGGTTCGCCGGCAGCATCGCCATGGCCGCCAAGATCGGCACGCCACACTGCCACGGCAACAACTTCTGCCAGAGCGCCCAGGCGGCTGTCGCGTTCGGCTTCTTCATCTGGGCCATCTTCCTGGGATTGCTGATTCTTGAGGCGCTGGGGCTCACGCGGGGGCGCGGCGGTGCGACGGTTGATGGCACGCATCACAACAAGCCTGTTGTTGGTGCTTAAGTGCGAGGAGCTTCGAGTGAGCAATGCGACAGCGATGGCCTCACCCGCAGCTCTATGCGACGCCCGACAACGACGACTACCTAATAGGGCAACCTCCGCCCCAAACCCTGTCCTCTTTACCTATTGATTTTACCTCTGACATTCATGTCTCTCCTTGTTTCTTACTCTTTTATTTACTCGAGATGGAACTGCAACGGCCGGGAAGATACCCTACTGCAACGACTACAGTACGAAACCGAAAAAAACCACGACGCTCTTTGGAGGTGACTTCGCCAGGGGTTTCTGGCGAATGGGATTGGATTCTACTAGGGGGAGTTTTTTATGCGTGTTGGATCAATTGAGAATAATACCAAAAAAATCACTTCATATCTCGTGCGTGCCTTTTGTCCGCTTCCCGCGGTAACTGCCTTGTACCTCACCAGCGCCCATCCATATTCATGCACAGCTCACTCTTAAGCAGCATCATAATCATAATCAAAGCTCCTCTGGCACACGCAGCGTCACATCCCCCTCAATGCCCGCACACCCTCACACGCCAGCCGCCCAATCACGGCCGCCCACGGCAATCACGCGGCCAGCCCCAAGACAAGCTTAGATGCAGCTCTGCATGGCCTCAGCAAATCACGGCGCCGTGCGTTCTTATCTGAGTCACATCGCTGCGGCATGAGAGGTCGAATCAGGCGAGCTTGTCGATGCGACCTGTGCATGTCTGTACTGCATACTCTGCGCTGAAGCATCGCAGTGTATGCCTGTGTAAGCCATCGTCGACCAGTCTAGACTGCACGCCTTAGAACGCCCACTGGCGCAACCAATGCTGCATCAGCGTGCCGTCCACCGGCGCAACCTGGCGCAGCGATTCGGAGGCACCACTTGAGAGTGTTGTCTGCAGCTCCGTGGGTGCCCGGTCTGCGCTGGCCAGCCCGGCGAAGAAGTCGAGCAGCTTGACGGCAGGGTTCTTGTCTGTGTCTGCGGTGTGATGGCGTAGGCGCTGTACCCATTCGGTCAGCGGCACGGTGGGCAGAGGTGAGGCGGCGAGGTGTGCGGTGAGGGTCGGGAGGAGGGCCGTCCATGTTGTTGCATGCGGATTTGCAGCGTGATACACCCTCGCACCGCCATGTTCATTCACTGGAAGAGGACTCGTCGCTAGCTCAACGATGATACGTCCCAGCACATCCACGGGGATCCAGTCCACACGCTCCAACTGGCCCAGCTTCTCCGGGAGCACGCCCAAAGTCTTCGCGCTGGCCAGCAGACTCGGCAGCCACTCCCTCCGCGGCCACTCGCCCTTCTCTCCCGTCGGGCCCGCGACTTGCCCGACCCGGCACACCACGGCGCGGACACCAGCCTTCCGGGCGGCGACGTCGAGGAGCCGCTCGGCGAGGAACTTGGAGGCGCCGTAGCCGGTGGGTTCGGGGGTGCTCCACGCCGAGAGGACCCGCTCCGGCACGGCGCCGGAGAGTCCGACCACGGTGCTGAGGCTGGATGTGAAGAATAGACGGGGAGAGTGGGCAGCCGCGATGCAGAACGATGTGAGGTTTGTTATTGCTGCGAGATGTGGGGTGAAGGACGGGAGGGCGAGGTTGAAGTCGACGTGCCACGCGTTGTGGATGATGAGGTTGACCGAGGTGAGTAGGGTGGTGTAAGTTGTGGTGTCGAGGCCGAAGTTGGGTTCCTGGAGGGTTGCGTCGAGGCAGGTTACGCGCGAGGAGGGGAGGGGAGAAAGGCCCTTGGATGCGAGGGAGGTTTGTTGGCGGGTGAGGCTGGAGGGGCCGCGGTTGAGGCAGAAGATGTGGGTGATGCGCCTGTCGTGGAGGAGCGCGTGGAGGATGTATGAGCCGAGCGAGCCTGTGGAGCCGGTCAGGAGAACAGTGAAAGAGTCGGATGTCTCTGTGTGCGGCTTGGGGGTTGATGAGGGAATGAGAGCGACGTATTGGTCATATAGGTGCTGCATCTCATCTTCGATCCGAGTGTCGAGTGAGGAGATGTCGCCCCTGAGATGCGCTTCCACGGCTGCGATAATACCACCAAGTGTTGGATTCGCATATACTGTCTTTGCAATCAGGGCGTGAGTACTCCCTCGCACTGCTAGCGCCTTGTTGACTTCGCGCACAATGAGCGTGACCTGCAGTGAGTCCATGCCCAGTTCAAACAGATTGGCATCTGGCGCCACAGCATCGACATCCATCTCCGTCGACGACGCAACAATCCGCCTCACAACCTCCTCCACACTTCCCGTCGCATATAAATCCTCGCCTCCTTCCTTGGCCCCTGAGTTGTTCGCGCCTGCGTATAGCGTATCCATCTCCTCCGCGTACAGACTCAGCGCCATCTTGCGCAGCACTGTGCCCTTGCCCGCCCGTGGTAAGGGCTTCTCTGCTTTCGCGAACAAGACCATACTGCGATGAATCACGCCGTGCGAGGGATTCTCCTTGTTCGCCGCTTGTATGGCCGGCCAGATCTCATCCAGCAATGCTTCCCGGTCTGTCGGATTCGTAGGGGGGTTGGACACTTCGATTAGCACGCAGGCCTGGAAGCGTCCAGTACCTGCGACGACTACTCCCTCGACGAGGGCATGCGCGCTGAGGATCTGCTCTGCTGCCACGGGGTGCATCTTCTCGCCCGTCGAAAACACCACAATGTCATCAGCCCGTCCACGGTACAGCCACTCGCCCTCTCTTGTCGGGTGCTTCGAATACAAATCTTTCATCGGCCACTCCTGCAGATCTGGGAACGTGTGAAAAATGCCCTGGTATCGCTCCAGCTTTGGGTCGCGCACAATGACCTGCTCATACAATCCGTCGGATGTAAGGCGGTACTCAGCGCCTAGCACGGGGCTGACACTCATATACTCCCAATCCGCCGCATCTTGACTCGCCTGGCTAGGCAGTGCGCCAGCCTCAGTTGTGCCCAACACATTGAGAAGCCGTGTCTTGCTATTGATCAGCTCGCCCACCGCAGCCGGGAGAGAACCCCCTCCATACGTAACACGTTCAACACGACTCAAGTTCTCAACATACTCTGGCTCCTGCACCAGCTCAACCAGCGTCATCGGCACGATGCAGCTTTCATCAACGTTGCCGTGCAAGTGTACCGCATTTACAACCGCAGCACTTGGCGGGAACGGGCCCAGCACGATGGTGATGCCTGCGTAGATGGCCGCGGGGATAGCCACGGTGAGGCCCGCGCAGTGGAAGAGCGGGAATGTGAGGTACAGACGCTTGCCAGCGCACATGACTGGGAATACGGGCTTGTGGCCGAGCGACGGCAGCTCGACGAAGGCGTCTTGGACGGCTTGCGTGCCGTGGGTTTGGACGATGGGCTTGGGTGTGCCTGTTGAGCCAGAGGTGTGCAGCACAACGAGAGGTTCTGCTTTAGCTTCGGCGAAGGTTTTGGTGTAGGGATATGGCGGGACAGGAGTGTCGTCTAGCCAGTGCATCACGCCGGGAACTTTGACGACTTTCATAGGACGGGAGTCGAGGATCTGCTTTACCACCGGGAGCGGGAAGACAGGCGGCATGAGGAATACATGGCAGTCTGTCTCCTGCAGCAGACTGAGATGTGCTTCAAGCCGCTCACGGGGCGATGTGAGTAACAGTCTGTAGCCCGTCTTGGCTGCTGCAAGGAGCAGTAGCGGGTAGATGAGGTCCTGATGCCCGAGGTACGTGATAGTTGGGAAATTCACCGCCTTACCGAGCTGCTCCTCGAGAAACCAGGCACAGCGGTCGACAGCTCGGGCTAGGGCGCGTGCCGTCACGTCGTGGAAGCCGTCGGCGGGGTTGGCCGTCTTGGTGAAAGAGTACATAACCCGGTCCGGGTCTGAGGCGGCGAGCTCGTCGACGACGGCGGGGAGGAGGCGCTCGCCTCGAGGAGGGGACATGACTGCGTATGAAAGCTGGGTATAGAAAGATTCTAGATGAAAGGGGAACGAGTATCGTGAAGCTTCAAAGTCGGGGTTGAGAACATTAAATAACGTCCTTGCACTTCCAGAGAGATCTGCAACTGGGATATAGAATCCGGGAATAGACCAGCTGCCAGATCCCGATTCTCAGCTGGCGACACGCGGCAAAGGGACTTTGGCGTCGAAAGGTCCGTACAAAGAGGGAATACGCTCCGCTGTACGCCATAATGGACAGGGGCTGATGATGGGGTGCGAGTGGGGGGATGATCGGCGGAATGGCACTTCAAAGAGCTGGATGGGCGATATATGAGCTGCAAGGGAGTCTTAGGGACGTGTAATGTTTCTCCTCCTCGCATGTATTCGATCTGTGTTTTTAAGAACAGATCGGGTGGTCGGATCCGGCGTCGGGTCCGGGGTGGGTCTCCGGAGACGGAGGTTCCGTGGATGGAAGCGACGCCGAAGGACATGCATGGACTTGAGCAGATGCTAGAATGTCTAATCTATCTCTTTACCGCAAATCAACCCCAGAGTCGATTTCTTACACCCTCCCCATCGCCTTCTCAATCTCCTTCAGCGCCGCCAACACCTTCTCATCATACTGTCTCCGTCCCACCACCTGCAAACTCACCGGCGCGCCCGCAAACTTCTCCGGGCTGTACATCTCATAGCAGAACTTATCCTCCGCGTTCTTCGGCACATAGCCCTCTTCCTTCGGGTCCTTGGCCGGGTCGACTGTCGTGACTGGGAATACTGCGCCGGGATAGTCTAGCAGGTTCCAGATGGACGTGTAGCCCCAGTAGCGGGATTGCTCGTGGGGGGTTGCGGCGCCGAAGGAGGGCGGGCAGAGGATCACGTCGATTTCTTGGTCGTCGGCGGCGGCGGTGGCGGTCCAGGCGCGGGCGTAGGCTTCGCGGAATTGGTCGCGCTCGACACATCGCTGTGTCTTGTCAGCATACATTGCTCACACATTGGCGGAGAGTGTATGACTTACAGCCCAGAGCTCATGCTGCGTCAAGTTTTTGACACTCGGCTGCTCCTCAATGATGAACTTCGTCAGGGGCAGCTGCGGCTCACCCGCCTCCTTCAACAACCCCAGCACCTCCTCACCACCGTCGGGCCAGTACAGCGACGCGAGAATCTCCCAACCCTTCTGATGGTTCAAGCCGGTGCAGTCCCAGTCCACAACAGTCATGCCAGCGGCTTTGCAAGCAGCGGCGACCTCCTTCAGGGCGCGGATCATAGGCGGGTGCGGCTTGACCACGCCGTCCCACCACTGCACGGCGATCTTGAGCGGCTTGGTGAAGGTGTAGGGCGTCCAGGGCTTGGCGGTGAGGGACGGGTCGATGAGCCATGGCGAGGGCGCGAGGGCGACGCGCATGAAGAGGTCGAGCGTGGCGCGGTCGACGCACATGGGGCCGGGGGTGGCCATGATGGCTTCTTTGCCGAGCATGTGAGCGCGTTGACCCGCTGCGGGGAGGCGCTTGGTGGTTGGTCTGAAAGGGGGTCAGTAGAGGCTGGATAGGGGCTCGGGGGAGTGTGTGTACTTGAAGCCGTAGATGCCGACGTGGGCGGAGGGACAGCGGATGCTGCCACCGATATCACCGCCGATGCCCTGCGTTTCTTAGTCAAAATATCAAAGAAGAAGCTTCATAAGGGGGGTGCTTACCAGCAGACTTCCTCTCATGCCTAGCAACGCCGCCTCACCTCCACTGCTGCCGCCAGGTGTCAAGTTGCGGTTATACGGGTTGACGGTCCTCCCGTAGATGTTGCTCTCCGTCTCTAGATGCATGATGGTCTGGGGCTGCGTCGTGCGGGCGTAGAACACACAGCCTTGCTGATACAAAGTCTCATACAGGTAAATGGGGCCGTGTTTCTTGCCGATCCACGCGACATAGGATGCGTTGGATGTTACATCTGGTCCAACAGCTCCCTGATGCTCCTTGGTTGAGATAGGAAGACCGAACAGCTCACCCTTGGGCTCGGGGAGGGAGTCGAGATACTTGGCTCGCTCGATAGCCTGGGCCCAAAGGAGATGTGTGAGACAGTTGGTCTGGAGTATGCGTGTCAGCTGGTGTAGATGAATTCAATGACGGTAGAATCTTACGGCAGCATGGGCCAACGCAGCTCGCCGCAGGAACGCACGCGTCGTCTCCTCGACTGAGATAGCCCGCGTCTTCAGAAGCTTGAGCAGCTCGTCAACGGAGTATTTCTCGGTGATTTCTCTTTCACGCTCTGTGAGGATGGTCTTGGGCAGGTCTTGCGAGCTGAGCGGCAATTGCGCCGCGGCCGGAACCCCCTCCAGCTTAGGCTCGACCTTGGCAATCGAGGCATCTCGTCGGGCTCTCTCCTGAGCGACCTTTTCTTGCCAAGTCATGGAGCTGTTAGGGACTGTCATTTTGTATGCTTGGGGAGACGCGCTTTGTATCGTGTATGAAAGGTGTAAGTTGGAATATGCAGCTGATTAGCTTTAAGTAGGATAGGACCTGCCCCGAGCCGCCTCCTCACGGGACCGTCGATACCCGATATAGACCTCTGATTGTCCAAATGGCTGGAGATAAAGACGCCAGCCAATGAAATATAATTCCACAGTCTGACAAATGGTGGGGGAATCCGGTGCTGTTAGTGACCGTAGTTAGTCCCACTACACCAGCTTCTCTTAAGCCGGTGCTTTGGCCGGCATAATCCGATGTTGCGGGAGACAGATTAGGCAACTCGACTGAGCTTCGATTTTGTGTGCATTTGTGCGAAGGTTGTGCATAAGGCTTAACATGAGAGTTAAGTAAACACACTCATCAACTTATAAAAGCAATGCGAGAATCCTGATGAAATCAAGTAGGTATGAGGAATCGAATTGGTAGTCCTAATCGCGCACTACTTTTAAGCAGCCAGTTAAGTTCAAGGAAATGTCCCGGCTCACAAGCCCGCCAATTAAAGCAATTAACGAGGAGGGAGGGGAAGTACGGAGTACCCGTCCTTAGGAATTGCCTGATATTACGCATATTATCCTACTTCAAATTATCCAAGATCTTAGCCATGGCAATGCACTTTTCATCTCCATATTTACCTGCAACAATTTGAACATTAATTGGCATCCCTTTGACTAATTCAAAATCATCTATAGAACATTAGCGACAGCAATCTATCTGTGATTGATGCGTGACTTACAATGCTCTTTGTTGAACTCATCAGATGGATTTCTCCCAGTATGATTCTTCCACTCCTCATCAATTGTCTCTTTCTAGCTTATACTTAGCAGCAAGAGTCTGAAGGCCATAGCCATTAATCTGTTAGTCAGCATATCAAGACAAAACGCAATGTTAATGCGTGTCTCGTGTAACTCTTCTGTCGAAAGAAGATCATTGTTCGTTCCAACTAATATTCCCTCTACGAGCGGCTACCCTGACGCTTCACATAATTCTTTACAGGCCAGGCCGCTGTCGGACAGGATTATTTTCTCCTAAAGATCACCAGCGTATCCATGATCAGACGCTTCCTAGGGGATCACTACGAGTGGTTAAATAAAAGCAACGAATACCCAAAAAGTAAGAGAGAAAATTGCCTTCATGACCTGACGACCTCAGACGATCAATGACCTCAGAGAGTGCGCGCGTGATTGGTGGCTGAGGTTTTACCTTCCCATCGTCAAGAATATATCCTATCTTGAGCTTACGTGAAGGGGAGAAAGAACAGAGCTCTGTTTCGCTATCATTAATATTATTACAGACAGCATCTTTATAGCATTATTATATTATGACGCGCTGGGTCATGACATGGGTCTGGTTGTACTCCGTAAATACCCCAAAAGATTTCTACTCCAATACAGGGTAAGTTTTGCCTGCCCACTTAAGAATGCAGATGGGGCACATTTGCCCCGAATTACGAGAGTAAGTCTAAAAGAAACCTGACCTTGGACTGTGGAGTTGAAACAGCTCTTCTCACCTAGTCATATGAGGCAAAGGTACCGTTCAACAACCTATAGTTCCGCTTTGGCAGGGTTGAGCAAATGTACTCGTAGGTTTTCTGGCACTGTCGTAACCCAAGTGAGTTCGGCAAGTCGGAGAAAAAATAATTCTTAAATAGACACCAAGACCTGCATTATCCTCCCGCAAACTCTCGCTGTCTCGTAACTATTTTTTCCTTTCCTTTCCTTTCTTTTTGACAGCAGCCGCTGTTCGCATATCACAAAGACAAAGACACAAGTCACGGCACATCGGGTCCCAGGAAAGATGACGCTTATTGAAGTTCCTGCCGTAGGTGAAAGCATTACCTATGGTTTCATTGGGATCGGCCAAATGGGCTGGGGGATGGCCATGAATCTCAGGGAAAAGATGCCACCGTCCTCACGATTGGTAATTTGCGATGTCTCAGCCACGCGGCGGGAAGAATTCGTGAAAGAGGCGCCTGGAAAGGTTGAGATAGCGGACTCGCCGAGGGAAATCGCAAAAATGGCGGTAAGTGTGTCTATGCTCCTGCTTCTAGTGCTCGTTTTTGTTCGACTTCGGTAAGACCCGATAGAAACTGACTCGATCTGGACTATGATAGGACGTCGTCATTACGATGCTTCCAAAGAGCGTTCACGTGCGTGAAGTCTTCACAAATCCGGACACAGGGCTCTTATCTATCCGACCGAAAGACACACCGATTGTATTCCTCGAATGTTCCACGATCGAGGTTGCTGCAAGTGTCGTCGTTCGCCAGGCAGTGGTCGACGCCAAGCTAGGGATATATCTTGATGCTCCTGTCAGCGGTGGTCCGAACGGTGCTAATAAAGGATCGCTCGCGATCATGGCTGGGGGCGATGAGGCAGACTTCCGGTTGGCCGAGCCTACACTGAGAATGATGGGCAAGAATGTATTCTATTGCGGCTCCGCAGGCGCTGGCCTGGCCACTAAGCAGATAAACAATTATCTGAGCGCGGTATGCACGGTCGGTGTATGCGAGGCCATGAACATGGGCGTCAAATACGGGCTTGATCCCAAGGTTCTAGCTGGGGTAATCAACGTCAGCAGCGGCCGATGCTACAACAGCCTGGAGCAGAACCCGGTCAAAGGCGTGACTCCAGGCGCTGCCAGTGAGAAAGACTTTGCCGGAGGCTTCAGCGTCGAGCTTTGCAAGGGGGTCCTCGACATGGCAATGGAGTTGGGACGGCAAGTGGGCGCACAATCTCGGCTGGGCGACCGGGTCCTCGAAATTTATGGCAAGGCTGTTCAGGATGAGCGATGTCGTGGCCGCGATTCGCGGAGCGTCTATCGGCTGTTTGTCGATGGTGACGCCTGAGGCAATACATACTTACTGTGGCAACTTCGAAGAGCGGGGTTGTTTAGCATGTACTGTACAAGTACTCACTACTCCGTAATAAACCTTGCTTAAACCTGGCTTAAACTTTGCTTAAACCTTGCTTACGTAGTCTGGAATTACGCTATTTGACGCAATTTGTTCTCCCTGAACCAAACCTCTCTCCGTCGCCCGTCAATCAGCAACTCAATTGACGGAGGATAACGCATCCATCCCCGGCTTCCCCAGACCGCTAGGGAGAATAACGCATCCCCAGCTTCCCCAGACCGGAAGGATAATCAATCTCTTCAGTGGTTCAGGAATGCGACCCCGTGTTCGCGTTCCCCCTTGCAAGTTTTGTGCAAAGACGTTCCGGCGCACAGAGCATTTACGCCGGCATGAACGCATCCGTAAACCCGACCCTAATTAGACCCGAGCTGTTCAACATCGAAGCTGATAGACATTTCGTTCATGTTACTAGACACCAAAGAGAAACCCTTTGAATGCTTCTGCGGAGAGGTCTTTTCAAGAAGGTTAGTCTCCAATGCTCTTTCTCTGCTTACGTACTTACATATCTCTCTACCCATTCCCTAGTGATCTTCTGTCCCGACACAACCGTCTAGCCCATGGCTCAAACGACCCTACTCACGTCGTGGAAGACGGACACCATGATGTGGTGATGAATTGTCGGCCAGCTGGTGCTGCCATTATGGATCGACCTTCGCCCACCATGATCGGGCACGATATTGAGTCCCAGACCACGAGCGAAGCAAGAGTGCCTGATCCCCCGGCAAACCAGTATGGCGCTGCAGACGGAGGCACCAATGATCTTTCGCCATCTTCCAGGCATTTTCCAACCAGATCACCCAGGATGCCGTCCGAATACGATCTAAACACGCAAGACATGCCTAACCCTCCGGTAACTCTGGCTTATGACAACAGTGGCGCTCATGGAGACGGCAACTCAGCCCAGCCACAATGGGAAGCGTTATTTGGAGACGACCTCGACCTCCTCTGGGGTAGCATGGGAGTGAACTCAGCCATATTAGCGCCGCATTCTTTCAATGTCAATTATCCGATGAACTTTCTCTCCGTGTCACACAATGGCATCTCGGAGCTGGGATTGAGCATGTTTCCCGACAACTCAGAGCCCGAAATACAGCAAGAATCAAGGATTCTCTCAAGATCTGGCTCGCGCTTACCTTCTATCCAGCCGCCTATCGGGTTTGAGCAGTCAGCGAGTGAGTCCGTTAATGGGAGCTCAGCTGCTGATGGACGTCCTCTTCAACCTCTTTCGGCCACAGACGAATCAAATACTCCCTGGCGACTGTCGAAAACCGAGTATTGTGCGATTCATGACACCATCCAGGAACATGCCTCCGTGCTGCCGTCGGACTTTACCATGCCCTCTCGCCACGCACTGAGTCGCTATGTGGAAGGATACTTCTCCGGATTCCACGACCACCTTCCGTTCATACATCTGCCTACAATTAACATCTCTAGCGAAGCCCCTGAATTGATATTCGCCATCGCAGCTACTGGGGCTCGGTACCGCTTCCAGCGTCGTCAGTCTCATCATCTCTATCTAGCTGCCAAGGCGCTACTGGATGTGCAGTTGCGACAAAGAGACGAGTTTGACCCCCCAGCTTCGGTTTTCAATACTCCTGGAGCACTATCGGTTGGGAACTTGCAGTCTCATTCTCAGGTAAATCCTGCAGGAGTTGGCAGTCGACTCGACACGTCGGCATTCTTTGCGCCTAGAGGGACGACAGAGAACAGGAATAGAGACTTGCGAACGATGCAGGCCATGATCATTCTTATGGCTCTGGCAACATGGAACCATCGCTCCCTGCTTAAAGAAGCCTTTTCGATCGCGACCCAGCTAGCCTGTATGGTTCGAGAAGATGGCCTCGAGGTGCCAGAGAAGCCATCGAGCGAGCTGAACTGGACAGATTGGGTCCTCTCGGAAGGTAGACGACGTACGAAATTGGTTGCATTCTGTTTCCTCAATTTGCATTCTGTCGCCTACAACATCCCACCAAAGCTTATGAATACCGAAATTGGTATCATGATGCTCCCTTGCCCCGAGTCACATTGGAGAGCTGATACCGAAGAAGAATGGGTTTTAGCATGCAAGAACGACATTCATATCCAGCGGCCTGTTCACAAGGGCTATGCCGACCTCTTTCTATCCTCTGCCGACGTTTCAGATAGAGAGACAATCTCTTCTTTTGGCAACTACGTCTTGATCCATTGCTTGCTCCAGCAAGTCTTCTTCACGCGGCAACTGTCATTTCACTCCGACAAAGGCGATAGCGCCGCACTTCCGCCAGAGTCGTTGTTGAGGTATGAATCCGCCTTGCAAATGTGGCAGCAAACTTGGGAGGCTACTAAGGATTCCTCGCTTGATCCGTCTGCGCCCGGTGGACCTTTGAGTTTCAACTCGACAGCCTTGTTTCGGTTGGCTTATATACGACTTCATGCCAATTTCGGGCCATGCCGGCAGCTCGAAACTCGCGATGCCACGAGTATCGCACGTGCGTTCTATAATGCTCCTTTACTTGAGAGGTCTCCGTCTGTCTGCCGTGCGGTTCTTCAAAGCGCCCATTCTTTGAGCATTCCAGTTCGCATTGGCATCGAGTTCGTTGCAAGAACTCAGACTCTAAACTGGAGCATAGTACATAGCCTCTGTAACCTTGAGTGTGGTCTCTTCCTGGGCAAGTGGTTGGAAACTATTGCTTCGGCTTTGGCTCAAGGCGGAAGTCTCGAGGAAAATGAAAGGCGTCTTCTAGGGATTGTTACAAGTATCATACGTGAGACAGATCTGGGCCTCAATCTCCATTCTGAGATGGCCGAAAGTCGGAGAATAAGGTGTATGGCTGCACAAGTAATCCGTTTATGGGCGTACACCTTTAAAGGAGCTCATGTCTTTGATATCATGGGGACAATAGGTGCTGGGTTAGACCTCTGTGCCGATATGTTACAGCGGGAGCTGGATGGTCCGGAATAGCTACGGAGTACAATCACTTTAGTTAGATGTGTACCTGTATACTCTGTACAACGCAATCAGCGCTGACGAGGATACGTCTGGAGTTGTGAGATGACATGTGGGTTCTACACGGGAAAGGCCAAATTACCCCAACTCTTATCAGTAATCGACCCCCTGATGCCTGGCACCTTGCCCCTTTAAAGAGCTCGCGGTGGGAACTTGATTACAAGAGTCTACCTAATCAGTTGGAGTAAGATCAAAATCTTGCCACTGCCCCAGTATTGATTTGGACCCAGGCCATTGGCATCCGCCCTAGCCTCCGAATGGTGTGTCACTGGCGAATGCACGGTATAAGCTAGATGATTTCGGTAAAGTGCTCTAGGAGGGGCAACAAGGAGATGATATTGAACTTGACAAACTCTCCCTCTCTGCCTGTGCAACGTAGCGGACTGTTTCCAAGGGTCCTGTTCTTGATGTTGGACAATATACGGGCGAGTTCGAGAAAAACAAAGCCTTAATGTTCAAAATGAACGACCGCTTTGACATCCCCTCAACCCACTCCGCTATGGTCTATGACAGGCCTGGTAGCATTTCCCTACAAGAAACTGTCGTGGAAACGCCCCGGCCGCAGTATGGCCAGGTTCTCATTCGAATGCAAGTGTCCCGTCACCGAACCGTGCAAACAAAAATAACATTGGAAAAGAACTCATTCCGGTATCTGCCACTCAGACCATGGAGTGATGACACATGCTGTAAGTAAAGATGTGCGATAAAGGAGAAGAAGAAGTAGGACCTCGCACTAATCATTGGGTTATCTAAGTGGAAATGGTTGACTCGTCGGGTAGAGCCAGGTCAAGTTGGTGGACATGAAGGTGTAGGTTTCGTCGTCAAGCTAGGAGATGGCACTGAATCCAGCGGGTTACGGTTGGGTGATCGTAAGTGATTGTATAACTTTACTTAAATTTTGTGATGGTATCAGGTACTAACATAGCATGATATCTAGGAGTGGGCATCAAATGGGTTTCTTCAGCCTGTCTCAACTGTCCTCCTTGCCTAGACGGAGCAGATGGATGTTGCTATAACTTGAAGATTTCGGGTTATTATACACCAGGCACCTTTCAACAATACACACTCGCCCCAGCATGTTATGTCACGCCAATCCCAAATGCAGTTCCATCACCAGCCGCTGCACCGCTTTTGTGTGGTGGATTGACTGCTCTTGCGGCTTTGAAGAAGACGAATTGTCCTCCAGGAACTTGGTTGCTAGTGACTGGTGCTGGCGGCGGTGTCGGGCATCTCGTATGCCAAATTGCAGCTCGCGCCTTTGGCTTACGCGTCTTGGGGGTTGACAAGCTGGAGAAGGAAGAGTTAGTCCGCAGCTGTGGCGCGGAAGAGTTTTTATCTCCTGAACTCTTTCGGTCGGATGCTGAAGGCGAGGCAGAGCTGGTGGCAGCAATCAAAAAACTGACTGGTGGTCCTGGTCCCTCAGGCGCCGTTATTTGCACGGGAAACCCTGCCGCCTATAGCTCTGGCCTCAGTTGTCTCCGATTCAACGGCACCCTAGTGGTGGTAGGAGTCCAGGAGGGCGAGGAGACTCCAATCCGCTCAGCATCACCAAATGCGTTCTTATTTGACCAGAAGCGGATTGTGGGCTCATCAGTCGGTAACCGACAAGATGCAATTGAAGTCATGGCTTTAGCGGCGAAGGACCTCGTTCGGCCTCATTTTGTTACAAGGCCTCTTGCTGATCTGGCTGATATCTTTGAGCAGATGGAACGTGGAGAGTTGTTGGGTAAGGTGGTCGTCGAGGTACCGTAGACAATACTATTCAGAATTATCTTCTCGCTATAAACTTTTTCTGCTGGCACGTTATAGCAGGAGTGGTCATCCGAAACAAGTCCTCCCTCAGTTCGTCATTATACACTTAGTTAATTGCCTGCTAATTATACTATCAGGCAAAATTTCGAGCTGGCAATATTTTAACGCCTTGGTTGTTGCACGTTATGCGGAATCGCTATATGAGTTTAACGAGCCTTACTCTCATCTGATGGGACTGTTAAAAGAATTTATCTATGACCAAAGGAGCGTACGTAATAAGCGTGTGCGCGATTGTTCCTCTTAGATCCACATAGCAAGGAAATAGTGATTTCACCCCAATCCCAATTTGCTCCAGTACTTACTCCAATTAAGTTCGTCTACGAAGAATTCTTCTGGAACGCAGGGTATTATATTCATTTCTCTTGTGGCATCTCTCACAGGTGTCATTTAAATATTGTCCGATCGCTCATACTTCTTTGACCGACAACTCCATCGACCTACATCCCCTCTTTAGTTTTTTGCTTGAGAGTTTGAGAGAGTAAAGTATGCTATTCACCTCGATCACCATCATCGTGGCCCCCTACCACGTCGGCATCTACGATCATCGAGTGGGCGGTGGTCCACTTCGAATTCTATCCCACGGGATTGCTCGAGAGCTCGAACAGTTTGCCCCGGTCTCTTATATAAATATTGGGCCCGTCGATGAGTTTGAAGGCGAAATTGGGAGGACATTCGAGGTGATGCGCCGGATCTCCAAGGCCGTATCCCGAGCAGCATCAGAAGGCTCTTTCCCATTGGTTCTTTCAGGGAATTGCTATGGCAGTGCAGCAGCTGTAGCCGGGCTCAACGATTTGATACCGGACCTAGGTGTTCTTTGGCTGGATGCGCATGATGACCTGGACACGCCTTCAACCCATGAAAACGGGTACTTGGACGCAATGGCTGCCTCTATGATGACGGGAACAAGTTGGCACACCTTGATGAAGACCGTACCTGGCCACCGACCGACGGATGTCAAGCGAGTCATTTATTGTGGTTTGCGGGATGTCTCCGAGATTCAGCGCAAAACAGTCCAGAGCGCCGCCGTCGACGTGGTCTGGGGGGATGCTGCCAAGAAGGTCGACTTTGAGGCTGATCTTGCAAAGATTCTGGAACGTCGCAACCTTGGGAACGCCCATGTTCACTTGGATCTAGATGTTCTCGATGAGTCCATTGGGAGGGTCAACGAGTTCCCTTCGCCAGGCGGTTTCCTACCGGATGACCTGATGGGACTCATGGGGATGATTCCTAACAAAGTAAACCCTACGTCCCTCGTTATCTGCTCGTACAACCCGCGACTAGAAGGCGGTGATACTGTTGCTAGTCTCGCGGTCCGGGCTGCTTGCCGACTTATACGCGGCCTGAAGGAGAAAGGACTTCTCACCCATAGTGATTCTGGCGATAGGTAAAAGGAAGCGACAGCAGGAAAATAGGAAGGAATAAATTTCAATATTCATTCTACTGTATGCTAGACGAGGCGAAATCTTACGACTTGATCTTACCATTTATGTACGCATCTATCTTCCTATACACTATCCTGACGCTTACCTCTGTATTCATAGTCGTAAAAAGAAAACCACTTATGCAAGGGAATAAAAAGACCAGTGAATAAGAATAATCATCCTTCCCCCTAAACTCTTCGGTCTTTTCGTCGACGGGACTAGTGACGTTCTCCCTACCTGTCCAATACAGCTCGTGACAATCTACACGATATGGCCTAAGAGGAAGACCTTAATTCAATTCCCTCTTTCATTGCAGGTGAAAGCATGAAGCAGGAAGTAGTTCTAAAGATGTATATAGTAGTATTCAAGTCCTGTCTTGGATTATATATTGCATATTATATTAATGCCATTCACAGTTTCAATCTGATCGGACGTGCATTTTCTCACGGTAGTCGACACCCAGCCAGAGCAGGTCTGGACGGCTATAATGTCCCATTGTGTCACACCAGTGTTTGGCTCGAGTGATTTCGCCCATCTCGAGATCCGCGACGACCAGTCCCTCTTCGTCATCCTTAAGCTTACCGTGCGGAACTGGAGAACCATCCGGAGCGTATATCTCAGTGAAGCCGCCGCCGACACGGTAGAATAATGCCGCATCATTCAGACCCAACAAATCAATTGTCTTTTGCCCTAGTACAGAGTTCACATAAAGGGAGAAGCAGCTTCCTTCGATGCTGTGCGTTTGGGTCAAGGTCTTGGCGCCTATCCATATAGGTGTCGTGTTAATGATCAGGGGGGTTTGAATTTTACAAATACGTCAACTCACCCTCGGCAGCACAGTGGTACAGAACTTTGCCTCGGTCGTAAGTAATTTGTGGAGGCCAGGCGGCGACATGGATCTCTTCTCCTTGGCTGTGCGTGTGATGTCTCAGTAATGGCTGGGTATGCTCCCAGCAACAGAGACCCCCGACCTTGCCGACGCCGGGTACATCTACAACGTTCTTGAGTGACGACCCACTACCGTCTCCAAAGATGGTTCGCTCCATATGCGTAGGTTTTGTCTTCCTCCGGGTCATTTTGATCTCGCCGTCAGATCCTATCAGAGCTTGTGCAATATAGCAAGAGCGACGATAGTTCTCGGAGAAACCAAGTGAGACGGCAATGTTTGCTTTCTTGGCGGCGTCGCAAATTGTTTTCATCTGGGGTGAATCAATTGGAAGACAATTGTCAATGTACTTCTCAACTTGATCCATATCGACTGGGCGAGACCTACTAATCTGTAAGTTTTGTTTCTCAGGATGGGCAGCGGATTCTCGATACCAGATCCAGTACGGGTATCCAGGAATAAAGCATTCCGCGAACGCAACCAGGCTTGCTCCCTCTTGCGCCGCCTCCGCGATATACTTGCATGCCTTAGTAACACCAGCATCAAGGTCGAACGCCTCAGACTCGGCTTGTACGGCAGCAACACGAACAGTCTTTGGGACAGACATCTTCGAGAAAAGTAAAAGGGGGTTGAGAATCTTCGCACACAACGCCCGATAGAATCTCTATTACTGAAGTTTCTATATATTACTCTTGGATCATATCCTGTAAATGTCATCGGGATTTGGAGTATATTTATCCTCAATCACGCGTCGACAAAATTGGTTAGTTTATACCCCAAGGCCAATCCACCCTTCGTCTTGCTCTTATCGCGGCTAATGCCTAACCGGATAACCCGATGACGCATCCAGATTGTGCTTGGAATACTCCTCCACGTCTATTGCATTTGCTATTCTGGCCTCCTCTAGTCAGCTGGGCTTGCCTCAAGCCCTGTTTGCAGTTCCACCGGCAACATGAAGAGAATTCGAGCTTCCCAGGCTTGTGAAGGATGTCGGGCAAAAAGAACGAAGGTATGAATGTAGCTCCTAGGAAAACCCCCACTATCACAGTCGAGCACTGCTTCTCTCTTTGGCCTCCCTCTGGCCTCCCTCTGGCCTCCCTCATCTTTTTCCTACATGTTTGTAACGTCAACTTGCGTCTAACATTCAATTTCAGTGTGACGGCGTGAGCCCCACGTGCGGGGGATGCAAGTACCGTGAAGAAGATTGCGTCTACGACCAGGCTCCGAGCAAGAGAAAGTGCGTAGACGAACCCATTGACTCTCATATGGTCATGATGCCTGATAACTGGTCTTAGGCCACCAAGCAAGCGGTATGTGCAGGCACTCGAAGCGCGCATTGCGGCACTTGAGCAACACATCGCATTGAGCACGGCCGAACTGGATGAAGATGCTGCCGGTCCCGAATTGCAGACCCAGTGCCAAAAAAGCCAGCCTACCTTGCCAAACTCTCCATGTCTACCAGCCAGTAGCGTTCCTCTTCAGACTCAGCTGCAACTAAGCTCTACGTCTAGTCATGATGTTGATCAGCTCATGGATATGCTCGGGAGCTTCAATTTGGACGACGGTGGCGAGCTCAGATTCTTTGGTGCCTGCAGTAATTTTCATTTAATACGTGATAAAGATACGTTTGGGGACTTATCTTCAACCCTTGCACGTAAAGAAGGAATCAAAGCTGTGCAAGAGACCATTGGCAACGTCCAAACCCCAAACTATCTACGAGACCATCTCTTAGATCTATTCTGGAAATGGCAGAACTCATGGCAATACGTGGTTCCCCGGGAGATTTTTCTGAGGGACCTGAAAGCTCAGAAGTCCACCCGGTTCTGCAGCCCTCTTCTACTGTCGGCTATTTTCGCGCTCGCTTCTCGTTATTCTGATAGGCTTGAGGTAAGGACTGATCCAGAGAACCCTAATTCTGCTGGTGAGCGTTACGCTGCCCAAGCGAGAACAATGCTCGACCGCGAATGTGTGGCACCCACGGTATCAACGGTGCAGGCAGCAGCCTTGCTTGGCCTATATAGTAGCGGCATTAACCAAGAATCACTGGGTTGGATGTACTCTGGTATGGCAGTACGAATGGCCTTTACACTTGGTCTAAACCTAGACTGTTCCGACTGTGTTTCTCGCGGACTAATCAGCGCCGACGATCTCGAATGCCGTAATGTCACATGGTGGGGGATCTTTGTACTGGATAAGTTGGTCTCCAATCTGCAGTACGACTTATTTCTAATCACTGGTTTGGGTAGCCTCTTTACCCTCGGCGTGGGTCGTCCATCAACTATTCGCGAACAAGACATTACTGCTAGATATCCTTCTATCGAGCATGACGAATCGACTTCAGATAATGAAAATGAATATGAAACATCATATGTGGCCACAACAGCTGTATACACGTGCCGACTACTACAATTAGTTCGAGTACTGGATCCTCTGTATGTTTGAGCCAACTTCCCCCTCTGTCGAGCAATGCTTATAGCCTTAGATACGCAGTTAATACTCGTTGGACTGATGTACATAAAAAGCGCATAGTGCTTGATACACATCAGAAGCTCGTCCTGTTCTATGACAATTTGCCAAGCACTCTCAGGATGCTGGTATCCCAAGAGCATGTTATCAAACCACAAATCTATGTATTACAGTGAGAAACCGCTCAAGTCCAGATCGTCGATCAAGTGTACCACTGACTTCATTTGACATGGGTCAGCCTACAGTTTCATGTCTCTATGATCCTACTTCACAGACCATTCTTCCCGTCCTGCATGCCAAGTCCAACTTCTTCGAGTTTGGTAGGTCTTGAGTCGAAATTCCATGTCGAGGCCTGTCGATGGTCTGCAGACAACATTTGTACGATATTGCAGCGCTTCCATACTTGCTACGGATGGGTATGGCTGCCCTTATTCATTCTTTTTTTCTCACTGTTCTTCCACCCTTAATTTCTATCCGAGTCATCTATGCTGGAGGATGCCTAACATTGCACTGCACAGCGCTTCCTACCTATCTCCGCCGTTCACTGTGCATTCACAGCGGCCGTGATCCACCTTCTAGACCTGATGCAGACGGATGGCTCGATCCAGGCCAAAGCGAGGCGCCGGCTCAAGATATGCATCGATGCAATGGAGGAAATGACTCTGACTTGGGCTTGGAGCGGCCGTTGTCTCAGATCTATCCGATGTCTGGCCAATGAGTGGAAAATCGATATAGCAGATCTCGAACCGCATTTGCATGACCTAGCAGGTTTTGATGATGCTGCCCTTGGTCATCTCCCCAGTGCCATTCCATTGGTAGAAGATGGCGCCTTTGAAGAAGAACCCTCGCCGGAAGATGTAAGGGCGTTAACTGAATGGGGCTTCGTGGAGACAGAACTATTGGATTCTTGGACGTTTGACCTGTCGGCGTCGGAACCGTTCGTCTCCTGGCCGTTAGAATGACCTGCTGAGACCTTGGGGTATTTCTTAGGGATTGTAGCCATGGAACCCTTTACTTGATTATTGGAACTAGTCTAATTCCGAGCCTGATGACTGTTTGACAAGCGCTGTAGTAATCATCGGGGCAAAAGAAATTGTTGATGTGCCAATAGACCGACCTCGAACATATTTGGGACTCATCGTACAACAGATTTCCGAGCATTGGGCAGGCTCCGGTACGAAATGAGGTCGAATTAAATCATTCACATCCTTAACACGAGCCGGCTTACTGATACTCCGTACATATCATGGAATTCGTACGGAGTACTGGTGCTTATCGTCTCAGGTATATCAGGATAATGCATAACCGGATAAGAACAGGTCCCACAACATGGTTCGATCACCCAAGTATGGGGCCCTGGCGTGTAAGTTGGGGAAAAAACCCTTGGATAAGGAAAATACCCTCAAACAGTACCCGTACTAGTAATATCACTGAGAAGCTACTTCCTTCAACGTGAGAGTCGAGTAATTAATAAAATAAAATAGATAAAATATTTTTTAAAATTACTACCAAGGTCCTCAAGACTGCTAATAATCTTATCCTTTTATTTATCTTACAGCTTATGTACCCATTCCTGCCAATCAGAGCTCTATCTGAGGGCCCTTTCCTCATCCAGGTTTTTTCTCCAAAAAGTCCCGAGCACTTGGCTAGCAAGCTAGTTACTAGGGGACGGACCACCGAACAGATATAAAGTATAAAAACTCTGCCGACGACAAGCGATGCTTAGAAGTCCTTCAGACGATTCGCCATATTCTTTTTATCATCCCGATCACGTGGCTATCATGTTCGGTTTATCTTACAACTTCTTAGTGATTGCCTTCGTGGCCGTCACGGGATCATTCACTTTCGGCTTTAGCAATTCCTGCATTGGATCTGTTTTGGGGCTCGATTCGTTTTACGAATACTTCAATCTAACGAAGAGCTCGCCAAGTCTCGGTGCTCTGTCTGGTCTATTTGCAGGAGGTAGCGCCATTGGCGCCCTCATATTAGCATGGATGGCTGATAGGTTTGGCCGAGTGCGATCTTTGCAGATTACGTGTGTCTTCTGCATTGTTGGCGCTGCTATACAAGCTGGCTCGGTCCATATTGGCATGCTTCTTGTCGGTCGCTTGATATCAGGGGTAGGTGTGGGATTTATTGTCACTCTAGTGCCAATCTATCAAAGCGAAATCGCTCCCCCCGATCATCGTGGTGCCCTCGTGGGCTCACATGGAATTTTCATCGTAACTGGATATGTACGTGCTCTATCTAGTGACTCTTATCTGCTGAACTTTTGTCCAGCTAACATGTGGCGCGCTAGGCTCTCTCGGCTTGGGTAGGATACGCTGTTTGGTTTTCCTCAAATCCAAGCTTCCAATGGCGCTTCGAGCTGGCCGTGCAGGTCCTCTCGCCGATCATGCTCCTACTTGGGACACCGTTGCTTCCTGAATCACCTAGGTGGCTCATTGACCGGCAAAGAGAGTCGGAAGCCTTCGAGGTCCTTGAAAAAATCCATAAGGAAGAGGGCACCAGCCACAATGTCAAAGCAAACGAAGAGTATCATCAAATGATTCAGCAATCTCTTCTTGATCAAGCTTTGAATGAGAAGCATGGAAAGTGGGCCTTATTCACTGTTCCAAGCTACCGAAAACGACTCATGTGTGGCATGATGACTTTCTTCATGGCCCAATCCACTGGCGTTCTAGTGATCAACAACTACCAAGTACTGCTCTACAACGGTTTAGGGCTGTATAACTCGATGCCCCTCCTTCTCTACGCCTTATATTTAACCGTGGCTGCTCTCATGAATGTAGTTTCCGCCTATCTTCTTGATAAGGTCGGGCGCAGGCCGTTGTTACTAGTAGGTTTCGTGGTTTGCGCTATCGACATTACCTTGGAGACCGTCATGGTTGCACGTTATTCTGGAACCGATAATAAAATCGGGAACGGCTTTGGAGTGTTTTTCCTCTTCCTCTATGTCTCGCTCTACGCGGCGACGATAGACGCCACCGAATACGTCTACTGTGCAGAGATTTTCCCGACTCACGTGAGAGCACTGGGCATGGGCATGTCAATCTTCTCACAGGCTCTTTCTACGGTTTTGTATACTGAGGTAGCTCCCACAGCCTTCGACAAAATTAGTTGGAAGTTTTACCTAGTGTTCATTATTGTACCCCTTGCCTGTCTTCCGATTGTATGGAAATACTTTCCAGAGACTAAGGGTCTTACACTCGAAGAGATTGGGGCCGCCTTCGGAGACGAAATTGCTATTGACATCACTCATATGGGCATTGAACAACGGGAGGCTCTTGACCAAGAGCTCGCTAATGGTCCAATAGAGGTACTTGAGAAGAAGGACAAATCTGGTGACCTCGTTGTCTGAAAAGGACCCAACGTCATTAACTGCTTCAGAGCTCATTAAAGCAGTCATAATCATATTTGTAAAGTTGATGAAGGATATGGACTTAGAGGTCATGTGGTGTGCAAAGGATCACAACAGTGCGATAGTTGAAGTTGTTGAGAATAGAGAGCTTATTATTGAGACACACTAAGAAGTGAAGATGAGGTAGAGATCCGCACTATTACAAATAGGGTAAACGTTGTTATATCCTGCTCGCACCCTGAACCATAATTGAGAATTTGCGGTTCAACCCTCACTTTGTCCTTCGCTGTAACCTGAGGGCCAAGATACCGCAGGCATCTTCATTGTATGTTTGTGAGCTTGTTGAAGCAAGACGGGATGCGTGGGTGGCGGGAACCGCGGGAAATATTTTTGTCGCTACGAATCCAAAAGAGGTTGTAGAAAACTGTGTGACTAGAACTTTGTATGAGAATAGTTTGTATAAACTTACTGATTGGGTAGGATATTATCATCACCATGCTCCCGCGTGGCGCACACGTCCAGAAAGTCTTTACCGATATCACCAACGGCCTACTAACTGTTCCTGGAGATAAGTCATTACGAATGTTCGTTGATTGCTCTACGATAGACGTCTAAACCTCCTAGAGTGTTGCTAGGGCCGTCGAAAAGTCTGGCTTGGGCGTGTTCTCAGATGCTCCTGTGTCAGGAGGGGTGACCTTCATGGGGAAGTTCTCTGCAGAGTTTCACAGATATTGAGGCAGTCCTGAAGACTATAGCCAAGGAAGAGAGCATCTTCTACTATGGTGACATTAAGCGGGACTTGCCACCAACCAGATTAACAACTACATGTCAGCCGTGAACAGGATAGGTGTCTATGAGGGAATGAACATGGGCCGCCTTTATGGCCTTGATCCAAAGACACTAGCCGATGTCATCAATGTGTCAACCGGCATGTCATACAACAGCAACATACAGAACCCTGTCAAGGGCGTGTCAGTAAATGCTTCGGCAGCAAAGGATTTTGAGGGAGGCTTCTCTACATACCTCTGCAAAGGCGTCTCGGAGATGTTTATGCAATTAACCAATGATATGAATGCTCCCACACACAGTTCGCAAGTGTTTGGATCGAGCAGCCTTGAGCGACAAGTGCGAAGGGAAGGATTTCAGGAGCATCTACGAGTTATTCGAAGAGGATGATGTCTCTAATTGGAAGCTTTGAGCTCTCTATTTGCAATGGATCCGGTTCGCGACAATAAATTGCTGCCTGAAGTTGGCAATGATATAGACAAGACTAGATAACCGAGTTTCTATTCTACAACTTGCCAGGGAAAAATCGACCCGATGCTTTGGATCTTATGGCCCATTCGTTGTCGTGAGCCAACACTACTTCAACTTGTCCTAACTCGGTCGTACCTTTCCAGGCTTGACGAATAATGGAAAGAGTTTTATCAGTAGTTACAGGATCTTGGTGGATGCAACAGTTTTTATTGTCTTCGTCTTGCCACGTAGCAATACTCTTTTCCCCGGAGAGTAGTCGCATGTCATGCGCAGCATCTCCAGCCAGATACACGTAACTGCCTTCTTCCTTGCGGCACAGTAAATTCACATGTCCAGTAAGGTGTCCGGGTGCGTGTACCGCGTACAAGCTTCCATCTCCAAATACGTCAAGGGCATGCTGAAAAGGACCCTTCGATTCCCAAATGCGATTCAAGAGGCAGGTGGACCACTCTTCTGAAATGCAGGACGATGGGAAGTGGTTGGTAGTAGCGTTAGAGGGGCTGTGAAGCTCGATAGTACGATCAAGCGGCAATAGATCTGGCTCAAAGTGGTTATGAGTCCCAGAAGCCTGATTCTTAGTCAACAACTCGAGAGCACCGCTCCCCACCACGAACGTCGACCGGGGGAAATCCGCCGGTGTACCAACATGATCCCAGTGCAGGTGACTCAAAATGACAATATCTATGTCGTTTGGAGTGAGTCCACCAGCGGTGAGTGCACAGGTGGGGTCTGGGACACTGCTGAGAGGAAAGCGAGTTGCAACATGGGATTGAATGGCCTCGCTGTATTTTGTCAGGTCCTTCCGTATGCCAAGATCGAAAATTACTCTCGTAGTAACCGAAGTAAGTTGATCATGATGTTGCACCAGAAAAGATAACGAAGGAACCGTTTTCTTGACACCAGCATCTTCCAACGGAGTGACAAAGAAGCGCTCCGGCATCGTGAACCATCCCGACTCCAATGCGTGGACTGTCACGAAGCCTTGTCGGGGTAGGGATCCCATAATTAGTAATCCAATGAAAATATCGAGTTATGAATGAGCAGAATTTACCAACCCGAATTTCGACAAAGTTAAATCTTGTCATCGAGTGCATGTGCAATGGGGACTCCTTTATGAGTCTGTGGGGACGACATTTTACCCCAATTCAAAATATGTGTCATCGCTTCTACCATTCCGTATGGCTAGGCGTTATCTTTGGTTCGTAATGTCATTGCCATTATGCTGCGTGTATGTATTTGCTCTCTTGCTTTCTTGGTACAGCCACCGGGTGGTAGCGGTCGCAGGCGTACATTGTCCCCATCTCGATTCAACGAATAGCTACTCCGAATTATCGCTCCTTTCTGCCCCAAATTAGTTTACTCTGATAAGGACACCGCCGTCGGGGTAAATTGGGGCCCTCGCCTGTCAAACCGCATGCCCATTCCACAGATATTTTGTGAATAATGCCCATAAGTTGATGCTTGGCCACCAGTTTGACAGCTTCTGTCCTGATAAATCATCCTCAATACCTATTGCCCGTCATGTCTTCTGGCAATCCTGCTCTCTTTAAGATCGGTCTTAAGAACCGACGGGATGTTGTCGGAGACGAGTACGTGAACAAGGCATTGGATAATGGTTCAAGCGAGTTTGCCTTTCCTGGACAGCAATTGGTAACTGAGTCAGTCCATCGAGAGGTACCACCCACATCACAACGAGGCTGGTTTTGCTGACTAGTCAATTAGGTGGTGTTGGGGAAATGTCTGGTCTCGCCCGGGGCTTGATCGACAACAGCGCAGTTTATTGAGTGAGGATTTCGAAATGATCATCGTGGGTCATGAGAGCTGACAAATGACTGAAATGACTAGACCTCGGGATGCTGGTTGCATTGAAGAGCTGGCCGGAACTGGGCGTCCACGTTCGAGGGGCTATTAACAATGGGCTTACCGAGCTGCAGATCCGAGAGGCTCTGTTGCACGCCACAATCTATTGCGGTGTTCCAGCTGGCATTGAGGCATTCAAAGTAGCTGAGCGAACACTAAACGAAATGCAGGAGAAGGGCGAGCACAAGAGAACATTATCTAGCCTTGCGCCCGAGCGACAAGACATGTAAAGCCTCAGCCTCAGGCAGTCTAAATGAGGGAAGCGCGGATGGATCTTGATCCCAGAAAGTTTTTACATGTAATCACCGTCTTGCAAAAAGTCATAGAAGCAGGTGGTTAACTAAAATTGGGTTGTCCAAATGTCTGCTACGCATGACAGACCTTGAGCTATAGTCTCCACCATTTGAAAGACATGTTCGCCTTGAAGTGCGTCCGCCCAAATACGTGCTACAGCAGCAGCTAGCTTTTGTATCCGGATTACGCTTTTTTTCTCTTCTTGAATCTCTCTGGCCTGGATGCACTCACTCACGACGCTTATGATCATGCCTAGGAGCCGCCTCTCTTCTTCACGAATACTAGAGGGCCCTTCATTTTGGATAGACTCAGCAATACTCCGAAGCCAAAGATTGAAAAAGCATGCGCATTCTATATGGAATAGGGAATGTGTGATGCTCTAATTCTGCGTATGTGTGCGCGAGACAAACGATACCACTGCCCGCACAAGTATACCAAGGGCAAGACCCGACGAATGTGCCCCAAGAAATTGGAATAAAATCAGTGTGTTCTGAGCTAAAAGCCTAGATTGCATCGAGTATTGACCAGTGACTTCGCAGCCTACTCCTCCAGAGTAAATGTACCGGTCTTCGACACAAGATACTCTTCGACAGCCACCTCCTTTCCTGATTCCTTTCCATATCCCGACAACTTCATACCCCCGAAAGGCGACTCAGCCGCCGATGAATTCCCCGTGTTCATACCTATCATTCCAGCATCCAGATTTTCGAGTAGACGCCAAGTACGATCGACATTCTTGGTAAAGAAGTAACTGGCCAGCCCCATACTTGTGTCATTAGCAAGCCGTATAACTTCTTCCTCATCGTCGAACTGATAAATCGCTAGGACGGGGCCAAAGGTCTCTTCGCGACTAATTAACATGGATTGGGTGGCATCCCTCAAAATCGTCGGCTCGAAGAAGAAACCATCGCCAGTCGCTCGACAGCCTCCTAGGGATATCTTGGCACCCTTGCTGACGGCATCATCAACATGCTGTTGAGCCTTCTCAAGTCCGCGACGGGTTGTCAACGGGCCCATCGTGGTATCCGATTGAGTGCCATGACCTAATTTGAGACCTTTACTCTTGACAATAAGCTTTTTGATGAAACTCTCGTAGATACCACGTTGAACGTAAACACGATTGGCCGTTACGCACGCTTGTCCAGCATGTCGCCATTTCAGCTTGAGTAGCTCTTCCAGGGCCTGGTTTTGGTTGCAATCGTCAAAGATGATGAAGGGACAGTTTCCACCGAGCTCTAGGGTTACCTTCTTCAAGCCCTTTGCACAATGAGTGGCAATCAGGCTTCCAATAGTGGTAGAACCAGTAAAGGACACCTTCTTGACAAGATCATGTTTACACAGAGCTTCTGCTACACGTGGCGTGTTAGTGAGAGAAGTGGTGATCACATTGAAGACGCCAGGCGCAAAGCCCGCATCTATCGCTAACTTTGCCAGTACGAGACAAGTCAGAGGGGTTTCGGGCGATGGCTTAGCGATGAGGGTACAACCGGCAGCCAGGGCAGCCCCAGCCTTTCGCAGGATCATTCTAACAAAGGAATTAGAACCGAACTTTGTGCTTGAAGGTATCTGTGAAAGTGATTCACGTACGCGACGGGAAAATTCCAAGGAACAAGAGCGACACAAACACCAATTGGCTGTTTAACAACAAAAACTCTTCGGTTAGACTGCGCAGGAATACTGATGTTGCCACGGATGCGCTCCGCCTCACCAGCGAACCACCACGTGAAGCCTAGAGCATAGTCCAGCTCACCCCTCGCCTCGGCAATTGGCTTGCCGGATTCATGAGTCAAGATGCGCGCAATGTCTTCCTTATTTTCACGAATGAGGCGATCCCACTCGAGAAGTGTGCGTGCTCTGTCGCGAGGATTCTCCTTCCGGAAATCTTGAAATGCTCTGAAACTGGACTGCACGACGCTGTCAACATCAGAGTCGTCGAAATCAGCACAAGATGCAAATGTAGTTCCGTATCCGGGGTCTGAGCAGTAATCTATTAGCAATTGCTTGATTGCATAGTGACTTTGCGGAGATGAGATCCAGTTATAGATACCTTCAATGTCGAATCTTTTGCCGGATTTTGCATCAGTCCATTTTCCGTGGACAAATGCTTTGGTTTCCAGAAGTGCTGGATTCGCGAGCTGTAACGCAGTTAGTCGATGTGGGAAATTCGCTGTTCTGTACCAAAAAATAGGTGTGATGGACATCGAGAGTTACATGGATTCAGGTGGGAGCGAATCGGATCCGGGCGTACCTGGAATGGTAACCTAGTCATGGCGAGGATTTCCCTGGCGGTTCGAAATGGGGGGATGTGACTCAGGTGTTGCGATATCGGTTTTTTGGGAACACAAGAAGCAAAAAATGCAGTTGGATTCAACCTTATTGAATCTGCAATTGACGGCTCTTGAGGGCACTTAATACGTGTAAATTTGGGACAATGTCTGGAGATGAGTAAGCAAGGTACTTGGCTACTAGATACCTCACCATTTTGGGGTTGAAATTTCTTCATTGGACCTGGTATGGGGTCTTTGACAAGTTTATTACCCCGACCCCAGCCTGCGTCATGTTGGGGCTAGTTGACAGATGCTCATGAATTTACTCCGTAGATGGGGTCGCTCGTACCTTGAGTGATATCTGGTTCTTCCCCGCATTACAGCAGAATACATATTGAGGCCAATCTGCCGTAGCCGTGGGGAAGATATTGGCATAGTCATAACTTGCCATCTCAGCGCCGCCTAGACCAGGAGAGAAGAAGCCATGGCAGCCAATCCCTGGATTGATCTGCCCACCCAGTTGAGCAGTTCGCTTTCCAAGCTCAACCAGAATCTGGAGGTTGATGCTCAGATCCACGCTTTCTCGGATGTCAAGGCGGAAACCACGCCAATCACGTTTGGGTGGAAAGCCGTTGGTTCCGACTCTGCCGTATTGTGCACTGTCAAACCAGGGCTCGTTACGGTCACGATAGGTCCACAAACAGAGGCAGCGTTCAGTCTCGTGGCCCTCCCAGAGCAATGGGAAGAGTTTTATCGACCGATCCCCAGGGCGCCATATCAGAGTTATTGGGGTATGTTGGGCCAAAACATCCACCAAGATGGCGTTGAGGTTCAAGGCAACGAGGACCTATTCATTGCATACACATCAATTTGGCGGCGAGTCTTGGAGCTTAGCCACTCTGCCCTTAATGGCCCTATTGTTGAGGATGAGGTGCCGGAAGCGCTTCTCGACGATCCCATTGTTGGGCGCTACATCTACGTCTCACCCCCTGGCTGGGGAAGAACCAAAGTCTTCTACGAGCAAAGCGGCGACGAGCAAAAGCCACAGATTTTATTCCTTCACACTGCTGGCTCCGACTCCCGACAATATCATGGGGTCATGACGGACTTGCGCATGCTGTCGAAATGCCGCATGACGGCGTTTGACCTGCCTGGTCACGGCCGTAGCTTTCCATCCAAGACACAGATTCCTGGTAAACATACTAACAGTGAGGACCTCTACATCGGATGTATTCGGGAAGTTATAAAAGCACTTGGTCTCAAAAAGCCAATCGTTTGTGGTGCAAGCATGGGAGGGCACGTCTGTCTTGCCATCGCAACACGAGCGGAAGAGGTTGGGGTGGGCGGCGTTATTCCTTGCCAAGGGTAATTTTGCTTTAGCGAGAGGCGTAAATTGCGAAACGAGATAGGTTAACACTTAATCGAATAGTTGCGAGTTTACAGACATGACGCGGCAGTGGTGGGATCGTTCTCTTTTCGTCAATCAGTCCCTGTTCAATCCCGAATGGACATATGGGGTGAGCAACAAACACTGTCACCTCCCAGCCCTTCAACTCCTTGCTAATTCATTGATGTCAATAGATGATGGCGCCTACCGCCCCAAGGGTTAACCGTGACCTTGTTTGGCACCTTTATTCATCTCAGGCGTTTGGAATATTTCATGGCGACCTGGACTTTTATTTTGGTGGTTGGGACGGCCGTGGAAGGATTGAGACAATCGACACCCAGCAGTGTCCTGTGTATATGCTGACGGGAGAGTACGATTGGAGCACCACTCCTGAACTCAGCCAGAAAACTGCTGCCAAGATTCCTGGTGCAAAGTTCACGAAGATGGAAGGGCTGGGACACTTCCCGGCAACAGAGAATCCCCAGAGATTTGTCACATATCTTCTTGAAGCTGTGGACTTTATCGTGTCACTAAATTAAGCCATTTTTAGATTAGCAAGTGTCAAAGACAACACCTGTTTGAGATGGACCTAAAAGTAGTAAAGAACACCGATTAATCCTGTGCAATGAATGGCAGACGGCCGTCACATTGCGCGCTCGTGATATTAGCTGTTACTAGGGATAGATGCACAGTTCGCAAACTCTTCTTAGACAGATATTATCTAACGTCTTTTATTTAATTATGTGATCACGCTCTGCTTTCGTATCAACTTGCTTCAAAAACGCGGTGTATACATGGTTTTACCAATCTGAGATAAGAGTGCGACTTGAACTTATCAATTTTTACCATTTAACTCAATGTCTTCTAGAGAGGTGGCTGAGGGGTAGAAACCACCGAGTGGGGCCACAGTGGCTGGTTTGGAGTAAACACTGGGCCTAAAACGGCAGAAGCTTTCGGTCCTACTCAACATCGTCTAATCAATTACGGCGACGTTCAACCTAGATGCGTAAGCCCCAAGGAGACTAGGGTCTTCCCAATTTCGGAAGAATTACGGGATCACAAAAGTGTGTTTGGAGATGAGGACAATTTTGTGCGTTTTGGGGTCAGAGGCGTGATGTCAGCTAAGTTATCGAGATGTCTCTAAGCCCAGTATGAACGTGGGATTGCTATCAATTACGGATCGACCAAAGGTTGCTATCACTAGACCAAACCAAACTTGTTATTGGCATAGGATCTAGATATTCCAGGAATTCCACGATATAGAGATTACCCCCCACTCCCTGCTGTTAGCTTGATAAGGGTCATTAAGCAATGGACAAGACCTCTGAGGTCACCGATTCTACACATCACCTTATCTCCAGCAGCAGGAACGTTTATATAAACCTTCATCACACTACCCTGTGTCTAGCTTTACCAGAACCAGTAGCCATCATCTCACAAGACCTCTACTACTCCACGTGCTTGCCTTCACACACATAACGACATTCTTCAATTCTACTATGGAACACAAAATTGAAAAGCAATCTGGCTTAGACGTCGTGACTCAAGAGATGGGTGAGATGCGACAAGCTTGGTACAGAACTCCGCACCTGTTGAAGCTTAATCTAAGTATCATTTCCTTGGTTCTCTATTGTAAGTGTATTACATAGGCGTAAACATAACATGAAGAGAATCCTGAGCTAACAATGGATACAATTAGCCTCTGCCCTTGGCTACGACGGGTCTATGAGCAATGGTCTTCAGGCTCTGCCGCAATGGAACTCGTTCATGGAGCATCCTACAGGTTCATGGCTTGGGTTCATCAACGCCATCTACTGGATTGCCTTTGGAATTGCTTCTCCTCTGTTTGGCTGGGCAGCTAATCGCTGGGGCCGCAAGACTGCGCTGTACTTCTCCTTTGTACCGCTGCTTGCTGGTGTTGCTTTAGAAACGGCGGCAAAAACTCCAACCGCCTTTATCATTGGTAGAACAATCCTTGGTATTCCTAGTGCAGCTTGGGGAACGGTGATTCCACTCCTCATTGCAGAATGCGCCTATCCCAGCCATCGCGGAGTCTTGACCTCCCTCTACATGACCGGCTTCTACATTGGAGCCTGTGTTGCCGCTTGGGCCACGTTTGCTGTTAGGAGCTATCCAAATTCCTGGTCCTGGAGGGTACCATGTATCTTACAGGCTCTTTGTCCTCTTGTGGGCCTTCCCGGTCTTCTTCTGTGTCCAGAATCCCCAAGATGGATGGTGTCCAAGGGAAAGGGTCAGAAGGCCCGCGATCTTCTGGTCTCAGTGCATGGCGGTGGGGTCTCTACACCCATTGTTGAAGAAGAATTCTTGGAAATACGAACTACTTTGACTACAGAAATTAATACTGAGAAGTCTAGATATCTGGACATGTTCAAAGGGAAGCCCAACCTACACAGATCAGTCATCACGATATCTCTAGGCGTCTACTCTCAGTGGGTTGGAAACGGGGTTGTTTCGTACTACCTTGCTCTTGTGCTCAACACGATTGGAGTAACCAGTGTGACACATCAAACTCTGATTTCTGGATGTCTTCAGGTGTGGAACCTTATATTTGCAGTTGGAAGCGCTTTGTTGGTGGACAAAATAGGGCGGAGAAAGCTTTTCCTCAGTTCCTTCGTGATAATGCTTATAAGCTATATCGTTATTACGGCTTGTTCGGCTACGTTTGCCGAAACGGGCAAGAAGAGTGCTGGGCTAGCGGTCATACCATTCCTTTACCTCTTCTTCGCGGGATATGATATTGGACTGTAAGTTGCTTCCCCAAAAATCCGTCTTCTCCATCAACCCCAGATCCCTTTTCGCTCATTAATTACCTTCTGCCTTCCTCTGTGCTCTTGACTACTAACAAGACGGGACTTAGTACTCCGCTCCAGGTATCGTATCCTGTCGAAATTTGGCCGTATCACATGCGTAGCTATGGTATAGGGCTTTCTTGGTTGTCTATGGTTCTGGCGATTATCTTTAATGTCTTCATCAACCCTATTGCGCTCGATGCTATTGGATGGAAATATTACATAGTTTTCGTCGTAGTGCTCTGCACGTACGGCATCATGGTATACTTCGTTTATCCGGAGACCCGTGGCTTTACTCTAGAGCAGATGACTGTTGTTTTTGAGGACAAAATCACTCCGAAACTAAACACTTCTAAAGAAGAGGAACAAGAAAAGTAGGGTACTTCATCAGTCAATATCTGGGGATCAAACACGGAGATTAGGGATCAGGAGTAACAGACCATCGAAATTCTTAGACAGCCTAGTTGCCGCACAATAATCCAAACTATTGTCTTATAACTTGACCCCACGAACTAAGCTATACCGAGTGCGGTGTACAGTCGTAATTCCCAATCCGTCTCCAACCCAAAAGAGTGTCTTCTTTCATGCCCTCGCTAATCTTCATGTTCTCAGACCATTGATCCTGAAGTACATTTACAATAACCCGATCTCGTATATCTTTGTCCGCTGTCTAACTTGAAAGCGACATATAGAAAGACCGTAACGTGAGCTTCCTTTATCGCTCGTTCGCCTTGGACCAGTGACCACTCAAAGATCGTCCTGGCTCAGAGGTTATTAGGTTAAATTAAGTGACCGAAGCCTGTAATGGGAGGCAGGTTCTGATCGTATTTTATGGATTATCTAAGTTCCTGCGGGTCTACAACTCTGGACTATTCGCTAATAATTTCCGGGAAAGGGGAGTAATAGCTATTATTCGCATGGTATGATGATTTTGGGAGAAGCAAAAATCACTCCGTAGGATTTTGGACAAGAGAGCACATCAACGCACTGGCAAAGGCAGCAGTCGCTGTGACGAGACCAACTCGGGGTTAGCAGCCTTATACCTTGGGCTTCGCCTTTGGTTTGACAAGCGTTGGGAAGACATGAAAATGAATGAAGGACACTGCTTGAATAATGCAAAGAAATCTCGAAGTCTGTATGTCGATGGCCACTGTGTATGAGAATCCAGATATCAATAGCTTGATTTCAGCAATAATTGAATATGGCGACAACTCCAAAATACATCTCATTCACGTCTTCCGTAGTGAACATCTTGACAACAAGCCTGACGGAGTCCATCTTGGATGCATATACGATGTACAATCGATAGTCTAAGACGCTAAGTGCGTTTTACGAGGTGCCTTGGGGGACCAGGGTATCTTGGAAGTCAATAAGATCAGCTTCTTCGTAGGGTGCATCTACAATCTGCGACTGGTTAGCAGTTATGTTGATGGCCCTTTGCCAACCGTTTAACGTTTTCAATTGAAGATTAGGGTCGTTGAACTTCTGCTATGCGGCGATGCGTGACCCTGACGTTCTCTGTGACTTGGAGGCCTTCCCATTGACGAAACCCCCCCAATACGAAGCAATCTCGTACATCCGGGGCTGTGTTGGGAAAGCTGACACCATGCCCCCCCAAACAAGCAAAGCCTTTTGGTCTGCGGGTCAACACGAAGTACAGCAAGCCAATGCTGCAATTTTGCGGGAAGTTGGCCTCCAGTGCTGCCACATTGAATAGAAGCGGTCCAATGGAAGAGCATCGACACTACCAACAAAGTTCCACGCAGGGCTACAACATTATCGACCAGTCGTGGTATTACATCGCCCGAGTCCTCGTCGAAGCTGGCTTCGATACAGGTCTTGCTCCCTGATAATAATTGCCGGGTTGACTTTGCTAGAATGCTAAAAATTCCAGAAGCGCATCACCGTCAGCAATAGACAAGGCGGTGTTGATAGAATCCCCGAAAGCCATAAGCGGGATTGGCGCTTCTCAAGGCTGGGTGCCGGTCGTAAGCATTTTGATGCATTTTGCCTTTATTGGACTGTTTCCTCGAAGGCGTCATCCTTATTTTTCTTATGTCTGCGTATGGTAAGTAAGATGTGGCTGTCGTGTTGGCATCGGAGTGGAGAGCTGCGGAAGAGCAGACAGCTGTTTCGTATCTGGATACGCGCTGAGTATTGTCGTATAGGGATTATTGAGGTAATTAGCGAATAGCTGACACCCTTTATCCAATGTTCCAATCAGTTTTACTTGCGAAAATCAAATTCAACCAGAACAACCTGGGTCGAGAAATTATGCAATTCAACCAAGTTAATTTTAACTCTGCCGTTGATAAGGGATTTTGCAGTAAGCTTAGAAAAGGGTCTCCGCCGGGATTCTGTCGATGCCAATCTCCCCCTGCCGCGACTTCGAGTATAGGAGCTAAGAAGGGCGATAGTCCAGATCCGAAGGTCTGAGATAGGAAAATTTAAGTTAGTGTGATCAGGAATCGAAAGCGGCTGTGCCGAAGATCTTATTTGAATGGCTCGCGAGGATGCGATTAAACTTTCCAAGGTTGGATGTTTGTTTCATAAAATTTGGAATGACGGTAGTGGCTGACTTTGTGGATAGCGCTAGGCTCTTAAGGTTAACATCTTGATGCCAAAGAACTTCTAGCGTTAGTCCAGTCGTATGTTTCTTGGTTAAGGGAAAATTTGTCTTAATAATACGAGGTTCGGCGAGGCCTAAGTGGAGTTAAGCATCAGAGCCCCGTGCGATACGTTGATCAATCTCGTCCTGAAACGCAGCGGAGAGATGCAAATGGCATAGTGTTGTGGCGTAGAGCTCGGTCTGAAGAGATCTAGTCTGCTCCTGGGCCGATGACATGCTCAACTGGTTGGCTGTGGTCTTCGTTTGCTGCTGGCTAAAATGCGACCCAGAAAAGGAGTAGCAATGATTGGGCATCGCGTTTTAAGCTTGCCGGAATCCGAGATAAGGGAGAAAAGGCACTGGAGAAGCAAGTCCAACAACTTGTTTTCCCTCCACGGGCCGGACGGCATGTCATATCCCGACCAGCCCTACCTATGGTACATTACTTCATACACTGGTTCTTGGGTCCGAAACGTATACAGATGCCGTGTTCCGTTGACACAGCTGAAAGCGAGTCATAACCAGACATGCGGCAGTGCCGGGGACGTCATTATTATTTATCCATCCCTTCCCCCCAATTGCAGGCTAGCAGGCCGTTTAGTATTCCGCCCTGCAATTCACGAGAAGCAATTCATTCATACGAGGGCTGCAATACGAGACCCGCAATCACGAGTTGGTGTGCTGGTATAGTTTGATAAGCGCGCGCCTGAAGCCGCTTTGCCACACTCCTTTTCCGGCGGTGCATAAGGGCCCGACAAAACCGAAAGAGTGCGGTATTTCGTCTTCTCAAACTTGATCATTACAACATACTTCCTCATCTAATTCTCGTTGAAAATTATGGATTCTTGTCTATCGCTCCCTTGACGTCTTACACGGCGCCTGGCGATCCAGTCTGTTAAACGGGCCTCCCCGCATCAAAATTCACAACAAAAACAATGCTGTCTCGATTCCAAAGGCTGGCTGTGGTGGCAGCAGCTGTCATTTTGTGTTTTGTGCTGCTCATGCAACTGCAACCGCTCCCCTTTGTCCGGGACTATACGCCTAAGCTCTCGAATATAATACCCAGCCTAGGGCATTCCGACAATGGGACCATTGACCGATATTGGACTCGAAAGGGCGAAAACTTGTTTGCTGTTCCTAAAGTAACCCGCCCTAAGAATGTGGAAAAGATCATGGGCCTCGTTTTCTACGGTCGGAGGAATACAGTTTCCATCCTGGAATGTTATTTGCAGGTGAGTGGAACAACGAAGCAAGCCCTGCTTCACGACATCCGCCAACTTTCGATGCTGACTTGAAGGAAAGAGGAATCTTGTCAAGAATGGAGGGCTCCTAGATGGAGTCGTCTTTGTTGAGCGGACTACTGACGAGGAAGATCTTGCTCTTCTCCATAGGATGGTTGAAGAAGAGCCTGCGTATGAGGTCTGGCGTGTCGACTTGGGAGGAAAGGACAACTTCGCGAACGGCTTCGGTCAATCCTATGACAGGATCGAGGATAATGTCCTATACATCAAAATGGACGACGACATTGTATGATGCCATGGAGCCCTCTGGCAGGTTTACCTACTGACAAAAAGTTCAGGTCTTCATCGAAGATAACGTTATCCCGTCTCTGATCCAGACCAAGCTTGACCACCCGGAGTATTATGTCGTCTCAGCGAACATCATCAACCAACCCCTCTTAAGTTGGGTTCACTGGAGCCTGGGCGCGATCAGGCCTTACCTCCCCGAAGTCGATGCAGAGGGAAAGCCTATCACAGTGGAAAATGCCGGAACGAGACCAGACTGGCGGGCCTCAACATATCCTGCCTGGAATGGCCCTAGCGAGTACAACGCTTTTAAATTCGTCCCGCCTGAGAATGGTCTACATCGCTGGCTTCCGCTTCCTAACAGCAACGACCATATTCTCGATAGCACGCCCGTGGAGGAAACAGAGTACGATGCCCATGGGAAGGGATGGACGCAGTGGCAGATTGGTGCACAAGAGCACTACAGCTTCTTGGAGAATCTCGAGAAGAATGATCTCTCCAGATATACCTTTGAGATCTGGGACTTCCAGTACAAAAGGATGGGTATCCAGTTTATCGCCATCATGGGGAATGATATCAATGCCGCAAAACCGATAGAGGGTGATGACGAGAACCAGTTCGCCTGCACAATGCCTAGGAAGCTTGGCCGTCGTAAGTTCTTTGAGAAGGTATTGACAATGGTCATTTTGCTAACAATGAATGACGCAGATGCCGTCGCCGACGGGAGAGGTGTTGCCGTTCACTACAGCTTTGGAAGCCAACGTAACGGCATGAAGCGAACCGACGTGTTAGAGCGATACCGATCTTTCGCCCGAGAGAATATCTGTATGTCGCCTATGAAATGGGAACCCAAACCTTGAGACTTCACGATACCCGCCTCCGAGGTAGATACTTCGGAGAAATGAGATGGTGTCACCTGGAATGCCTTGGGGGATAGACATTGATGGGAAAACCAAGCGCGGATTGCCCTACGATTGGCTACAGATCGACCACAATCGATAAAAATCATGTCTATGCTTGACAGTTATCCATTGGCTCATCATAGAAGCTGCACCGACATGCCTGCGCGACAGGTTCCGGGTGAACGCACCCCACAACGAATGGTTTCTCCTATTCCCCGATTCTATAGTCAAATCGGAGATTTATCACGCGCCGATACTGAAGATGGCAGGTGTATGTTGGACTTGCGCCATGGAATGCATGCGAGGGGGACAAGGTGGCGGTGCTTCACGAAGAGCGAACATCGCATTTGATCCGCAAATCGGCATTAAGGAATTAAAGGATAGAGGACATTGTATTATACATATTGCGTAAGGAAGGGACCGAATGAGGGCTTTACGCTGTAATATTAGCACATAGAAAGTGGCCGGCGTTGGTGAGTCAAGGTTGTGTTTGTACAAATGCACTCTGTTGTACGGAGGATTAGCCGTAAAATCCCTGAGCTGAAGAGATCAGCCACTCAGGTTCAATGAAATACCCATGTACGTAACCCCGCCAATTAAACAATTAACGCAACCACAAAGCACAAGGGCGTTAGTGACGCAGGAGGCAATGATGCTCTTCTGTGAGTCAAGTCCAGCTCCGATATAGCATCCATCTGACACATTGAGCACCACGATATTTTGCTCGTCGTCAGCATTTAATTTCTACGCCTCCCGTTGAACCCAGAACCCAGTCTTCCACAGCAAGCAATTGCTGGCATAATTGGCACAATGGCTCAGTCAGAAGCAAACTCATCTTTGCGAGACCTCCTTCGCAAGGTCCCGGTTCTCAAGGGTCGCGCTCCATTACCGGACATCTCACACATGCCCAACACACCTCACGAGGCTTTCATTAGCTGACTCAAAGAAGCCATCGCCGCCGGCGCCCCAGAGCCGCACGTCATGACACTTTCCACTGTCGACGAGCTTGGCCAGCCCGACGCCCGCATGCTGATTCTCAAAGATGTCGACGAGTCCGGCTGGCAGTTTGCCGTCAAGAAAGACAGCCCGAAGGGCAAGCAGGTTTCGTCTAGCAAAACTGCCGCTTTGACATTCTACTGGCCGCTGCTAGCCCGCCAGGTGCGCATCCGCGGCGTTGTCAATCAGCTGACGGATGCTGCATGCCAGAAGGATTTCGCGGCCCGACCTCGCGATGCTAAAATCGCGGCTGTTGCGTCTAAGCAGAGCCAGCCTGTGAAGGACCGAGAAGAGGTTCTGCGTGCGGTGAGAGAGGCTAAAGACAGCGTGCCTGAGGATACGGAGATTGTGATGGACGCTTGGAAGGTGATGGCTGTTGCGCCTCTGGAGGTCGAATTCTGGCAGGGATCGGAGGACCGTTTGCATCATCGGATCAAGTACTCTTTTCACAAGGAGGTTACCGAAAAGTGGGAGAAGCAGATGCTGTGGCCTTAATTTTGCTAGGGAATCATATACGAATTTGATGTACACATTCAAGGTCCAGATTCAAATGAGTAACACAACCAGTCTGACTGGACAAGTTTCAATACATGCGAGCCTGTTCTGAGAAATTTGACGTAAACTTGCCAGAGGCTGAACCAAAATTTCATGTATACTAGACTAAAATCCGAATATATACAAAGTATTTCAAAACGCACTCAAATTCCTTGCTATTGTTCAGACACTGGGCCAGCCACTACTCCAACTGATCGTGTTCCAGCCAAACTGGTAATCCGCATCAGCCAGCCCGATATTTGTATCGGCATAATGGTAATAAAGCACAGTTCCATGCGTAGGGTCCGCAAAAACACCCTGACCTCCTGGCCCATACACATAATCATGGCTTGCCAGGACTTCTGTGCCTCCTCCCGACTGACAGCTCTGTCCGGACTTGTCAACAAACGGCCCGCTAACTGACGTAGAGCGGCACACAAAGATCTTGTACTCTTCTCCTTGGGCGGGTTTGTCCGTGTCGTAACCACAGCAGATTCCCGAGCTGAAGAACAGATAATAGTAGCCGCTGCGGTAGTACATGTAGCTACCCTCGAGAGCCTGCTCGCCTGTACCATTGAATGCGATGTTGTAGCTCGCGGACGCAACGGCTGTAGCCGCGGAATTCATGGGTGCCTGGAAGATGTCGCCCCAGAAGGAGCCAAAATTCATGAAGTAGTTGCCTGAAGTGTCTTCGATGAGGTTTGCGTCAATGGCGTTGTAGTCCTTTCCGGTGGAGGATTTGATGCCTGTAGAGCCGTGGTCGGTCCAAGAGCCATATTCCATGGTGGTAGATGTGGCGTAGCCGATGGCAGAGTTTTGGGAGCCAAAGGTTGAGACGGAATAGTAGAGGATGTATTGGTCGCCTACCTTGTGTACATCAGGGGCCTGCATAATTTAGTTAGTATAAGAGATATTAGAGGCATGGTGAGATGTTGGATACGCGCCCACAAGTCATCATTACCAGCGAGGTCAATGATGCTTCCAGCGGGAACAACAGCTCCCTGATATGTCCATGGACCTGTGAGTGCAGTGGCCTTCCAAATGCCAATCAGACTACCCGTCTCGAAGCGGAAATACATCCCATCGCTATCACGACGGATGACGCTCGGGTCATGAGACCAGCACTGTCCGCTACAAGCTCCAGGATCAGCATAGCCCGCTACCTGTGAGCTCCAAAGAGCAAGAGTGAAGACACCAGTCAAAAGATTCCAGGCCTTCATGATGGTGAATTTGAGCGTTGAGAAAGAAAAACAAGGGTTGAGAGATCGCTCCAGCCGATCACATCCCGAAAAGGAAGAAGAGAATAGCAGAAACGAGAGAATTTTAAAGGAAGGAATAGAGTTATTTCTATTTCCTTTACGGATAAATAGGCATGATTTGAGAGGACGGAACATCTTCATGATTGGTGGAGTTTTTGCGTTTCGTCTTTGACGGGAATTGAAGGGGCCAGATGGGGAAACGGGGCCACGATGTTGGAGATAGAGTATGGTCCGATGGAACATAAGAATAGGCAAGACGGATAAACAACTACTTTAAACGTTAATATTTCTAGGACGCATATTACTCGTCTTCAGATGCTGTTCTGATTCGCGCGGCTGCATCTCGAGAGGAAGATCAGCATCATCTTTCCTGTCAATACATGCTCATGCGAGACGTCCGACTAAGTACTACACCCCCCAAAAAGCCCATTTCGAATTTTACGTTGTATTTGTCATAGATCATACTAAAATCTTCAGATCGAAGCTCGATGGACCACCCGCATGTTCCCTACGACCATGGTCTTGGTTTGCATATAGTCCTCCATGCCGTATTTGCTGCCTTCTCTTCCAACACCCGACTGCTTGATTCCTCCAAAACTATAAACCGTGTTAGTTTCATATACAGCAAGTAAGAACCAAAAAGGATTGACTTACGGTGCAGCAGCATCAGAAATGACTCCAGTATTCACAGCTACCATCCCGGAGTGCAGCATTTCCGATACGCGAGCAGCTCGGCGAAGGCTCTCGGTGAAGAGATATGAAGCAAGACCAACATCACAGTCGTTGGCCGCGTCGATAGCGTCGTTCTCTGTGTCAAAGCGCTGGATTGCCGCAAGAGGACCAAAGATCTCATCGTCCACGACGCGCATGTTGCGGGTGACATTGGTGAGGATCGTAGGCTCGAAGAAAGCCGGTCCAAGTGACGGGATTCGTTTTCCTCCAACAACAACCTTGGCTCCCTTGCTCACAGCATCTTGAACTGTCTCTTCAATTCTTGTTGCTGCTTTGTCGTGAATTAATGGACCATGCGTCACGGTGCTGTCCGCCCCGTTTCCGACTTTAAAGCTCGACACGACAGCTGTTAATCTGCGGACGAATTCATCATAGATGCCGCTCTGAACATATATCCTGTTCGCACACACGCACGTCTGGCCCGTCACCTTAAACTTGGAAGCGACAGCACCAGTCACAGCAAGATCAAGGTCTGCATCATCGAAGACAATGAAGGGTGCGTTGCCACCGAGCTCAAGGCTCAGTTTCTTGATCGTCTGGCTGGACTGGGCCATTAACAGACGTCCCACTCGGGTTGAGCCTGTAAAGGAGATCTTGCGGACGATGGGCGATGAGCAGAGGACTTGGCCAATCTGAGGCGTGTTATCGAGAGCTGTGACGATGTTGATGACGCCCTTGGGAACACCCGCTTTCTCGGCGAGATAGGCCATGGCGTTGGCAGTGAAGGGTGTTTCGCCAGCACTCTTGATCACCACTGTGCACCCAGCTCCAAGAGCAGGGCCCAGCTTTCGAGCAACCATGGCACCAGGGAAGTTCCATCTACACTCCTGAGTACAAGTCTTGGCTGAATGGAAGCAGACTTACGGTGTAATCAGCCCGCAGACCCCGACCGGCTCCTTAACCACCGCGACGCGAAAATCAGGGTTGCTGTGCGGGATCACATCGCCATAGGCGCGCGCCGCCTCCTCAGAGAACCATTCAAGGAAGCTTGCGGAAAAGACGACCTCACCCATGGCATCGGGCTGAGCCTTGCCGTTCTCCCAGCCGATCAGCGTGGCTAGGTCGTCGCGGTGGTGCATGACAAGATCGAACCAGCGACGCAGGATGCGCCCACGATCACGGCCTGAACGACTGCGCCAGGCGGGAAAGGCGCGAGATGCAGCTTCAATTGCCTTGGTGGCATCTTCGGGGGTTGATTCGGGGCATGAGCCGATGAGTTGCTCGGTGGCCGGGTCTGTGATTATGAGAAATTGGGCTTAGATGTGAGGTTTGTGAGAGAACGAACCGTAAACGTTGAAACGAGCTCCGGATACGGATTCGACCCATTCTCCGTCAATGAGGTTCTTCCCAATGAGGAGAGACGAGTCCTTGAGGGTGCGTGCTGGTGCCATGATGTTGCTGCAACTCAGAAAATAATGTTAGAAATTTCAACACGGATCGCAATTGAGTTTCACAGGGGCTTGCTTACCCCAAGTCTTTGAGCAACTGAACCGAAACGCAATTGCTGCTTTCGCGGAGTGCTGAGAGCCGACTCGCTATGACTTACACGGGCTGACTTAGTTGTCGCTAGTTCTGACTGGAACTCGCTGGCCTCAACAGGGCAATCCCGAGCGAGTCCCCACGACGGCACCGCTTAGCGGGCTCCTTCGCGGTGACTTTCTGGCTTTCCGCTGCAATCATCGCGCAGAAGCAAGCAGCATGCGGGGTGAGCGGCATCGGCGAGATGCAGAGACTCAGATCGACTCGGCGAGAGATAACGACCGCGACGGAAGATAGAGCGGACACTGTCTCTAAATACGCCCAAGACTCAAGCCGAGTTCGACCTTGAGTCCTGGAGCAACTACAACTCTAGCAAAGATGGCGCCTCTTGTTGAAGCCCTGGACCTTCACAACACCACCACGGCTTATCACAGCCCAGCAACGCTCGTCCGCGGCGATGCCCGCCTCATCCACGTCTCTGGCCAAGTCGGCGCCACAAAGGCCAACCACGTGCCCGCCGACTACGAGTCGCAGATCCATCTGGCGCTGCTGAACCTGCGCAAGGTGATGCTGACAGCCGGCGCGCAAGTCCGTGACATTGCGAAGCTGAACCTGTACATTGTGGACTATGACCCTTCGCAGCGCAAGCACACGCGCCACATCCAGCGCTTCCTCAAGGGCCATCGCCCGGCCATCACGCTGGTGCCGGTGCCGCAGCTGGCGATGCCGGGATGGCTGTTTGAGGTGGACGCCGTGATAGCCGTTCCGGCGAAGCCTGTACAGGAGATCCCGAGGGCCTTGAGCAGTGTTCAGGCCGTGGACGTTGTGATTCTCGGCGCGGGACTGGCTGGGCTTGCGGCGGCACATGTGGTCCATCAGGCTGGGCTTTCGTGCGTCGTGCTGGAGGCGAGAGACCGCGTGGGAGGCAAGACGTGGTCGCAGCCCACGGCGGATGGAAAGGCGTTGATTGAGCTGGGCGCGGCCTGGGTTAACGATGTGAACCAGCCGCGCATGATTGACTGGGTGCGGAAGCTGGGCCTTGAGACGATTGAGCAGAACACAGCCGGAAATGTCGTGTTCCAGGATTTCGACGGGAACGTGAGTGACTTTGCGTACGGCGATCTGCCCAAGGTGAGTGTCCAGAACATCCCATCCCAAGTACACGAACTTCACTAATGCTCTCGCAGTTTGATCCCGCCACCAGGGCAGATGTCGCCCGCATCCGTGACATGTGTGAAGCAGACTGTCAGAAACTCTCCGTCGCCAAACCCCAGGACACAGGTCTCGATGCCCTCACCTTCGAGGCCTACCTTCGCTCCCGCGGCGCCTCCACCGAAGCTCTCGCCACAGCCACCGTCTGGACACGCGCCATGCTGGGCCTCGAGCCTGCCGACATGTCCGCACTCTACTTCCTCAACTACTGCCGATCCGGCGGCGGACTTCTGCAGATGCGTTCAGACCGCAAGGGCGGTGGCCAGGCTCTGAGACTTCGCGCTGGTACGCAGGCTATCAGCAAGGGCATGGCGGCCGCGCTGCCTACGGGAATGGTCAAGCTGGGTGCACCGGCGACGAATGTTGTTCAGGAAGGCCCGGCGGCGGTGCGTGTTGATGCGGCTGGGACGTCGTATCGTGCGAGAAAGGTGATTACGACGGTGCCGAGCCCGGCGTTGAAGATGATCAACTTTGAGCCGGCGCTGCATCCTGTTAAGCAGGCGTGGAGCGAGTCGGCGGGCTATGGATACTACGTCAAGGCGATTGTGGTGTTTAAGACGCCATTCTGGGTGACCAAGGGCTTCTGCGGATTGGTGCAGTCGTTCACGGGGCCAGCCAGTGTGATTCGCGACACGAGTAGTCCTTCTGATGACAAGCATGCTCTGACGTGCTTCATGGTTGGACAGCCGGGAGCATCCTGGGGAGCCCAGTCTGCGGAAGACCAGAAGAAGACGCTTCTGGCCCAGATCGGAAAACTGTACGGCGTGGATGCGGCCTTGATCGCGGACAACTTCGTCGAGATGGTCACCTTCGACTGGAGCCTCGACCCCTGGACGGGCGGAGGCTGTCCCTGCACGAGTCTCACTCCTGGTGTCTTGGACACGCTCGGATCATCGTCTCTTCGGGAGCCAATTGGCAACTTGCACTTTGCGGGCACGGAGACGGCGGCGGAGTGGAAGGGATACATGGAGGGTGCGGTGTGTAGCGGAGAGAGGGCGGCTCAGGAGGTGTTGGAGGGGTTGAGTGCTCCGATGGCTGCGCGTCTATAGAGGAGACAGATTCTATAGAGAGTGCGATAGAAATGATAGAGACGCTCTTTGGGATTCGCTCTATACCACATCTATTTTATGCACCAAGGGACTTCAATGTCAAAATAAACATATGAGCAGTAGATCTCGAAACCATAAGTGTGTAAATCCTCATATCCATACTCACATCAAATCATACTCTATTCATCTCTATTGATACGGGTTACTCTGCGAAAACTCAGCCTTCCACATCCCCTGTGCCTCCTTCGTCTTCAGCTGCAGCGCCTTCAACAGGCTATACATGACCGTCAACCGCGGCATCGCCACCCCCTTCGCCAACCCCTCCCTCAACGGCTCTCCCACGATGTTCTCAAACTCGATGAAATTGCCCTTCTCGACATCCTGGCACATGCTCGGCTTGAATGCCGTATCATTGGGATCGGTGCGGATCAGCATGTCTGGCAGCTCTGGCGGGAGCTCAACCCCATTCGCCTTCGCGGCGGCCATGATCTCCATCATTAGCGGGCGGACCATCTCGTCGATGATGAACTCGCTCATGCGCATGCGCATCGTGTCGATGCGCAGCACCGCGGCGGTTGAGTTGTAGCACGCGTTGTAGACGAGTTTGCGCCAGCGCATCTTCTTGGTGTCGGGCTCATACCGCACGTTGACTTTGCCGCAGGCACTGTAGATGTCGACGTAGCGCTGGGCTGCTTTTGCGGAAACCTCTGTGTCAACGCCAGGGTTGGTGAAGGCGCCGATCATTTGCGTGTCACTGTCGTCGTGTAGGATGTTTCCATGGCCCTTTTCGGTGGCTCCGATCATGGAGATGCTGCTGATGATGGGGTTTGTGGGAAAGGCGGCGATGAAGGGCTTTTCTATGTTGAGGCCATTTTGAGACAGAATGATGGCGGTATGGCCGGGAGTCACAGCGGTCTTGATAATGTCTGCTGATGAGGGAGGGATGTCGGCGATGTTCTTGGTTGTGACCACAATGTAGTCAAACGGCGCAAGTCCTTCCTTGGCTACGTCTGGGACGGTATTCCTGACTGTTAAACGTTAGAAAAGTGTTTCTGTGATCAATTGAGGGCCTGACTCACTTGCTGTAGGCCTGAATCCCTTGATGTCATGACCATGCTCAATTGAGTCGATGTTGAAGCCACGCTCTTTGACAGCGTCGTAGTTGGACCGCAAAACAGCTGTAACTTTGGCCTTTCCACCACTTTCCAGGGCGTAGGCGGCCATGGTGCCGACACCACCGGTGCCGACAATTAACACTGAAGCTGCCATGATCGGGTATGTTCACAAGTAATTTGTTCAGATGACTCTCTCAACAAGCAAACCTACGAACTAATAATTTCTACCTTCTCATGAATCTATCTCCCTCAACGCGAGATCGGCCACCAGTTTCTAGAAGGAGTCAGCGAATGTCAGATAAGCCTGTGGGCCATTGGACCTGTCTAGCCGCCTCTGTCGCTCGCTCGGCGCTGCCTCGACTTATCATGACAAGTCGAGCCGCGATATGGAAGGTCTTAGGGCTTAGAGGGCTAGTCAACTCCGATGCAAAGCGGGCCAATTGCGTTGAGGAGAGTCAAGGCAGTTGCGTGCGAAGACTCTCAAGGCCAAGTCTCACCATCGCAGAACAACCATTGACAGAGTTTTTGGGGTGCGATTTCGGCTGCGAGAGTTACTGCCATAAGATGGCTCGGGTACCTTCGGAGATGATGAGATCTGGAATAAGACCAATTGGCAGGACATCATGGATACGCCCTTGACTTTGGCCGAGGTCGAGGCTGCGGCAAGGCAAAAGCTGCCGTCTCACATCTACGACTTTTACGCCTCAGGATCCGACGACCAAGATGCCCTGAGGCGTAATCGAAGCGCATTCGCGAAGTACAGCCAATTTACACCAACTCCAGAGTATACCAATTTCTGATCCATGAAACAGGCTGTTCATAAGACCCCGCGTCCTGCGAGACGTCGCCGAAGTCGACACATCAACACAGCTCTTCGGCTTCCACACTCCTCTGCCCGTTGGCATTGCGCCAAGTGCCATGCAAAAGCTGGCCGGCGGAAATGGAGAGCTGGACATCGCAAGGGCTGCAGCGAATTTGGGGCTGAACATGACGCTGTCCTCGCAGTCTACGACATCGCTGGAAGACGTGATGCAGGCGAGACAGGATCAGCAGGGCCCGCCGTTCTGGATGCAGCTGTATCTACACCAGGATATGAAGAAGAGCGTAGGCCTCATAAAGCGAGCCGAAGGTAAGTATCCCCTGTGACGCTGCATCTCACCTCGACTGACACGATCAGCCGCTGGGTATCAAGCCCTTGTCCTCACCGTTGACACGCCCGTTCTCGGAAACCGCCTCAACGAGCGCCGCACCGCCGTCGTCCTCCCGCAGGGCATGTCACTCCCGAATCTCAGCGTAGCCAAACCGGGCACAGCGTCTCAACCAAGCGTCAATCGCCAGCTGATGAGTGCCAGAACGGCTGCCGAGGCGAGGGCGATCCGACAAGCTGTGGGATCAAGCATGCATAGCTCGAGTCTCACATGGGAAACGACGCTGAAGTTTCTGAAGAGGGTGACAAGCATGAAGATTATTCTCAAGGGGATTATGACGGCTGAGGATGCTGCGCTTGCGGTACAGCATGGGGCGGAGGGGATTATTGTGTCGAATCATGGGGGACGACAACTCGACTCAACCTGCGCTACTATCGAGGCCCTGCCCGAGATCGTCGCCGCTGTCCAAGGTGCCATCCCAGTGATTCTCGATGGCGGGGTGCGGACCGGGGCAGATGTCTTCAAGGCGTTGGCCCTGGGAGCGGACTTTGTCCTCGTTGGACGGCCAGCGCTTTGGGGACTGGCGTATAAGGGGCAGGAGGGCGTGGAGGCGGTGATGCATATTCTGGAGAGGGAGTTGAGTCGGACGATGGCGTTGGCTGGGGCGGCGAGTTTGGCGGATGTGAAGAGGGAGATGCTGGGTGTTGTGAGGAGGGATGGGTTTGGGGTTGCCAAGTTGTAGATGTGTAGATGATACAGGGCTTAGATGGCGTAAATATGGTTCTCTTCATTATTGTCTTCATTTCTCGAGGGACTATTTTGACCAGTGTCCAATCTAATCTCTGCTTAACCCGCAGGAGAATTCTTCGATTCCGCTGCTATGCATCTCCATCCACTCATATTCTCAAGCTTTCTCTTTTGTGTAGCTTCTACTCGTCACCTAATATTAACCCTACAGACCATTGCTCAGCTCCCCCTTGGACTTCCAGATCTCATACTCAAAGTCAGGCTGGAAGTCGGTGTACAGCGTCTCCTATCAACATCGTCAGCATCAACTCTCTTACGTTTAAAGCTAAGACTTACTGGGTCGGCATTGACTCTCGCCGTATACTCAGCCTCCTTCAACCCGATGAGCCTCTTCTCCAGATTCGTGCTCTCAACCAACAGCTGCACCTGGCACGTTCTCTCCATACACGTAAACAAATACGCCGCCTCATCCACCGTCCCTCCCGCAGTCAAAAGCCCATGGTTCTGCAGAATCAGCACGCGGCCTTTCTCGCCTAGCGCTTTCGCCAGCCGCTCGCCCTCCTCGGCCTCGAGCACAACGCCGCCGAAGGACTCGTAGACGGCCTGGATGCCGTGGAAGTTGCAGCTATCCTGGTTCAACAGGTCTAGGGGACGGCCGAAAGTTGACCACGCCTTGCCGTAGACCGAGTGGGTGTGGCAGGCTGCGTTGATGTCTGGTCGGGCCTTGTGAATGGCGCTGTGTATCATGAAGCCGGCAGTGTTGACGGCTACGCGGTTCCCCCCGATGACTTGGCCCTCCTCGTTGACATGGACCATGTCACTGGCCTTGAGGGTGCCAAAGTGCTTGCCCAGGCTGTTCGTATTAGCTGGGGTTCTAACGTTTGCTTAGAGTCAACTCACGGGTTGATCCAGAAGGTGTTGGGGTCTACGGGATCGCGCACGCTGATGTGTCCAGCACTACCCTCAGTGTACCCCTTGCGCGCAAACACCCGGAATGCACCCGCCATATGCTCAAGCTGCCACTGTCGCTTGCGGTAGGGGTCCTCAAAGACAGGCAGGCCTGGGGCAGGATAGCCGCCAGTGGCCATGCACTCGGCGCCCTGGGGACCATCTTTTCGGGGCATCTCTGCCTCGAGGGACAGCGACGCAGCAGCGGTGGTGGTGAGAGCTACAGTCGACGACATTCTGGATAGGCGTCAGGGGGGTGATGCTGTTGTCGTTAGCTTGCCTGGCCCTCAATCACCCTCTATCAGGATATATGCGCCTTTGGGGTCCAGGCCCAGCCATGCTATCTCGCCGTCGCTTCCTTAGTCAACGGCCGGGACTCGATCTTCAGCGAGTTGTTCCGCCACTGCGAGACTCTACGGCAGGACCAAGCGACGGTTATAAATCCGGGGAATAGTGTCGCCAAAAGTGGCCACCCCTGACCCCTGGCCGGGCCTAGCATGTCGGCTAGACGATCGGCTCTTCTTTTCCCGCCGAGATAGGGCTATTCCCATGAAGATAACCGCTGCAAACACGGGCTGTCCAATCAGACGGGCGCCGATTAGGGAGAGGGGGCCGTGATGCGAAGACTGAGCCTCCGACTCGACACTCTTCTCCAGGCCCATGATTCTTTACTCCCCTCGTCTCGCTTGTGATTGCCTCTGCCCTTTGACCCTTTTGCTATCCACGGCGAGCACCACGATGCTGACGTCACCCTCGCCCGGCGTCCGCAAGCACAGCAAGACCTTCACGGGCTGCTGGACGTGTCGATCCCGCAAGGTGAAGTGCGACGAGGCCAAGCCGGCTTGCTGCCAGTGCCGCGCAAAGGGCCTGCAGTGCGGTGGCTACGGAGTGCGGCTGCACTGGATGTCCTCGAGACATGGCTGTAAGGACAGTGCTGCGGCACGTCCGAATACGCAGCGAAGTCTGATTGCTCTCGGTATGGAATGCCTGCATGATCGTCTGGTGAGGGGTTGGTTGTGGCCTGTTGTGTCGACTAACGCAGCTCTAGATCCCAGTCAGCCTGCGCTGGATAGTGTTGAGGTGGACAGCATTCTGAGTTCCATCGATGCCTTTGAGACGTCGTCCCCGTCCTCGTCTCATGGTGGTGTTGAGCGTCCTCTTTTCATTCACAATTTTGGTGTTTTCAAACCTGATGCCCCTGTCGCAAACACGACTCAGGCTCTATTCGAACCTGTGGACAGCTCACTCTCGTCTCAATCGCCGTCTCATCAGTCAGAGAATGACTTGGCCGAACTGAACTTCGGGGACATTGCTGCTGGTCTCACTGAACTTAACCAACCCTTTGTTGACAGCCTCAACCATCACAACTCACTTCAAGGTGATCTCAGTCAGTACGGTTACCTAGACCATGTCGAGTCGCTTCCTCCCGATGACTTGTCATCCCTTGCCTTGCAAGACCCTTCAACATCATGGTTTGACCTTACCGGTCTACCTCTTACCGAGTCTCACGATGAATCCCCAAATGAGGGTACCCTGACTTTTCCCCAGTCAACACATTCGCAATGGCGGACACCTACCACCAACATCATTCGCAGTCCGTCCATATACTCTCTCCCCGAGCTAGAACAATTCCTCATGCATCACTACACTCACCATGCCGTGAATCTCTTCTGCGTCATCGACAACCAGAAGAGCCCCTGGAAGACTATTCACCTCCCGCGGGTCTTGCAGAGCATTGGTCAGCTCAACGTAGGATTCAAAAGCTCGACCATCCGCGATGCCCTACGCAACGCCTTATTGTCTATCAGTGCCTTTTCGCTCTCAAACGAAAGCAAGACGCGAATGTGCGCGGATGATGCATCGAGATGGAAGCGGGAAGCGTCGGTGCTGCGGGCAAAGGCGATTGAGCTGTTGCAGACGGCCATCAACAACGACTTTAACGGCAAGACGCGGCCCAAGTATAAGGAATTTCTGGCCACCATGTTGTCTATGGTTACTATAAACGTAAGATTCATACTCCTCTATCTGTTATTTGACTTGGGCTGACGACTCTTTTTAGGTCATGTCAGGAGATTTGAGAACCTGTGGCATGCATCTAGATGGCGCGTATCGCTTCATCGCCCAGTCGAAGATGTGGAAATCCCGGTTCTCGCCCAAGGCGCGATCCTTACACCGCATCTACTTTTACCTCCGCACAATCTACGAGAGCACAAGTGTCGAGACCTGGGACAAGCTTCTTAGCTCGTCTCCCTCGTTAGGGACACCTCAAATTCGGAGGCCTTTGCTCCTCAACTCGATAGAGGAAGATCTGCCCGACGACATTTACCCCTCGCTCACTGTCTCCGACATTCCAGAGCCAGGCAATCAGATGACAACCTACGAGTACATCTACGGCGTTCCCCAGAACCTCCTCGTCCTCATCTGCAAGACAACCTCACTTATTCGTGAAGTCGTCGCCGCGAGACAAGACCACAGCTCCCATCTAGTCATCCCAACCCACCTCGAGAACCGTTGTGACGAGCTCGAGCGTGCCATCATGGACTGGCCTATCGACATGGAAATGCGCAAATGCGGCGTCGACGACATGAGCTCCCATCGCGCTGTCATTATCCGCCGCACAACTGTAGCCTTCCACAATGCGCTAATCATCTACTTCGCCCAGCACATCCGGCTGCTGGGCCACCGCTACTTGCGCTGCTACGTGCAGGCCGTGTTGGACAGTGTGGAGGCTATCGAGCGCATTAAGGCGGATGTTCATGTCCTGGCGGCACCGATGTACTGGCCGGTGTTCATTGCAGCAAGCGAGGCGTTTAGTGAGGATTTGCAGAGGCAGGTTCGGGGCTGGTATGAGAGGGTTGAGGCGTATGGGTTTGAGGCTGTGAGGACGAGCATCGCGGTGTTGATGGAGGTGTGGGCGAGAGGCCCGGCAAAGAGGGATCAGGGGACGAGTCAGTGGAGTTGTGTAGTGAAGGATACGGGGTCTATTCTGATGCTTAGTTGAGATTGACTCTTGGAGACAACGTAGCGGTTTGAAGAAGGGAGTTCCTGTTGATGAGGCCATTCACAGTACTCACAACTTGAAAGCACTCTTCAGAATTCATGAATGCATGAATAAGAAAATGCCATCATATCGCCCATCTCCTATCTAATCTCGTTACCACTTAATAAGGCTCCGTCTAACCAGGTTCCATGAGGTGGGGGTGGAAGCAACCCGGGCGAGTTGATAACGGGCCATCGCTAGAAACTGCCCGTCTTATGTGAAGAAACAACTCGCCAGTTAGACTGCGCTTTAATCTAAGCTTGCTATCCACTATCCGTCTACAGCACGAGTCAATATACGGAGTAGTACCGGTCGTAATAAACCCCACTGCCAACAACCTCAACACCCTTATCACTAACCTCATTCTCGACAAGGCGAGACTAGATTTCACCTGAGATAACCTCTTGATCTCGAGATCTAGCAAAAGCAAAAAATGATCGATCCCCAAAGCCTCACATCTTGGCAAGAAAAGGCCAAATGGGCCCAAGACAAGCGCGATGCCTCTATCGCCAAAGTCGAACCCAAGCTTGAGGGCATTCCCAACCCGCTGCCTCTCAACTGTCGCAGTCTCCCCAAGCTTGTGTTGACGGCACGAGAGATTGAGATCACTGAGAACTACACCATCACCGAGCTTCTAGAGGTCCTTAAAAGCAGGAAGATTTCCGTTGAGGAGGTCACGCGGGCGTTTCTCCGCCGAGCTGCCCTTGCTCATGCTGCCGTACGATCACCCCTCAGATCCAAATGAAAGAAGCTCACAACCAGCGGTAGACGAATTGCCTAACGGAACTACTTTGGGACCAGGCCATAGCGCGAGCAAAGTATCTCGACGGGCTACCTGAGCCCAAGGGCGCGCTCTTCGGTCTGCCCATCTCAACCAAGGAGCATCAGGGCTCGAGGGCTAGCGAGAACGTCACTTCAAATGCGTCGTTCGTGGCCTGGGTTGGTAAGAAGGCCGGCTCGAATCTCCTCTTCGACGGCCTTTGGGATCAGGGGTGTGTCTTCTTTGCGAGGACGTCACAGCCACAAGCTATTATGCATCTAGAGACGGTGAGCAATGTTTACGGACGAACAGTGCATCCGCATAATAGAGACTTGACGCCTGGTGGGAGCAGTGGTGGAGAGAGTGCTCTTTTAGGTTTTCGGGGGAGTATTCTTGTAAGTTTGAACGATGTTTGAGTATCGTGACGAAGCTAATAAGATCAGGGAGTTGGAGGTGATATTGGTGGCAGCATTCGGTGCCCAGCAGCTCATGTGGGCGCATACGGCTTCAAGTGAGTGTCTTGTCATCAACTACAAGTATTTTTCTGCGAGACCAGCTCTGGACTAACGCGATGGCAGACCCAGTAGCCGCCGCATTAGCACCGCAGGCCATGTTGCCATGATGACTGGCCGCGAAACGATTCTCGGCTGTCCTGGTCCAATGGCCCTAGACCGTGATGCCCTTGAGCTATTCATGAAAGTTGCCATCGCAGCTGAACCTTGGCATATCGAACCATCCCTCACTGTTGCCCCTTGGGTGCCGCATACCTTCACGCGACCCCTGAAAATCGGCGTCCAATGGTGGGATGGCATCGTCAAGCCACATCCCCCGATGGTGCGAGCATTGAAAGAGGTTTCCGAGGCGTGCCGGAAAGCAGGGATGGAGGTCATTGATTGGGATTGCGAGAAACTGGATCATGCGAGAGGGTGGGACATTTTAACACATCTTTACTGGCCTGATGGCGGCAAAGAGGTGTTGGATCTGCTTGAAGGTGCTGGAGAACCTGTCCTGCCCCTGACTAAATGGGTCATCGATCAGCCAGGGGTGAAAGAGTTGACACAGCATGAGCTTTGGAAGGTATCTACACCTACATTTGATATTTCTTGTTCTGCACTTAAAGTATGCTGACACATGGACTTTGCAGGTGTGTGCGGAGAGAGATGCTTACCGCTCTCGATATGCCAAAGCTTGGAGAGAAACTGGCAAAGATGATGGGCATGAGATGGACATAATTCTCTGTCCCCCTTCCTTTGGATGTGCCCCTCCTCACGAACAATCAAAGTATTGGGGATATACTTCACACTGGAATTTGCTAGACTATCCCGGCGCTGTCTTCCCTGTCACCACGGTAGACCCTGTTCAGGATCCCAAGGACAGCAGTTATGCTCCGCTCAATGAACAAGACAAGTTTGTGTACGACTTGTATGATCCGGAGAAGATGGCTGGTGCTCCCATCAGTCTACAAGTTATCGGCAAGAGGGGGCACGAGGAAAAGGTGCTGGCAGCATTGAAGGAAATAGAACGGGCTATGGGAAGAGTGTAGGGTTAAGGCTTCTACTAAGAAATTCTAGAATCGAGAGCTCATGATTCGCCGTGAAAGTTCGCTATGACGGTTTCTCGTGTTGATACTTGCAATTGTGTCCAAAGCTACTATCCGGAATTTTCATTTGCGCACCGATATCAGTAAGTCAATCCCCAATGAGGGGCTAATCAACTAGTTGACTCCCAGCTCAACCTCTGCTCTGCAGAAAGGTGCATGATGGTATCTCAAGATGCTATCACCAGTCTGCACGCTGACTCGCGTAAAATGCCCTGCATAGGGTATGGAGAATGTACGAGTCAAGTTTTGCAGAGGGAAAGACCATGCGAGAACGGTGGAGAGATGGATCTTTGTGGGCTGACTAGCACCAAAAAGGGGGAAGATCTACGAATGAGAGGCGACTTGAGCCAGTGCCAGTAATAACGAGCGGGCCAATCGCCGAGAACTACCTCATTCTATTATATATCAGCTATCAAGCCTCAGCTAATCCTGAGACTCACTCAGCCTATGGCCAGGTACTCCGCATGTGGCTGAGGGGCGGCCTTGATCTGGGGTACATCCCAAGAAGACCCCAGTCGTTCATGCTGTTGAGTATGCGGAAGTGTTTGCAACTTTGCCAGGCTATCAGCGCGGATTAGACTATTAGACGGAACCGATACCAGACTTAAAGATAACATGCGGATGTCCTGCTGGCCCCAACCGCACAAGTCAGCCTGTCGCGTGTTCATGCCGGTTGTGAGTCTCTCAACGCAATGATACCCTGCGACGGTTGACTATCCCCGGCGCCTTATCTCTTTAGCCCTCCAACACGGTGGACTGAGAGTGGACCCGAGCGAGATAGCAGCCACTAACCACCAGCGCGTTTGATATATCTCTGGCTCTCACGATTCGTTGGTGATTGTCGAGTACATAACGACACCCTCCGTCCCGTCACTTCTCCTCCCATGCACTCTCTGCTCATCACACTGTGACTCCATCATCATGGCGGAAAAGTACGAGGCCGACGCGGCTGAGATTGTCGACACCCGCCTGCACCCGGGCACTGTCCGCTTGATCGACCAGGATGGCACACTTCTCACCAAGCACGCCGCCGGCAAGGGTGAGAAGGATATCATCCTGGTGCCGCGTCCCAGCGACGACCCGGAGGATCCTCTAAACTGGACGTTCCGCCGCAAATTGCTGGCCACAAGCTGTGTTGTATTCTACACGGCCATGATCTGTATCCCGTCCAGCGCCGTGTACTCAGTTGTCACGCCTATTCGGGAGGCAACTTCTTTGACACTGACTAACATCAACAACGGAACCGGAATCATGGTATGTCCTGACTGCATAACATCAAAGAGAATGAACTAACAAGTGTGCAGTTTCTGTTCTACGGCTGGGGCTGTGTCCTTTGGCAAGCCGTCGCTCTGCAATACGGCAAACGCCCCGTGTACCTCATGTCGGCCCTGGCCAACGTCATCATCCTGGCCTTTGCCCCTCGCTGCACCACCGCCGGGCCATATATCGCCATCCGCATCCTCCAGGGCTTCTTCGGCGCGCCCGTCGAATCGCTTCCTGAGATCTCCTTGACGGACATTTGGTTCACGCACGAGCGGCCCAAGTACCTCGCCTGGTACGGCTGGGCGCTCGCCATGACGGGCAAGCTGGCGCCCATGCTGTCGGGCTTCATCAACGTGGGCATGGGCTGGAAGTGGACGCTGTGGTGGTGCTCGATTTTCTGTGCCTTTGCATTTGTGTATTGCTTCCTGTTCATGGAGGAGACCAACTACGACCGCAAGCATCATGTGCCGCCCGCCGTTGCAGAAGTGACTGGTGAGGCTGCGGGTGCTGAGCCGGGTGCTGATGATAAGACGGCGGCGAAGACGGTTGCGCCGACACGGGCGGACTATGAGTCTGGTGAGGTGCAGTGGGTGCGCAAGACGTATCTCGACAAGTTGAGCCTCAAGGATAAGAAGCGGCCGAACCGGTTCTGGGACATCTTCATTGCGCCGTTCAAGGGGTTCACGTATCCTGCGGTTGTCTATGCTGGGTGAGTCCTAATTGATACCGAGAAGCTTGATTCTCTTCTAACCAGAAACAGTCTCATGTATGGCGCGAACAACCTGGTCTGGAATGGCGTGCAGAACGCAACCATCGGTACCGTCTACACGACCAAGTACGGCTTCAACACGGATGGTGTCGCTGGTGCATATGCTGGTGGTCTGCTTGGAACCATCATCGGGTAAGACTCCTCGACATATCTATAATGAAGAGAAACCACTGACAATATGCCCAATAGCGGTCTTTACTGTGGCTGGGTTGGTCCCCTGCTGGCTGTCAAAATGGCCCGCCGCAACAACGGCATCTCTGAGCCCGAGCACGTTCTATGGCTTTTCATCGCCGGCTGCTTCCTCACACCTTTCGCATTGATCTTCTATGGTGTTGCCGTGACACGCCATTACCACTGGTTCGCCCTCGTCATCACGCAGGTGTGTCTAGCCATCAACGGCACGCTATGTGTCGCCGCTGCGCTCAACTACGCCATCTCAAGCTACCAGGAGCTTTCCGGCCAGATGGTTACCACTTGCGTGCTGATCCGCAACACGCTGAGCTTTGCCATCAACTATGGCATCACGCCTTGGCTGGAGGCCAGCGGGTACTTGAGGGTGTATTGCATTATGGGCGCCATCGGGTTGGTATGGAATGCGAGCTTCATCGTCATGGTGTTTTACGGCAAGACTCTGAGAGAGAAGACGGCGACGAGATACTGGAAGGCCGTGGAGCAAGCCAGGGCGAAGGGACTTGGGCATTAAGGGACGTGCGGTTTGTTCCGTTGATTGGAGTTGGCTGAGACGAAGGTTAGACATCGTGCTTGAATTAGCGCTTAGGGCAGTACAAGAAATAGACATTTCTATCCTTAACTTGTCTTTCGACATATGAAAACAAAATATAAGGATTCTCCATACTCTGGAGTCTATGTTTGGCTGTACCTTTGACAGACTTAAGTTATAAAAATGAACTAGATGAATTTCTTCTTGTATAACTAGCATAGTCTATTCAATCCTGCATATATACGAGAAGATTCCTATACCCCGAAACGCCTTCAAGTCCCCAACATTTCCATGTGCACAAACCTAACTCTAACGCGAGAGGACGAAGAGGGTTTCAGCCACGACTTGCCGGTATTTTTTACTCTTGTCTAATAAGTTTTCGGATTAGCTTTAAGATTACTTGCAATTACTATTAATGCGAAAACGGGAGAGAATATCTCTACGGGAAACTTACCGTTAGCCCGGTATCCTCATCTAGAATTTAGTTGGTTCATCAAAATCAGAATCTTCGTCAAGCATGCTATTTTAAAGTCTCTGAAATAAGAGGAACTCTCTTATGGCGATTTGTTTACGTGGCGCCTTAGGTGAACTATGTCGTGGCGTTGCTGGCATTTTACTTCGTATCGAAAACTTGTTTGTTGCGCTCAGACCAGGATGTCAGGTAGTCAAAGTCTGTCTCTCATTGATCAACGGCAAACAGACCACATATTCCTAAATTTAGATGATGCAAGACGGTATATGATAGGGCCAATCGAGACTTCTGACGTTTCCCTCGATGGAATGCATAATTTCTCGCGTGTTTTTGCATAAAGCGGTGCCTGGCAACAACCAGTAATTACGTTTGTTTCCTTATTTCCAGGTTTTAAGAATCGCGTATGTCGTACGGCGCAGATCACATACCCGTTACGGGATCACAACACGGTCCTCGCTGCCTGTTTCTGCTATTCCCGTGATTATCCTTTGCAATACTCCGTAATGTGGTCATGGAATCCACGGGTATATGCCAATCACGTTTCAAGTTCATTGCCCCTATAATAAATACTTCAACCACGCTCGTTCTCCTCATTCCTTGACTTTCAATTTCTTGGCTGCGACGACAGCTTCGCTCCAGGAACTTAAGATGCGCCCATACGTGCTCCCCTTGCTGGCTGCCAGCTCAGTTGTGGCACAGTCCACGAGACTGTTGTGGAATTTCACCAGCGGCGACGTTGACATCGAAAACAGCGCGTTGCGGCCCAACGGCGAGCTCCTCCTCACCACTTTCTACAACGCCAGTCTTTATAAGCTCAACCCGCACGCCAAAAACCCTCAGGCCGAGTTGGTGGCTGAACTTCCGGGCGCTACGGCTCTCTGCGGAATTGCTGCGATTGGTGTTGACAAGTACGCTGTTGTGGGAGGCATCAGAGGAAACTATCATTACGACAATGAGACCATCTACACGGTCGACTTCAGCAAAAATGAGTCGAGTCCTGTCATCACCGCCGCGGTTGAGCTGCCAGCTGCCAATATGCTGAACGGAATGGCCTCTCTGCCAGCATTGCCGCACGTCGTCATGGTCGGCGACGCAGCGAGCGGTGTGATATTCCGCGTTGACACGGTAACGGGTGACAACGAGGTTGTCATCGAGAATGCGTTATTAGCTGCGCCAACCAATGCAACTCTCCCCATTGGAATCAATGGGCTCAAGATCGCCGACGGCCATATCTACTTTACGAACAGCGCGCGAAACATCTTTGCCAAGATTCCCATCAGTGACGACGGAGAGACGATTGGCGAAATCGAAATTGTCGCTCGCTTGGTAACTCAGACTGCTGGAACTGACTGGGACGACTTTCAGTTTGCCCCAGGTCTTGTTGCGTATGTTGCGCAACCTGAGAACGCTATTGCAAAGATTCTTCCGGATGGAACGACGAGTATTGTTGCTGGCGGTGGGAATAGCACTGCAATCGATGGGCCAACTTCTATCCAGATCACAAAAGATGGGAAGTCTTTGTATGTGACTACCAGGGCCGGACAGGTGGTTGAGGTGCAACTGTAGAAATTAAAGCTACCCGAACTTGCAAATAATATCTGAACTCCACGAAACTCCCCAACTCCACGCAACCTAAAAATACTGTCCCAGATTCATTTTGTCCAAATATCGTGCTTCACTGACAGAATCAAATGCCAGATTCTTCGAACTCAAACGATGCATCATCCACTGGGGTGTGAAACCAATGCCATCCACCCCAGCTTCCGGGAATGGTCTCCTCTCCAAGCTAAGCAGACAGTGCTTTGGAAGAATTTTCTCCCAGGCTTTAAACACCTCATCTTCGAGAATAAAATGGGTGCTTCGCCAAGTTATAGTGGCTCGACACCTACACCTTTCCATACTAAAGCGAAATAAGTGCCCAGTCTGAAATTCAGCATCCCATATCTCCAAATTCCGTAGTCGAGGAAGGGTATTCACGGCTTCGGCAGCCAAGGTGAGAAGTTCCGTCACCTGATATTGCTCTCTGTCCTCCGTATTCAAAGTGACATCCCTGAGGCAGAGATGGGAAAGGTAGGATCGCCCTCGCCTCTTTTGTTGGACGAGGTGTAGCAAAAACCCCTCCACGTTTATATGGAAAGGCGGGCAATATCCCGTGAAGCGATGGCATGCCTGAGCCAGAACGGGCACTACTGCATCCACAGTTTGGCTCCGACGACGCCCGCTCTGGCGAGTGTGGTAAGAATCCCATCTGAACCGCTCCTGGAAAGTGATCCACCATAAGCTGGGAGGCAGAGAAGGCATCAGTTTGGTTTGGACATCTAGGTTAGAGCATTAGCTACCCTTCTTCGCTTTAACACCAAGCTATAATTCATCTTACCTTCCCAGAAAACTTTATCAGCTTCCATCTTCTGTCCCCTGTATCTCTCAAATCGAAATACATGCACACTGGTAAAACTTTCGCGAAACAACCGTGCAAGGGATCGGAATGCAATCCCTCTGAAGAACTCTGGCCGTATGGATAACTGCGAAACAATCGGAACCCTCGGCAGTTTCTGCTTGAACCTTGATTGAAGCTCAAGTGGTGTGCCGTACAGTCGCTGTAGCATTGGCCGAAACATTGGTACAAACGGACGTGATAAGAAATCAGACCTCCAGAGCTCCTCTCTTTTCGCCATGCGAAAGTCCTTTAGCTGCTTTGAATAGCTTTCCGCGTTCACATCAATGCGGAATGGATAATCATCGTAAAGTTCGAGTTCGATGGGGTGAAAACTAGAGTCGCTAGGCGAACATGCTGTGATTTCCAGCCTGAGGCCGCCACGTTCGCCCTGCCAAGATGACAATGTTTTCAATAAACATGTCATATCGCTCGTGAAAATTCGATTGTTCCTGTGAGCTCCGGGGTTAGTAAGATGATTTCCAGTTTGTAATCAAGTTACTACTTACCGGTCAATCTCCGTGGCGCTCTCCAGTTTATCATATGTTCGTCCAGTGTAGGTGACAAGCCTGATCCTTAGCCGCAAATACGATATGTGATTCAATCTCTCGGGATTCTTTTTTATTATCTTCTTGAATTTGCGTAGATCTACTGATGTGACTGTCAGATATCGGAAAGTTTCTCTTTCAAAAAACCATTGCCACTGTCGGGATACAGTGGCCAAGACCGGCGCCGGAGGAAACTCATGATTCGAAGCATTGACGGAGGTTTCCGGAAGCGCGTTTTTCAAAATTAAGAGATGGATGTCCGATGGCAGTGAACCCCAGGAATCCTTGGCGGGAACCGAGCTCATGGCGACTCATGATCGAGAGGAAGTCGTGCATTTCAAGCTGCCATGTCGAAGTGGTGGCAAGGTATTTATGTTTGTGGTATCATGGTATTCGTGCTTCTAGTTCTGACTCAGATGCCAAAATAACTTCTGGGGAGTGAAGACGCTTGTAGCTCTTCAGGGTCGGGGGCTAGATTTAACTGCCAGATGATGGTGGAGATAGGACTACTCCCATGGATCTCTACCACTTCGGCCTAGAAACGTAGCCATACCAAACAAGCTCCATGAATACAATAATGATGAAATTGGACTTGCCGTTAAGGATTTTCACGAAATAATTTATCAGCCATGTAAAATTGGGTTTGAAGAGAGCACATGTTCAAACATCGATCTCCAAGCCTGACCTCGTGGATGAAAGTAAGAAATCTAAAGCGCGACTCTAGAAAAGTATATACCCCGGGCCAAGTCGACAGTTCTCCTAACTGAGCCTCACAGGGTCGCACCCAGCACTTAAGCTCATGCTTTCTACCCCAATAGCCACGCGCCGTCCCGCGAACCTAGTTGGCCATGTGTCTGAGCCAACCACGCAACGAGAGGATGAAGCATGGACATTCAGTGCCATGCTCTTAACCACAAATATTCCCATCGTGCAAGACGTGGGCGCTTGAGACGGCACTGGTCAATTTCGTCGCGTGTTTGCCTGGTAAGGAGCCAGGGCGAAATTCCAGGATGGAAATCTGCCACGGGCGAGGATAGAAACAGCCACGCCACAAAGGACAACAAGGTGCTGAGGCTAGACACGCAGTCCCAGATGAGACCAGAATTAAAGAGACGACGCGTGAAGGCAAGACGGGACGAGATGCCTCGATATAGTACTGGGGCACAAGACGGCCCAACATCAGATGAGTTTAGTGACTACATATGTCCATAATTTCTCCATTTTGGATTCACAGTTATTTACATACTAATCCCATCTTTAATCTTCATCCTAGGCCTCACCTCAAGTCTTATCCTAATGACCCTTTGTCGAGCTGGGTGAATCTTTTGAAGCCCGCTGAGCAGCAGCAAATGTTGTTATGATAAGACCACTATAGTCTTCATTCTCGTCATCGTTATCTTCGTCTTCGTCGTCGTCTTCGTTTTCGTTTTCGTCGTTATTGTTGATGCTGGTATTGATGATGGTGTTGATGATGATGTTGATGTTGCTGGATCGGATGGTCCGACGCGGTGATTATATGATATTTATCAGAGAGTTGGTTATTCTCTTCCAATACAGTTTGCACAAGGCCAAATACAGCTGGTATGGTTGATGCTGGTGATTTTGATGATAGCGTTGCTCTTGCTGCTATCCTTGAAGCATCCGCACATATTTCGCAACCAAATTCGGCGTTCCCTTGCGGCTGTATCCGCCTGGGCAACATCAAACGCTGCCGAAATACCATCCTGAGGCGTAGTCATCATCGTTGTTGTTGTTGATGGTAATGCTGGAACAGATCTCATGATGCCCATGTGCAGGAATGATTTGCGTGTGGATGAAAGGGAAGAAACGCAGGTCGTCTTCTGTCAGATTTTGAAATTGCTCTACGTGTCTGTTTCACGGCAGGAGACGTACAGAGGGATCTAGACTGTCTTTATAGGCGTGACTTGTCTGTCACATGTCAAGAAGGAAGGTTTATAGCCAAACACTGAGGTAAGGAGGAAAGTTCCGCAAGGAGAGGTTGCCGCTTGACCTGAATTCATAACATATACTATTAAACCTTACCTAATAATGCCTTTATGGTAGTCAAATGTTGAGTGCGCCTTATTCAAGGCCTAGATCAGCCAATTAAGTTGGGTGCAAATGACATCCAGCAGTATGCCATGAAAAATCACCAAAATATGGATGTTCTTTACTTATCAAAGTGATCCCACTTGCCATATAGATTTTATGGAGTATGTAAAGTCCTACGTAGTTAACCCCTTTTCTACAGAGCGAGGGAAAAGGAAGGTAATGATGAAAGCAGCCAGATCCATGAAGGAACGACGCGGACAATCAACTCGCAAATCGCAAGTGTAGACTTGGGAGAAGAAGACCGTTTGTCCGGTACCTTGGATTATTGAAGGAGCTACCCTAGAGTCCAGATGTCGAATTTTGGCTGGACGCAAAAGTTGCCTAAACGAGAACAGCCGACGCAACATGAGTGATTACAGCTCCTGCTCTGTATAGCTGCTCCGAACAGTTTGATTGGTAGGGTGCGCTGTAGGGAATTTTTGAAGGCATCTGACAGGGATTACATCTCTATGTGTGCACACATCTCGTTGTACGGAGTATGCGGACACTTGTCCATCCGCAAAACGTCAAACACAAGGAGTCTGAGCCAAGACCAAAGATCCCGTCGCTCTCGCCTGCATGGGCCCATCTCATCTCGTCGACGATCCCCGGGGCTTCCAGACCCAGAGCAACGGAAAAGAAGCCGACGCCTGTGCTTTGACAGCAGGCCTGTGCTGCTGGATTTTCGCGAGATGTGGTCCGTTCCTGCGTGAGCGAATCTGGCGGGCCTCGGATGCGCGTGCCTAGGGTGCAGACTACTGCAGGAGTTACAGAACAGAGTCGACTCTTTCGCAGATAAGGCGCGAGATGAGTGATGACGCGCGGGGTGAGATGAGATTGGATTGCCATGAGTTGCCGTGAGTGAAGCAGATGACAAACTATCGGGGCGCTTTATCTCTTATCGGCGATACGGTGCATGGCGGGCTTACGTGATGGCGGGGACCCAATAATAGGGCGCGGCTCGAAAAAGCGGGAAAAAGCAATAACCCAGATTCACCCACCGTCCGTCCAGCATTGAAAGAGCATCATCATCATCACCGCAGCGGGCAAAACACGTCTCAGGGATGCGGCCGGGAGCGCAAATCAAATCAAATCACTCTCCCCGATGCAACGGTCCTCCCTTGCCTCCCACGAGTCGCACTCGAGCTTCCCGTCGGAGCTAAAGGCCCCTAGCCGGCCAGCGGCGCAGCCATTGGATGCTCCGACGTCCTTATCAGTGGATTCTGGAAAACCCCCCGTCCCAGGATTTTCCGGGGTCTCAGACATGCGATCCTTATCAGTGAAGGCCTTGGGATGGGATGGCAGCTCGGGGGCGTGAACGAGAGGAGAGGTCCCCATCTTCTCTCGGGGCGGACGAACCGAGTGCCCAGGCAAATTGTGACCTTCTCCTGGCCCGTGATCTTCAAAGAAGGTCCATCTTTTTTTTCTTCTTGTGTCCTGCGATCTTCGTCTTTGTTGTGACTTCACGTCGAGTGGTGAAGCTGTGCGCGACTCACGAAAACACTGCTTGATTCACTGCGCTGCTGGCAAAAACCCAAACCCCTTACCGAAATCCCAAACGACCTAGATGCCCTGCTTCATTGCGGCGGGGTCAAAGTCATAACGGTTCTCGGGCTCGTCTCTTTCGGTCGTCGCGCGTCTTTCTCTTCTTCATCGCCCCCCCCCCCCTCGAATCCGCGTTGTCACTCCGAACGCTCCGTCCTCAAGCCACAGCCAGAAACAAGCTTCGGCCGTCGACGAGCATCTTGCGCTAACAAATATTGCGCCGTCTCAGATCTGGTGTGCTTTGACAGGAAAAGAAAAGAGAGTCTGCTTGTGTCAGGAGGAAGAGAGGGAGAAAGAAGCGCGAGCTATAATAATATCAATAACGGCCGGGAACCCCCCCATCTGTCCCGAACTTTGCATCCTTCCGCCTTTCCAGCAAAGAGAATGCTAGCGCCTCCAGGTCCTTTTGAGTTTAATGGCCCGATTCAATAATTGATTTCTCTCTTCCATCCCCTGCAAGGGCCTAGCAAGTCCCTTAGGTTGGTGGGAAAACCGTTACACACCAATTCGGCAGCTTATCGCACCGTCAGACGGGTTTGTCTTGTCTTATCAAGTGGCCTTTGGCCGTGTCATCGCTCGCGGGGCGGACGAGTATAGAGGAAGCCATCGCCAGCAGAAGAGGCCGCTTCTCCTTCTTTTACCCTCTCTGTTCCCCCGACTTTTCCTCTTTCTCTCGTCCTCTCCATCTTTGATTCAGTTTAGCGCTGTTTTTCTTCTGGTCGTCCCAAAAGCGTTTGTGTGTTCGTTCGTTTGTTCGTTGACACTCTTCTCTCTTGGCGCTACTTTGGAGTCTGGGCGGCACGCACTGAGTACCAACATCGAGATACCCTCACTTGTCTTTTCGCTGCTCTATTGACCGAGGCTTGTTGGCCCTCCTAATAAATCAACCACTGTCACTCGACAATGTCGGGGCGAGGGGCTTACGCCCGGAAGAAGAACACTGAGACGCACAAGAAGAACCAGGCCGGCGTCAGCAGCAGTAACAGCAGCGGCAAGCGGCCAACGTCGTCGGTCCCCTCGGACCACGATGATATCTCAATTCGAGACTTTCCTCTACCACCGCCGGGCCCCCTCGGCACCGGTGTGGGCACGACCAATGCCAGGTTCCTGAAGTTCTCAGAGCCAGCGCAGGATCCGCGAATGGCAGGCTGGGCTGGAGGAGGAGTATCGCCACAGGGAATGATGGCGGTTGGTCGAGATGGCTATGCGATGCCTGTGCCAGGGGCTGATGAATGGGCATATGGGCGGCAACAACGCAAGCCGACAATCAAGACGGAGGATGTGAGCGGCATCGAGAAGAGCGGCTTGAGGAGCCTCATCGACAAGCGGAGTGACGGCGTCAGGAAAGGGCTGGCCAAGACGTTTGCGTTCCGGAAGAAGGACAAGGAGGAAACGGGACGGCCAGGGAGCTACGAGAGGCCACAAAGCCAAGCGACGGTACGGCAGACAGCGTATATGCCGGCTATGGGACCAACAGAAGATGCGGCTCGAGGATATGATGACTGGTCACCAACCGGTCCAGTCCCTTCGCAGCAGATGCCCATGTCGTATGCTGGATATCCGACATATCCTCCGCATGCGCATCCTCACATCAACCCTCACGCACTGCCGTCACCGATCAGCCCGATGGAGGCCATGCCCACTCCCGTATGGGAGACGAATCCCATCGGCCCACCGCCGACGACGAAGCTGCCCCCGATCCCGCAAGCCACGGCCTCCACGCCGCCGATCTTCCGCTGGATGGGAGCTGGACGTCCGGCCGCACGCTGGAACAAGCTGCGCAAAGACCCCGAACTTTGGGATCCTAATGGTGATGTGCTGATCTTCCTTGGTCGTAAGGGGCAGACACCTCGCCTGCACCCTAGCTTCCGGCTGTCATCGCACATTATCGAGGCGACGGAGAGCCGGTTCCTGATTACGCTGCTGCGCGAAGGTTCTAATGAGGAGGATATTATGCATCTGCCCCCGTCGCCGTCCGGTGCGCCGCCTATGGTCCGGCGAGGGACGACTCGGGATCGCAATAAGCCCCTGACACCGCCGACCTCGGAGGATGCCTCACAGACTGACGACCAGGATGGCCAGATCTCGTATGAGATGTACTTCCCGACGCCAGCGAACTTATCGCGAGCAGACGCACTTCGTCACCAACTCACGACACGCAATGTCTTTGCGCTGCTTTGTCATGCTTCGCTAGTCGGACTCTCGATGCACCAGGCCCTGACAGACCTTCACACGCGTCTGGACTCATACATGCCGCCTGGCGCCGACAATGCGGCACGTATTATCAAGTTCCTCGCAACCCGCGGACTTGACGATGTTCGGGGCGACCCCGAGGGCGCTGTTTCGTTACTGGCCTGGGCTGAGGCTTCAGAGGTGCGTTGGGAGGACGGTTGGCGCGAGTGCTTCGTGCACTGCGCTGGCATGTACGGCAGCGTGGCCGATCTGGAGCGTTGCGCTGACTGGCGGCACACGACACCCATTGCGCGTGCGCTGCTGGACCGCGCGAGCCTTGAGACGCAGCTGCGCGTGCAGGCAGCCGAGGAACGGTTGGCCGAGTTTGCGTTCGGCGACATGTGGCCCGAGACGGTGGCTCCGGTACTGGCCGGCGCCGCAGAGCGTCTGCGGCTGATGCTCCGGAGCCATTACGCCCGTGTCTACGGCAGCTGGCCGCCGCCCCGAGACGACGAGGACGATGGTGGCGAGCTTGGTATGGTGGACGAGATGTGGCTGTCACGCAGCATCGTGATGGCGCTGCAGCGAGACTTCGGGGCACTATACGACTACCTCGTCGACCGCGACATCGTATGGGACGTATCCGAGGCACGCTCCGGCCGCAAGTGGATGATGGCCTCGGAGAGCGGCAACCGCGCCTTCGAAGCCGATACCCCTGAGCTACCCCTGACAGACGTGCTCATCGAATTCGACAACCGTCTGCGCTTCCCGCACATCCCGCACCCCTTCCCCCTAATCCCCGAGTCCATCCCACCCACCACAGCCCCCAAGGAAGGCCTCTTCAAGAGCAAGGCCAAGCCTGCCGCCGGTGCAAAACCCGTTGGAGCAATGGAGCGCCGCGTGCAGTTGGCCTACACCGAGAGCACGAACATCTACAGCCTGGGCAGCGACTTCGTGCCCAGCGCATTGGTAGATGCATACGTCCGCTTCGAGAAAGCGGACCGCGTGGGCGAAATCGACCCTGCCATCGCGCGCCGCGGCCGCTGGGTGCTCCTCTACGGCATCCTCCAAACCCTCGCCAGCGTATCCGTCGACGACCCGAACGTCCGGTACACCGACGGAGTGACATACCACCTCTCCCCGCGCCTCCGCGGCTCACGCATCCCGCCGTGGCGTGGGCCCGGGGCACCGAGTCGGAGTCTGGGCGAGGCGAGTCACGAGTTGTCGCATTGTTGGACGGCAGGGGCGGGATGGACAAGAGATGGGAGGCCGGATAGTGATGTGATGGAGGGGGATTTGGCGGGGAGTCCGCCGGTGGTGGGCGGGCCGATGATGCCGATGCGGAGGGGCCGGGAGCCGGGAGGGGAGTGGAGTTCCGGGACCGGGAGTGGTGGGGGGGATACGCCGGGGACGAGGTCGGTGACGAGCTTTGTGTCGGGGGCTTAGATGTTTATGATAGATAATGTGTGGATGGATCATGGCATGAGATAAAAGCAAGCGAGATGAATGTCCTATACTATATATAATAATGCCCGGAATAATACTTTCAGCACAGTCTCGCTCCCTCTGACCGACCCCCGTCCCCTGACTCCTCGTTGACTGTTCCATCTGTCGAACCAACCTCTGTATCTTCAGTTTCCTGTTTGCTGCCAAGATTCAAAGTCGATAGAGACAAACTTGTGGTGTTGGCCGTAGATGCTTCACCGCCTGTTTCTGTGATTCTATTCTGTAGCAGGGTGACGTAGGAGCTGGAATCGTGCCGTCGGCCGTCTGAAAGCCTTTCAACAACTATCCGCATGATATCCGCACGCAGTCGGTTTTTTATGTTCTTCATCACGCTCTTCCTCGTAGCTACGGCTTCCTCTCCTTGACTCACGTAGATATCGGGCATCCGCCAGGCAAAGTACACGTTATGATGAGACCGACGGACCTGGACGTCTGTTGGGTACTCATCGAAAAAGTAAGAGCATAATCTGCATGTCGGTTTACTGGTGCCGATGAATTTCCAGTTGTGAAAGAAACGCTCTGGACGGAGCCCGCCAGGGGTAACCTCCAAGAAGTTGTGAACGAGGACTTCTGCGTGGACAAGTGGCTTCGGGACTCGAAACCAGGCATTCTGAATATCTTCGTTGATATTATGGCTTGAAAGTTGCATTAGACAATCTTGAAAGCGATCAAGAACATCTTCCTCATAGTAAATCGATCTTGCGATTTCCTCAACGTTTTTGGGTTGTCGTTGCAATGGTGCCTGGAGTCTTGAACTTGAGGGTATTGTGCATACCTCGAACTCTGCAAACAGCTCCGGCCAGGTGTTTGAGACGAGCATCATCAGGTCAACCGTTCTTCGGTACATGAGCAGTCTTCCGGCGACGTGGAGAAAGTCTGCCCAGTACGTTTCCAATTTTAACCTCTGTTCTCGAGCTAGGCGTGGCCCTAGCAGGGTGAAGGTATCGGATTTGAAAAACCGCCCCAAGATCTCTAGCATTTGAAGGGTAGCTGGGATGTTTACTAGGACGAACCAAGTGTCAGTCAGCCACTCTAGCTACTGCAAAATGAAGTAAGCAACTTACTTGACGTAGCCAAGTTAGGTGATTCGGTGGATTCAGTTGATTGGCCCGATTGATCCGGCTCAATCGACAGTTCTGATACTACGGCACCTAAAGAGATAGCCAGCTCTAAAGCGTTATGAACTTGGAGGAGTTCCTGTTGGATTATCTGAGCTAAGGTCGAATCAGTGGACTATTGCTTGCTTCTTTTGACCAAGTTACTCACATTCAGAAGTTTTTTCCCGCTCACAAACCGCAATACAGTGCTCTAGTTGCATTTTTAAGCCTTTGAGATATACTTCCACGCGGTTCTTGGCAAGAGTAAGTGCAGCGCTTAGGACCTTTCCATGTAAGGCTGCCTTCTCCGAAGCGCTTGATGGCAAAGGGCCACGAAGCATGGAGATGATGGTGGTTATCTCAGCGCCTACAAAATTTCTTTGGGCCTCGTCACGATCATTAAATCCGACGATATACTGAACACGGTCTGGGAGTTGTAATACAGCACAAGCGGCGACAGCGGAGCCGCCACGCTCGGTACAGCAGAGAAAGGCGAGCTTGGATACATAATCGTGAAACAACGATTCCAGTCCACTTGTCAAATCGACGAGGGGGTCGTGAGCTTGCGGCCGGCGTGGGTGTGCGGCGGTAAGCAGAACAAGGAGGAGGAGAGTTGGGTAGAATTGTCTTATCAAAGTTGATGTGAGAGGGACAACATCTAAGACCTCCCCACCAATCGTGACTATCTCTTGTTGTTTAAATCGGCGCACCATACTGAACAACTGTTAGTAGTGCTACTGATATTCTGGAAACGAGAGGGCAGGTTTGAGACGACTTGGTATCTTAAAGGAATCCACAAGAAGTAATCATAAGCTCATCCTAGGATTGTAAATGAATTAAAGCAGTGAGAAGTGTCGTTTCAAAGGTACCTAAGTTAGATGTGGTGGGCATCCCGCTTATGATTTTAGGGACCCAATCGAGCTTCTAGGTACAGCAGTTGCGCAGTTGCGAAACTTGGGTAAACGCAGTCTCGCTAATGCGCATTCGCGTCGTAATTACACTGCGGAAGACCGAGACATATGATAGTCTATTTTATTCGTGGCTCGTTCTCTCAAATCGAGAACAAAACCCGAACTCAATGAATATTCATGGATCCGCAGATTGTGACACTGTGTTTCTATTTAACATCTGGATTTTCTATACTCCGAAGTCCGTTGGGCATGAACAACGTTGGGCATGAACGACGTTGTGCACCAAGATCTCATACCTAAAATCCGCACAACTTTAGATCTGTATTACCCTTTGTTTTTCTATTGGCCTCAAGATGGAAAAGATGTTTGCCGTCTCATATACTTATCTCGATAATAAGAGGGTGTGTCGACAGATCCCGACACTGCCGGTCCCGGAGCTACCAGGCTCTGGTGGGATGACCACAGCCTTTGGACCCAAATTGTGTCGATATTGTAGCAAGCTCTTCGCTGCACTCGAAGGCACCTTCGACTGGCGTTGGGAATGGGGGGAATATGTACAAGTGGAATTAGCTCCCACCCTGTCGGAATTTTTGGGCTCTCTCCGGTCCGGCTGCCAGCTCTGTCATATCATCCAGCGAACAATTCGTGCAAATCCCTCTGATGCCGAGGCCTTCGAGGGGTTGTCCTTTTGGTTAAAGGAATATTCGTGGAGGTCAACCCCGCGCAGTTGCAATATTGATATATACGCGGGAGATAGTTTCGTTGTCTCCCTATGGGGATGTGAGTCTGAATTTCCAGGTTGCTTTGGCCCTGGTATTCAAGGGAAAAGCCTCGTCCTTAAAACTGCCAAGAACCGTCTTTAATAACTGAACTACTCGAAAATAGGTATTACCGCTGAAAGTGGGCCAGAGCCGAATAGAAGTGTAGAAAACGACCCAGGGTGCTACAGCAGCCTGTATGAGGCTGAGTCCATGACAACAGACGACCCAAAAGCCTGGGAGCTCTGTCAATATTGGGTGAAGAGATGCCTTGAGTCTCATACTAGGTGCGGATCTAATGAGGTGACGCCGTGGTGGCCGACTCGTCTTCTGTACATCGGTGGTCCCTGCGACGAAAATGATTCTTTGGTCGTGAGGGTTGAAGAGACCACGACGAATCATCCAGGCGGGCCATACATGACGCTTAGCCATTGCTGGGGAAATGGCGATGACTTCCTGAAGCTCACCATCGAAACTCACGACCACCTGCTCTCTGGAATCCCCCTGGCCCAGTTTCCTAAGTCTTTCAAAGACGCCATACGCCTAACTCGTTCTCTTGGCGTCGACTACCTATGGATCGACTCGCTCTGCATTATCCAAAATTCCCCCAACAACCACGACTGGATCCAAGAGAGCGGGACAATGACCAAGGTTTACCAGCACTCCTTATGCAACATAGCCGTCACCGCCTCCGTGAACCCAAGCGGCGGCTGCTTTCATCCACGAGATCCCCTTGCAGTCCGGCATTTGCGCGTGACTCTTCGGACACCGAGGGAAGGAGAGGATGGCCGCAAGACCGTGAACGAGACTTATCTTTTTGGCCAGTCTAGAATGTGGGAAATGGCCATCGAGGAAGCTCCGCTGAACCAACGTGCCTGGGTAATTCAAGAAAGGCTCCTATCGCGGCGACAAATTCACTGCAGCCAAGACCAACTTTTGTGGGAGTGCTTGGAGAAGGCAGCCTGTGAGGCATTTCCAGACGACTTTGAGGCCTTCTATAAAGTGCGCAGCACTGGAAAGATACAGTTGTCGACTGATATGAAACGTCTGGATATCTTGCTGCTCGAGATTCAGAAGTTGAGATCAGAGGCAACCCAAGATCTATCTGATTTCTTCCGAGCCGAGTTACTGCCTGACAAAAGGGTTCTCTACAGAAGCTCTGACAAAGTTCTAGAGATGACGCAGTCGAGCTTAAGTTATCCCTCCGAACGGCAACGCGTTGAGAACAGTCTGCCTGAACGTCTTCAGATTTTTATAGACGAGGTGTACCAGTGCTGGGTGATCCTGGTTGAGCGATACACAGCTTGCCACCTATCCTTTCGAACGGACAAGCTAATTGCCATCTCTGGGGTCGCAACTCTCATCCAGAATGCCCTCATGGGGGTGGATATCTATGTAGCCGGACTTTGGCTGAAACACCTGCCATACCAACTTCTTTGGCACCGCAAGTACGACGTGGGTGATCTGGGAGAGTCTCGTTACGACTTAGCCCCTTCTTGGAGCTGGGCGTCCTGTGCGGCACCGGTCTCGGGTCCTCCCACTCCTTTTGTCCCACCATACTGGTACAGCACCATCATCGCAGACATCACTCAAGTCTCTTTAGCCCAGGAAGGGCAGACGCTTGGAGGAGTTGCAACGGCTGAGATTCAGGTCCGTTGTCTGCTGCTAAAAATCCAGAAACGTGAAGTCTGTGAGCAGAGTATCTATTTCATTAGATGTACTCCATGCCAACACGAAGAAGACGCATCAGCAGAAGCGATGCAGGTCGATTTCTCAGATTTGGACCGTTATCTGGACAATGAACAAGCGAGCCACCATTTGGATCAAGCATATATTGTGCCCATCGAGAGGCCTCAGAGAGGCGCTCTTCAAACCGCGGGGATCATTGTTGCACCCCTTGAGAATGACACCTTTCGTCGTATTGGCTACTGGGATGCCAACATGATCAACAATGATTCCGAGGAACCAAACGAATTTGGCATAACTAATGATTTCCTACAATATCTGCATAGGATATCAAACGACGACAAATGTACGATAACGCTTGTTTAGAAGGAGTTGCGTTATGAAAGTCATCCTCGCACTGCCGTCATTGATTCTGGACTTTGATCGGAGATAGACTAAGAAGTGAGAACGTGGCTGAGATTGTTTTCAAGCTTGTCCTTTATTACCCAGAGAAGAGGGTCCAAGAGATAAAGACCACGGCCGCATCTCGCACGCTGTTCACCATCGCAGGCAAGACAAATTTCTTCATTAAACCCTGCCCCGTCCCTTTATAAATCGGGAGGCTGGAAAAGCCCCTCCGTCAACGTGGGCTGCCGAGTCTGCGGCGGACAATGCGTGAAATTCAGGAACAATCGCATTAGCTCGATCGATTTGCAGGGATGCGCAGCACTTTAATTAGATGTTGCTACATAATAATGGTGAGCACGGTTGGGCGACGACAAAATCTGGTGCGGGTTGTCCAGCCAGCCATCTTTCGCTTCCCCAGCCCCCTCGATTTGGCATTGCAGGGCTGGGAACGGGAACGGTCTCGACTTTTGCAAGAACCATTTCGGAATTAGGCAAATAGCCTCGAAAGCTGAAACAAGGGATTGCAGAGATTTATCCGAAGTCAGCTTCCCTTTCCATATCCTGATAGAGCGACCGAGAAGCATGTCTCGGTAACAGCGGATGGATTCCTGTTTTTTTCTTGCGCAAGTGCTTGCATGACGCTAGCGAACGACGTCATCCCGGGATCGGTCTAGGGTAGCTTTAGCCGTCTCCAGGGTCCTATCAAGTTTGCGCGGCCACCCGGCCGGGCCGCGCTTCAGCTCGCCCGCCGCACGTTTTGCGAGAAGCGCCAACTCGATTGGGCGTTGTGGGCAGCGGCCGTCCGACAAGCGACCGCAGAGACTCGTGGCAGCAGAATCGCGGGTAAAGGTGGCAAGACGCAGTGTTGACGACTTCGTATTGAACAAAGTCTGGACTCGAGGCCCCTGTAACGTGTTCCCCAGCCCGCTGGAAATAGTGGGAAGTGGGCATTGCAGGGATGTCAGATGGTAGACTGCCAGCCCCCCAACTTTCGCTTAGTGCGTCTGCCCTGTTTAGCGTCGTTCTGGCAGCGACCAACCTCCCCGAGGGCAGGAACTTGGAACGCTCTTGCGCTTCGACCTGGCCATACAAATTCGCCGTCCCTCCCTCCATCACGAGCTGCCCCTCCTCCCAGCCCTTGATTCTCATTCCATCACCAGTTGTACATTCCAGAGCATCGCTGCTGAAGCCTGTCTTCTTGGATTTTGTTGGCCTTCCGTGTCTCATTGCATTGCAACGCATCGCATCGCTTCAGACCATCCTGGCAATAGCGTCTTATCGACTTACACGGCTTTCCCCTCTCCCGACGTCACTCCCGCGCCGATCCGAGGCCGTCCCGTCAACACCAAAGCCATTCCGGGTAGATACCGAGTCTCGAGTCTTGAGCTCTACAATCCGTCGGTCCAGTCGCACCTAGCGACTCCTCTGCCACCATGTTGTTCGCCATCATCTTTGTCTTCAACCGGATCATGGAGATCATCACCTTGGTATGTTTACTCACAACAAATCTCTCTGCGCGAGATCTCCGACACTGACCTGTCACCGTAGATCCCCTGCATGGGCATGCTCGCCTGGTTCGTTAACAACTTCAACAACGCCAACGAGCTTACCCCCTCGTCCATCCTCGTCCTCTTCATCGTCTCCGTCCTGGCCCTGGCCTGGGCCGTCTTCACGCTGTTCTCGTACCACCGCTCGTCGGCTAACGCTCTGTTCGTCGGTATCGTCGACCTGGGCTTTGTGGGCGCTCTGATCGCCGGCGTGTGGTATCTGCGTGGCATCCGCAACGTGGACTGCACCAATGTCAGCCAGGACGGTGACTGGGTTGCCCACGTCTGGGACATCACCGTCATCGGCTCCAGCTTCAGCATCCACACCGACAAGCCGTGCGCCATGCTCAAGGCTAGCTGGGCCTTTGGCATCATGAACATCATCTTCTTCTTCATCACGAGCATGACGGCCTTTGCGCACGGCGACCGCATGAGCGCCTACGACCGCAAGCGCAGCTCGCACTACGGCCGCCACGGACACCGTCATCGCAGCCGCAGCCACTCGGGGTCGCGATACAGCCATAGCTCGCACCACTCGCGCCGTGTCTACGTCTAAGTTGACTCTGGACGTTGACTACTTGACGTTTGCGAGCGAGCCGTTGCTCGGCTTGTCCCGAAACTTAATGAGGAGACGAAACGGCTATACCCGTTCCGAGACACTCGACCATTCTCCCCTTCCATTCCAGCCAGATATCTCCACCGACGGCTGGCTAGGAATGCGGAGCTATAATGCCCTCAACGAATTTCTTTTGTCCATCTTACGCGATATAGGAGGCTGGACTAGGTCTTGAGCTCTGCTGAGATCTGCTTGTCTTTTTGCTTTGTAACTAGCGATGATTTATGTGTCCAGCGACGACTTGCTCTTTTGTGTTGGGATATTGGGACCAAGGTAGGTTAACCCGGGGATGGGATAGGATAGGATGATTTCTTGGGTCAAGATGGAATAGTTGTGACGGCAAGATTTGGATGATTACAGGACAGATGATTATGTCAAGAAGCCAATGATATAAAAAAGTTTATATGATTTGAAATGTCCTAGCCATGCCTCCCGTTTTGATGTCTCTTACGCCGTGAACTCCAGCCTTTATCCTACTCATCCACACTTTGGCCCAAAACCAACATGGACACTTCGTTCAAACGCAAAAAATGGTATCATATCACACCCTCAACAATACTTCGCTTTACAGATGTCCTCTCCCGTCAATGCCTCTCATCCTCCCCAACCCGATACCCCCTCGCAATCCCACTCCTCCCCTCCTCCACCAACGTGCTCGCCTCGCCGTCAAAGTCACTACCCAGGCCCTGCCATGTGCGCCCCGATCGCAGGAATTCGGCGCCGGGGCTGGCTACGCCGTTGACGCTGGCGAGCTCGCCGACGAAGCGCTTGACGAGCGCGTTGGGCGTGTCTTTGGTGGTGGAGGTTGTTGGTGAGGGCTTGGAGGAGGCGTCGGCGCTGCGGACGGCGAGGCGCATGGGGCGGCTGTGGCTGACGAGTTTGCCGGTTCGGAGGTCGAATTCGGGGGGGAGGGATTCGTCGCCTTCGACGCCGCCTTCGATTTCGTCTTCCACTGCTTCTGTCTCCTCATCGGGTTTGGGAACCTCGTTTAACTCCTCCACAGGCTTCAGCTTCTCAATGCCTCCCCACCACTCGCCGCCCCAGATCCTCTCCTCCTCGGGCATCAGCGCAACCTCCATCTCAAATGGGGTGGCCACCGGCCGCCAGTACCCGGCGTCGTCGTCCACCAATCCGCTCTCCCAGCACCCCACCACTACCCAGGCCTCAATCTCAGCGAAGTTGGCTAGCTTGGCAGGGTTGAGTTTGCCCACCACGACAGTGTAGCTCTTCTTCCCAGCGGCAGCGATCTTGGCGCGTAGAAGGTCGACGGATGCCGCGTAGTTGGCTACGCTGAGTGTGTTGACGAGGATGCCGATGACACCGGCGGAGGCGAGGGAGAGGACTTTGGCGAAGCGGCGGCGAAGCATACCGGCGGTGCGGAGGGTTGGGTTTTCGAGGGATGAAGATGGCGTGGAGAGGATGTGTAGCGAGGAAAAGCGCGAGTGAAGGGCGAGAAGGAGCGCGGCGGGAGGGTCGGAGATGTGAAAGAGTGCGTAGGATCGCCATGACGCTTCTTGTGAGTCGTCGTCGGGGAGAGGGTCGCCGAGAATGCGGCGGTTCGGGATGAGGCCGGCAGGATCGCGTGCGACTTCTGTGGCGACGATGTTGGTGTATCCGTGGTCGTGGAGGCGGTTGACCAGCTCGGCGACGTGGTTGTGGTATGTAAGGTCTGCCATGACAACTACCCGGGCCTGCTTGTCGCTAAACTCCTTTTCAAACGCGTCGAGTGTGGCACCGTAGTCGAGTTCGTGGCTTGTGTATACGTATATCGCAGGCAATCGACTCGTCGGGCTTAGACACGTTCGACCGTAGTGCACCACCACATCGGCATGGACATGCTCCGCGGCGATCTCGTCCACGCAGCACGCGCTGTAGCTGCTATCCGCGAGGATATATATCCGCGGCTTGACTGCCCCCTCCTCCTTAAGCCTCTCCTCGAGCTCCTTGTCCAGCAGCTGCAGAACGCGCGACGCATCCACGAGCATAAAATCCGGGAACTGCAGCCCTATACGCTTCCACCCTCCCGCAACGACCTCATCAGCCGTGCGGAGGATTTCATACGTCGTTCGAAGCGCATGGTCGGAGAGAGTTGATTGTGCAAGGGCGGAGGCGGGGATCTCGAGGATGTGATCGTCAGGCGTGGAGAGGACGGGCGGCGCGGCGAGGGAGGAGGACATGGTGTGAGGTTGGAGAGTGAAAGATAATTTTTTTGGAGGAGAAAGTTGGGATATCGCGGGGTTGAGGGGGGTGTGAAGATGGGGTGGTGGTGCGAGAGTTGGGAGAGGAGGCGGTGCGAATTTGGTAGAGTGTAGATCATGGTAGCGTTGGCGAATGAGAGGGCTGGCATTACAGACTGGCAATTATTGGACTCGAGTTCAATGTAGAAATGAACTACATACACATAGCGCTTAATTATACCGGCACCAATCTCGGATATAAATCATTCAGCCATTCATTTTATAAGACTCTCGTCTTTCTAGTCTTTCTTTGCCTTCAGTTGTGGGCGTCTTGGCTGTGGCGTGGAGATGGAGGGATAGACGAGATACCGCAATGAGAAAAGCAAACCACTCCCGGCAATCTCAAGTCCGAGGATGTGTCGGAAGATCAAATACCAGGCATACAAAAGTGCCTAGCCTTGGAAAAGAACCACGTCAGCTAACAGATTTGACAAATCATGTCACGTTGTGGGCGTCAGCAGAAAGCGGGCTGCGCAGCTGATCTTCTGATCACGGCTATCGCATCTCGGTAGTTGATGCTTCAACCCGACATAGTCCTCTTCTCGTTAGAAATAGACCAAAAAGGATATTCGTGAATCTGGCTCGATACACGATATACCCAAAAGGGGTGATTTAAAGCCGTCCATGTAAGTCGGCGGTGAGGCTTACAACTACGTGTCCCAAAAAGGCAATGCGTGTTCCCAGAAGGGAAATGCGTGTCGGGCTGGCATGATGGCTCGGCCCAGGGTTCCGTTCTAAGACGGAATGTTACCTTCATTATGAAGTCCGGGGAGTCGGTGATAGAATGAATCACTAACAGGGCCGATTATTCCAGGAGATTGTGCGGTTTGGTCTGCAGTCACCCTGTGCTGAGCTAGATTGAATAATGTTGGTTCGGGTTGCACCTGCCTTACACCAGCCACAAATATGACCCCCCCATTTCTTTCTAGAATGATACTTTTCCGCCACCATCACATTTGAGTCTAGAAGATGGATTCAACTCACTTTCTTGCGGGCAAAACTATCATTGTTGCCGGCGGCGGCATTGCAGGCTCTGCATTTGCGATTGGCCTCCGCCGACTCTGGCACGCTCGCTGTCCCTCCTCCAAGCCTCCGACCATCCGCATCTACGACCGTGATCCCGAAGATGTTGCCGCCCAGCGAGAAGGCTACAGCCTATCTCTCGCGGGCTACGACGTCTCAGGTGGGCTCCTAGCCTTGAGAAATCTTGGACTCCTCGAAGATATCCTGGACAAGGCCATCTCTGGCGCCGATGGTCCTGGGGCCTTCAAGATCTGGGGGCCCGACTGGAAAGAGTACGTGAGCTTTCGACGCAAGGCGGTCGAGGGTCTGCCGGTTGCTAGTATACGAATCGCCCGGAAAGACCTTCGATCAACTCTTCACAGCGCCCTTGATCCGGAAGATCGCATCCAGTGGGGGAGCCGATGTGTCTCCGCCCAGAGATTGGACGATGGACGGATCAGGGTCGAAGTCATAAGGGAGCAGGATGATTCAGAACCAGCGTATGAGGACTGCGATGTTCTCATTGCTGCAGATGGTGCTAGCAGTAAGATTCGGGGTTGCCTTCGGCCGGACGACACCTTGGACTATGCCGGAGCAGTCCTCCGGGGCGGGTTGTCGAGATTTGACGGTGCACTGCCGGAGCCGCTGGCTCGAGACTGGGGTTTCATGTTATCTGGAGTCGGAGTCTCTTGTTTCTTCTCTCCGGTAGACAAAAACAGTATCGTCTGGGGAGTTGGGCATCTTGAAGATGTTCCTGTGGATGCTCCCGATCCGGACTCAGCGGAGGAGGCCCAAGCTGTGATCGACAAGGCGTTGGACTTGGGGTCTATTTTCCACGAACCATTCAAGACCATTGCTGCTCATACAGATCAACGGGCAGTCATGTGCTTGAGCGCGCGAGACAAGAAAGCATTCCATCATGAAAACATTGAGCAGCTCCCGGTCATCTTCATCGGAGACAGCAACCATGCCGTGAGCCCGTTTGCAGGCTACGGCGCGAACCTGGCCTTGTCGGATGCATGGGATCTCGCTGAGAAGCTATGCGAGAAGGGGTCCTTAAAACAGGCGGTTTCAGCTTATGACGAAGTTTCAGTGCCGCGGGCGATGAAGATCCTCAATCGATCTAGGGCAATGTTGAGGTCTGGACACAGCACGGGGCTGCAATACTGGATGTTCTGGTTGATGTTGATGGTAGGGAAAGTGATGGGCTGGTTGAGGGGAACAACTCGAATTTCGTAGCATTTTATGATTGAGAAACTCTAAGCTTATGAAGTGCGATCTCACCTTAATATTGGTCTTTGGAAAACGCGAACAATGGCCAGGATTCTCGTTTGTTCATTGTGTCGAGTCTTGACCCTCGATCTCGGGAGTCGAAGCGTGGGGGTGCTAATCACGGGCCGGGAAATAGGAGCCCCGCCTTTCGCAGCCTGGGAACCAATGGAAGTGCCTGAAACAAAGCACATCCATGCCAAACCACCAAACTACAGCGCCTGATCCCTGTAATACAGCGGGGTCACCCTGGCAGACACGTCCTCCACACGGGCTCTTGCCTCCTTTACGCGCTCCACGCGCAACGCGACGCGGTCTGCTGGTCGGGAGCTCCTTCCCCGATAAAGGACCTGCGCCAGCAACGGTTCGCGATACCGACCCTCCTCATCTTCCTTCCCAGCTCCTCGTCCTCGTTCTTTGTGATTATTTCTCCCCCCTTCCAGTGATTCAGTGCATCAATCCGTTTGCAACCAGCACGTGATACTCATTCGTTCTTGATCCACGGCAATTGCTTCCACTCGCTTCCATCATGGCGGGCGAGAAAGCTGCAGCTGCTACGGCGGCAAAGACTCCCGCCAAAGCTGCCAAACCAGCAGCACCCTCCTCCGTAACGTCTTCCGCCAAACAACGGAGCATCGTCTCCTTCTTCAAGAAAGCCACGCCTGGCGGATCCTCTAATGCCGCTGCTCCTGTCTCATCACCGCTCTCCAAGGTCTCTCCCGACTCCAAACCATCCCCATACCTCAAAGAGTCCAGCAAGGCCAACTCTCTCCCCAAGCCGAAGCCGCGAACGAAGGCATCTTCGGCGAGACTCGCCACGCCCGTTGCCAGCAGCGACGCCATTGAGCCGCCGAGCTCACAAGAAAACATGGATGAGTCAAGTGTTAAGGTAGCCATCGAGTCCCTGCCGTCCCCTGCTGCGACGAGCCCTGCTGAGACCAAACAACAGGCTGCCTTGGCCAGTAGTCCCACACGGAAGGTATGCGACCCCTGAGATGCGATTTTAAGACCACTCGAACTGACCGAGTTCTTCGTTTAGGTTAAGAAAGCCGTGAACTACGCCGAGTCTTCAGATGACGACGACGAGCCGTTTGTTTTCACCGGCTCTAAGACGCGCCGACGAACGCGAACAACCAGAGTCGTCAAGGATGAGGACGAATATGACGAAGACGGTGACGATGCTGTAGACGATGACGGTAAGTCTTTGGAACGTCTCTGTTGATGCGTCCTGTTGCTAACAGTCGCTCTAGACGACATGGCAGACTTTGTTGTGCCCGACGACTCGGACGAGGACGTTGTGTCCTCGAAGAAGAGAAAACGCCCGGCTAAGCGTCAGGCTCCTCGAAAACGATCCAACATGTCCTCCCCAGCCGCCAACGAAGAGACTTTCGAAGGGGACCTCGACGTCAACGACAACGATTTAATGGAGTTGGACGAAGAGATCCCTGAGACGTCGACAGCTACCCAGTGGAACTACGACCCCGAATCGACCGAGAAGCATCCCGTCACAAAGCCCGCTGCTCGAACCGCTACTAAAGACGGCAAGTATAAGGAAAAGGCCTACACAAAAGAGCCGGAGGACCGATATCCTTGGCTGGCTAAGATCATGGACAAGGAGAAGCGGCCTCCCACGCACCCTGAATACGATCCCAGGACCATCTACATTCCTCCAATGGCGTGGAATAAGTTTTCCCCTTTCGAGAAGCAGTACTGGGAAATCAAGCAGAATCTTTGGGACACCATTGTCTTCTTTAAGAAGGGCAAGTTTTACGAACTCTACGAGAATGATGCCACCGTCGGACACCAGGAGTTCGACCTCAAGATGACAGACCGCGTTAACATGCGCATGGTGGGAGTGCCAGAGAGCTCGCTGGACTACTGGGTCAACCAGTTCATTGCCAAGCAGTACAAGGTGGCTCGCGTGGACCAGAAGGAGACGAACCTTGGAAAGGAGATGCGAGAACGCCAGGACAAGAGTGGAAAGAAGGCCGACAAGGTTATTACGCGTGAACTTGCCTGCGTCTTGACTGCCGGCACTCTGGTTGACGGTGGCATGCTCCAGGATGATATGGCAGCATACTGTATCGCAATCAAGGAGTCTTTGGTGGATGGGTTACCAGTTTTTGGCATTGCTTTTGCGGACACCGCAACTGGCAAGTTTTTCTTATCGGGTTTTGTCGATGATGTCGACCTTACAAAATTCGAGACGTTGGTTGCCCAAACCAACCCCAGGGAACTTCTGTTGGAGAAATCCCACCTTTCAACAAAGGCACTTCGCATCCTTAAGAACAATACCAGCCCGACCACCATCTGGACACATCTCAAGCCTGGGACTGAGTTCTGGGAAGCTGACACCACTCGACGGGAGCTCCATTGCGGCAAGTACTTTGTCCGTGAAGAGGCCGAGGACGAGCAAGAGGAGGTGTGGCCCGAGGCTCTTCAGCAACACAAAGATGATGATCTGGTCATGTCCGCCACGGGTGCCTTGGTTTCATATCTCAAGTTCCTCAAACTGGAAAGGCCGCTCTTGTCTCAAGGAAACTTTGAGACATACAACCCCATTCAGAAGAATGGCACCTTGATTCTGGACGGTCAGACTCTCATCAACCTTGAAGTCTTTAATAACTCGGTTAATGGCGGTTCTGAAGGGACGTTGTTCAGCCTGCTTAACAAGTGCGTGACGCCCTTTGGAAAGCGTCTTTTCCGATCTTGGGTCGCTCATCCGCTCTGTAACATCGAGCGTATCAACGAACGATTGGATGCAGTGGAGATGCTCAACGCAGACCAGTCTGTCCGAGAGCAGTTTGCTTCTCAGCTCGTCAAGATGCCGGATCTAGAACGTCTGATTTCGCGCATCCACGCTGGAGCCTGCAAGCCAGAAGATTTTGTGCGAGTCTTGGAAGGGTTCGAGCAAATTGAGTACACGATGAGTCTCCTGGGAGCCTTTAAGGGTGGCAATGGCGTTGTCGATCGCCTTATTTCGTCGATGCCAGCCCTGGAGGAGCCTCTTGATTACTGGAAGTCGGCCTTTGACCGACGCAAGGCTCGCGACGAGAAGATTCTGATACCTGAGCGAGGCATCGACGAGGACTACGATGCGAGCGCAGACAAGATCGCTGAAATCAAGGGACAGCTCGCCGAACTCCTCGCAGAGAAGAAGAAAGAATTCAAGTGCAAGACAATCAAGTACACAGACGTTGGTAAGGAGATTTACCAACTCGAGACGCCCAAGAGCGTCAAGGTGCCCTCCAGCTGGCGTCAGATGTCGGCCACCAAGGACCTCAAGCGATGGTATTTCCCTGAGCTGTCGGCTCTTGTCCGTGAGCTCCAGGAGGCCGAGGAGACGCACTCGCAGCTGGTCCGAGAAGTAGCGTCACGTTTCTTCCGCAAGTTTGATGTCGACTATGAGACCTGGCTCCAAGCCATCAAGATCGTCGCCCAGCTTGACTGTCTGGTCAGCCTGGCCAAGGCGTCGGCCACGCTCGGCGAGCCCAGCTGCCGGCCGCAATTCATCGACGCTGAGCGCAGCACGGTGAAATTTGAAGAGCTGCGACACCCGTGCATGATGAACACGGTCGACGATTTCATCCCCAACGACATTACGCTGGGCGGTGAACAGGCAAACATCAACCTGCTGACAGGTGCCAACGCAGCCGGCAAGTCAACGGTTCTCCGCATGGTAAGCCCCTCAAATTAGCCCCTAAATGTGAGCCTTTGCTAACAAGTAAACAGTCTTGCATTGCTGTCATCATGGCTCAGATTGGTTGCCTTGTCCCGGCTCAATCTGCTCGCCTCACGCCTGTCGACCGAATCATGTCCCGCCTGGGTGCTAATGACAACATCTTCGCCGCTCAGTCAACGTTCTTCGTTGAGCTGTCCGAGACCAAGAAGATCCTCGCCGAGGCGACGCCCCGCTCCCTCGTAATCTTAGATGAGCTTGGTCGTGGCACATCCTCGTACGATGGAGTTGCCGTTGCTCAGGCCGTTTTGCACCATGTCGCTTCGCACATCGGCTGTCTAGGTTTCTTCGCGACGCATTACCACAGTCTGGCCTCGGAGTTTGCCGATCATCCGGAAGTGCGAGCTAGGCGCATGCAGATTAAAGTTGACGATGCGGAGCGCCGAGTGACCTTCATGTACCGTCTTGAGGACGGTGTTGCGGAGGGCAGTTTCGGTATGCACTGCGCAGCCATGTGCGGCATCTCGTCTCGCGTTATCGAGCGCGCCGAGGTCGCTGCACGGGAATGGGAGCACACCAGCCGCCTGAAAGAGAGCCTCGAGAAGGCTCGTACGGGATGCTACATCCCGCTTGGTTTGCTCAGCGATGTGGGCTCGCTCCTAGGCGACAAGGACGAGTTCGACGGGAGGAGCATCGATGTTCTTCTACAGGCAATCGAAACACTATAAGGGTTGGAATTAAGGGTGGAGAAATGGCTTATGCTAAAAGAAATGGCCAAGGGATATAATGGGAGTACCAGGAGCTGTACTATACTCAGGACTACGTGTTGTTACATATCAGGGCGAAAGGCACCTGGACGTTGTCTGACGGGCAAGATTTAAGCGGCTGGAATTAGGAGAAGGGCGGGCGTTGGGAGCATTCGGGTTTTTAGACCTAGATTCGTTATATATGGGAACCGAGTGCCTGCGTGAGCGAGGACAGAATAATGCTTTGGTTTGCTATCAAGTCTTGATTTCGCGGGAAGTGACAGAACTATCGAGATGTGACTACGAAGGAAACAAGATTACCCTCTGGACACAACTACAAAGGACTCGGCATTACTATCAAGATAACTACGGATAAATCACAAGACAGAACGCAAGATACAACCTGATAATCACTCTCGTAAACAAACGACATCAGAACCAATACCCTGCAAAAACCGCCACAAAGTCAACCTACTTCTTCCCAGCATCCTTCTTCCCCGTCCCTTTCCTACCCTCAGTCTTCTTCCCCTCACCCTTCTTCCCCCCCGGCTTAGTCGCCTTTGCCTTTCTCGTTGCGGGCTTCTTCTGCTTTGCGCCTGCATCTCGTTAGCTCTCGTCACAAGGGGTAAAGGTTTAAGGGGTTAAGGCCAGGGGGGAGACTTACCCGTTGCAGAACTCTCCGGGAGTGTGCTCGGCGCTGGACTCGCTGTGTGGCTCCGTGTGCGAGGCCGCTTTGAACTGCCTGAGTCGGTGTCTGTGGCGGCACGTTTGGTTCCCGCCGCGGGAGCTGATGTCGGTGCCGCAGCGGCAGCAGCAGCGGGTTTCTTCTTGGTCTTCTTAGCACCCTTCTTCGTGGGCTTCTTCCCATCGTCTTCCTCCGCCTCGATTTCACCAGCCTGTACTTCATCCTCGGCCGAGTCCTCATCGCTGCGGTACTGATACGACGGATCCGGCACGGGCTTCAACATGGGCAGACGGCGCTTCTTACTCCCGCCGCCGTTGTCCGACTCGGGCACATCAGGGGCATCCCAGCCTGGGAACGGTGCGTCTCCCTCATACGGCGGCCAAGGAATGCCCCAGAACTCCTTGTTCTCCTCGTTGTTCGGATCGCTCCTCCACAGACTCGAGTAAATATCACTCTTATGAATCGGATACAACGTCCGCTCATACGCCGGATACCGCTTGATGAACTTCTGCTTCAGCGCGCCCACCGGCCCCGGGATCTCACTGGCCGGGATCCAGCCGCTCCGGTTGGGCAGCTTCTCGGGCACGCCGACGCCGTTGCGGATGCCGCAGCTGCGCGCCGGGTCGGTGTGTAATTCCATCTCCTTGTTGCGGCCCAGGGGGGAGCGGCCGGGGCTGCGGTCGCGCATCTTGGGCGCTTTGCGGAGACATTTGGAGCAGTACATGGCTTCGGTGGGCTCGAAGGAGTCGCTGCCGGCGCCGAGTTGTTTGTTCCAGTCGGGAGAGGCGGCGCGGCGGCGAGGGCCTCCTTTTTGGGGACGGCCACGGGGACTGTCTCCGTCGGAGCCGCCGTCATCATCACCGTCTTCGTCTTCCTCGTCAGGGTTGTCTTCGAAGTCATCGTCACCCTTAGCATCACCCTCTTCGCTCTCGTCCTCCTCGATGAGCCAGTCGTCATCCTCGTTGTCTGCCTTTGCAGCAGGCTTCTTCACCGGATACTTCCCAATCTTCTTTGGGTCGGCCTTGGCCCTCTTGGCTCGCCGTTTCTCTATTTCCGAGTCACTCACAAACAGAGAGTCTTCTGACTCGTATAAAGGCTCGTCTGATGCGGCTTCTTGAACGGCGTCGGAGGCCGTGACGATCTCGATTGACGGAGTGATTGACGGAGTCTTTGACGGCCGAGACTTCTTCCGCGATGCTTGAGTCCCAGCTCTGCGCTTTCTCTTAGAAGGCGGCGAAGGATCTCTCTCATCTTCTTCTTCTTCTTCTTCTTGGACCTCGATGTCCAGGCGCCTCTTCCTGTCACGCTCCCTCCGCCAGTCGTGCCACTCCTGAACAGTCTCGAACCTCGTCAGCTCTGTAATGGCCTCGGCATCATGCGAAATCTCATCCCAGTTGATTCGATCCAGCTCTGAGCGATTGAGCGGGAACTCCAATTGATGAGTATCTGCGAGATGCTGCTTGAACTGCGTCTTCGTCATCTGCCCGATGCATGAACCGCAGTCCTCGAAGAAGGGGCATCGCTGCAGCTGGAACGACTCAACCTGCGCCAGCAACGACCGGCCCAACTCAAGCTGCACCTTTCCTAGCTGCAATTGCTGCAGCATGTTTCCCCAGGCTGCATTGGCGAACGAGTCCAGAGGTGCCATCTCCATATCCTCGCCTACCTCCATGCGCTCCCACAGGCAGTAGACATGGCAGTCAAAGTGCTTGATAACCTCTTCTGGCGGACTGCGGCCCGTGGTTCGACCTGCATTGTCCTGTATGTCAAAGCTGCATTTGCAGAATGGACAACTATCTAGGCGATCAGGGTGCAGATGTACGAAGTGCCTATAGATATCCCCTGAGCCGAGATGGCCCAAGTGCGGATCCTTACAATTGTAGATCGGACACTCAACGACAGGACCCTGTTGCTTGACTGGGCCTTGGTAGTCATACCAGCCCTCGAGTGGGAACAGCAACCGTGGCGGTATGAGTAGGCGAGTCGTGTTGTAGAAGTCTGGCGCACACTTGAAGTCATGCACACTCAGCCTCCCGCCCTCACGCCCATTTCTCAAGAGCTTCCAAGGCGAAGTGAAAGCCTTCGGAACGCTATGCTCCTTGTAGCAGTTTCTCATATGCTGCATTGCCTCTTCAACCTCGCCTGCATTGCTCACTTCAGTGATGAGCTGCTTGCTGCACCAATTACAGAAGATGCCAGTGTAGTATCCAAAGCCTCTGCAGTTGTCATAATGCGAAATCTGCTGGTCAAGCGACAATGGATCCATGTCGACGCCACATTTGGTACAGAACCGCGGCTCAGCATCCTCGTCATCGTTGCTGCAATGGTGAGGATACTCGCTCGCGAATCCAGCTTGTTGAGCAAGCTTGAGATTCTCCCAGTCGCGGCCACCGCAGAGAGCGCAGAAGATGTGATAGTCTATAGCTCCGGGGCTATGGAAGCAAGAACGATCATGGTATTCCTTTTCGTACAGTGTTTCGAACTGGCGACGGTCTCGGCCACAGCGATCACAGAAGTAGTGCACCTCCTCAGACTCATCTACAGGATGGCGAGCCTTGCGAGAAGGGCTGGTCATCTGAGACTCGGCTGAGACGCCCTTGCCTCGAGTCTTCGGTTTGAACGTGACCTCTTCTGGTTCGATTTCTGCCACTCTCTCGCTGATACCAGCCTTTTCGACCGCAGCTTGTAGCTTCTCGGGATGCTTCTTCGCCAGATGCCGGATCTTCTGAGTATCTGTCCACCACAAATGCATCGAGTCATCACACCACATGCACCTCTCTCCTCCGTGCTTGTTCTGTACATGCTCCTCCATCGCAGCGCGGTCATCGATGCGGCACGTAAAGGAACAGTCCGTGTAAGCGCAGGGATACACGCGGTTCAGCACGATATTGCGGATGTCCCAGAAGCTGTTCTGCAGGTTGCCCTGCTCAGACGGTGTAAGGAGAGCTTTGGTGAACATGGGGGTTCTATGCGAAGTGCGGAAGATTGGCTCTTTAGGAGGCGCGTTGATAGGGACCTTGTACCCAGGCTGGGTAGCATCATCTGCTTGAGGATCATAGACACTGGGCTGGTTCGTCCAAGTTTCAGCCCGTCGGCTCTTCCTCACAGGAGGTAGCTTGGGCGAGGGCGGGGGCTCTTCAGCGGCCTTCTCAGCGGGCTTAGAAGCCTTTTTTCTGCGTTCTCTAGGCGTCGGTGTAGGTGATGGCTGAATAGGCTCTCGCGTTTCGCGAGGTTCTCTATGAGTGCTCTTCGTTCTCTCAGGAATTCGTTCAGAATCTTTAGGCTTTGTAGACACTCTCCTGGAAGGCCCTGTCTTCGGAGGACGACCCGAAGGAATGGGGTTCTCCGGAGTCTTGGGAGTCTCTTCAACAACAGCGACCGTTTTCTTTGTCCTTGCTGGGGGTGAGTCGACAGTATATCGAGGGCCCCAGATGTTGCTCTTGGATATTTGAGCTCTCCAGTCAATCTCCTTCTTGTCCAGAATGAAAGCCTGAACATTCGGACTGATGATGTGCAGACGAATGCGGTACCAGTCATCCTCGGTTGATTCCGGGCCGATGACAAGACTATCAAAGTCCATAACATCGCGTCCATTACGGATAGATTCAGGCTTCAGGAGAATGTAGTGCGTGTCAGGGATATAGGCAGGGTGCCGGTTGGTAGATGCGGAGAGTCGCCGCACCGCATTGCGGATTTCTGCGATAGAGGATCCTAAGTGCGGCAGGTCGGTACGCTTTTTACGAGATCCTTTACTCGGGTCCCAGCCAGCATAGAGAAAGGTGGTATCTTGTTCCCATTCTGGATGTATAACGACAAACGGCTCCTGATCGTTGATGACGAATTGATCCAGGAGCTCTTTCAGGGTCGACTGTCCGGGGAGTTTGTCCTTGGGGTCGGCATAGAGGGTGAACCCATCTGCATTTCGTTTGAGATCTTGGCCAAGAGCAAAGAGGCCGGGAAGAACGAGAATACGATCCAGGGTGTCCATGACCTCGTCTGGATAGATACTCTCCAGCATGTTTCTGATGAGCTCTTCCGCCCTGGAGAAGTCGTCGCTGGTCAGGTAGCAGCAGAGGCCCTGTGGAGCGACCCAATTAGGGATCACAAAGGCGATCTCCTCTTTCTCGAGCTTGGATTCCTTCATGATCCAACTGCCGATAGGGTTGTTTCTTGGGCTGAGTTGGTTCCAGATCTCCCCCGGCTGGCTCATGCCTCCATAGACAGGACACGGAGCATCAGACGCCGTCTCGTCAATGAGCTTGAACGTCGCGCGATGGAAACTCTCATCGGGTCTACCAGCAAGGACCTCGACAATTGCCTGGAAGTACTGGTTGTACTGGTTGGCAGCGAATGAAGCAGCTTGGAACGGCCCCTTCGTCGCTTTGGGGAAGGGTATGTAGGCGTGGCTAACAGGGCCTTCTTCCACCGGAGTGCTGAGGGGAGCAAAGGAGATCCTGACCAGGTCCGTCATAATTTGCTCTGGCTGAGGCTCCCAGTGCGTAGGACTGTGCTCGTCCTTGAACTTGACAAAGAATGCGCAGCAATTCTTGTGGCTCGAAACAGGTGCATTCGCAAAGTGTCGCAGAATCTGGCGCATGGAAGGACTGGTAGCGGTCAACGGCAGGGTGTCGTGAGTAGTCGATATGATTGAGCTAGATGTCTTGTCGAACTGGATGAGGGAATAAGACTGTTTGCTGCCATCCATGGGTCGGATAGACAGGAGTTTCCTGACTGCCTTTGCGTATGACCTCCACTTGTAAGGCACAACAGGGATGCATCCCTGGAACCCGAAGAGATAGAAGATCTCATCTTTGGCACCGATCTGCTCCTCGTCATCAGGGGCATAGTCCCATTCAGGCTCACTGTCCTCGTCCTCGTCCGGAGCCGCGCCACCTCTAAGCCGTGGCGGATCAACATCAAGAGGAATCGGCCAAGCAATAGCTTCTCGTCCTATTACTTTGTAAGCGCCTGTGAAGCTTTAAATGAGTGGGTTATACGAGCGCCATACCTCTCATCGAGTCTTTGCCCCAGTTCCGATGGTCATGCGCCGTCAGGAAATGCAAAGGGGGATCAACATCGTAGCGCTGACCTTCGTGCTCACGAGTTTCCATCTCTGCATGGAGGGTTTCGACGGAGGATATCATCGGCTCGACAGGCAAGCCAAAGTACATCATCGTCAGCTTAGTAGCGAGACTCGGCTTGACGGACTTGAATCGTGCATCGAGGAGGGCGTAGTATCGCTCCGTGTTGTGCTTTTGTATACGCTTGAGTTCCGACTCGTCTGTTGGGACGAAGGTCCGAGCCTCGTAGAGAGTAAAGTTGTCAATCAGGATATCCTCTAAAAATTTCCCTTCCTGGCTCAAGAGCCTCTTGAACTCCCGGTATCGTTCTTTCCATGCGCTCTGGTCGGGACGAATGGCGAGGTTCATCCGTTTCAGTGCCTCTCCTTCGTTTAGGTGCTGGATTCCAGCATACCCCGCTGTTGGGGCATTCATCGGGTCATTTTGAACGTCTGACGGCACCTCCTCGCCCGCATTACGCTCGTTAGGATCATCTTCAGGAGCATAGACGTGAGAGGGAGATTCGCTTTCCGTATGCTCATGCCCGCCACTTCCGTAAAGATCTTCTTCGGAGTCCATGGTGGGAGTAACACGAGAGCCTCTCCCAAGAAAGAACGCCTAATAATGGCAGCAGGGCAAGGAGGGAGTGACTGAACTCGAAGGAAAGCGAGCTGGAAAGGTTACCAAACCCGGTCCAACAGAACGATAAAAGAGTAAAAGAAAGAGGGGGCACCAAAAGACAAAAGAACTCAGATGAGGGGGGAGGGAAAGGCCCTTGGATGTGTTAAATCATAAAGAACGGGAAAGCCGCGGGGTGGGAGGGCTGGAGCTCCCGACGAAGAGCTTCCAAAAGCTTCCGTCAATGCGCAATGCCATTGTCCTGGCTCCGCGGTCAGGTCGGCGTTCCAGCCTAGCGTCGAGGGCTGAAGCCGAGAACAAAGAACAAGGCCGTCATGGTTCATGGAGGGAGAAAGTGTCGACGTGTCGGTCCTATGTCGGCTCGTCGTTAGAGACGCTGTAAAAGAGGCGCGTAGGAGTCTTGGAAAGGAAAATATTTCGAGCATTCTCTTACGGCGACGAACCTGCCATTGGGAAATGCTGAGCCAGAAAGCCGTCACGATCATCCACAAGGGATAACCTTTCTCTCACCAGTCATGGAGGGAACGAAGGCGAGCTTGTGAGGCAGCGTCAGCGACATCCCCGCGTCTGAGGGCTGGACGAGAGCCGCTCAAAGAGATATGCTCCATCAGGATCTGGAGCAAAGATCAAGGGAGACCGTCGTGGAATGAGGGTGTGCCGGAATTGGAACACAATAGCATCCCTGGCTATGCTTAGTGGCCATCGTCACAGAGCGCGGTGTGAAGGTGGTGATCCGTGAGCAACCCTAAGTGGCTCAATTGGCTCGATTCAGGTGGCGGAGTCAGCCACCACATTCAACCCCTTTCCACACCTCCAGGCCTATGCGTCCTTTCTTTGATGCAGAAGCAAACCTGCTGAGCCTGTGGCGCGAGATGATCCGGGGTCTCAAATAAACAAAGAAAACGAGACTCGCTTCAGAAATTGAGTACCACAGCTCCAGCTGTTCTTGTGTTGTGCCAGTGTTCTTTGTTGTCAGTAGGTCTCTCGAGACCAGAGATTCTCCACGATGCAATTATTCGGCGAGGAAAAGGGACAATAGAGATCACAAGAAGGATTATAACAAAATCTGGAGATAATATGAGCCGAAATGTGCCGACAAGCTAGCGAAGGTCAGCGAGTCTAATCTCTTGAGCCCGTTAATTGAGGCCCTGTCTAGCAATGGACGTTTCGTAGGAATGCCCTCCGTTCTAGGCTGCATGCTGTTTGACCAGCTCCTCTAGCTTCTCCTGAAAGTCCGAGAAGTAATTGATGGCCTGAATGATCTTGCCTTCGCTGGTGCCGAACCCACTCCGAGTAAACGCCAGCCTCCACGCAGCCTCGTCTTTGACGAGTTTCTGGTAATCTCGTGTTTCCCAGCTTTGTTGATGGGGCCCCTCTGCAAAGTATCCTCCTAGTTTACCATTCCATGAGGACAAATCCCCGGCGGCAAGTTGTCGAAGCAGATTGGGGGAGATGGTGATGTGCTGAATCCCCGCAAGCTTCATCACCTCATCGACTGAAGTGAGCGACGCTGCTAGAACCTGAGTACGGAACGAGTGGGCGAGGTAGTACGCCTGTGATTCTCGACAGAAGTCGAAAGCTTTGTGTTCATCAATGTACCTAGATGATACATTAGCCTGCGTCCAACGACCTGAGAAGATGATCATCTAACTCACCCTGCCTCAAAATGCACCTTGAGCTCGTTTACGTATGGTGCGATGTACGTACAGCCTGCATCCGAGGCCAGTGCGGCTTGCTCCATGCAGAACATGGTGGTCGCAAGGGTGGCTATTCCTTTGTCCGCTTCCAGGACTCGACAGGCCGCCATACCCTCCCACGTCGAGGGCACTTTGATGCACACTCGCTTCGGGTCGATTGAGGGAGCCAGTGCCTTGAAGATCTCGACAATTCCTGATGCATCACATTGTTACAATGGCATTCCAGTATCAAACGATGAGCTCAGGACGTACTTTCACCATTCTCAATCGTGGCCTCAGTGGAGTATGAGAGTTTGGGGTTCGTCTGCACATGCACGTAACCTGAAAGATTCGAGATAATAGCCAATTGAAGCTTGACCATCTGTTGATGTGAGAAAGGGCTCTTCCATGTCCAAATATCTCAACGTACCATGATCTCCACGACAAATTCTTCGAAGGTGATGTTGCCTTGCAGGCCCTTCAGAGGTCCTCGAGCATCACGGGTCGCCTCCTTTATGAGAGCGTCATGATGAAGGAGCTCTTCTCCGGCTAATGGCCGAGAGAGCTCAAAGAAAGCAATTGCCTCATAGCTGTTAGCTCAAGTGATTCTCAAGACCTGTCGAAGGGCAATTACCTGGTTTGATGTACAATCGATGAATGGCCCTAGATCCTTGGCAACTTGATGTTGTTAGTGATGACGACTTGGGCACTTGAAGCTGAAGAGGGGAAGACATACCATCAGAGTCGAGGGTGTCACAGTCAACCTGTGTCCTCTCACGCAGGGCGTCCAAGAGAGTCACCATATCGAACGTCTTCTAGGATTCACTAAAGCAAGAACTGGGATGGACGGAACCTCAGTCAAATCTGGAGAGTCGATAATGTCCTTAACAGAGCCAGCCAACTTGACGAGCCCTAAAAGAGACTCCCAAACATGATCGCATGCGGTGGTCTTTAGACTTCCAGCCCTCCCCGCTTGCGCTTCCCGCTTCCATGGCACATGAGCACATGCAACGGTGAGACCTGGTACTCGATTCGCTGTCACCCGTCTCTGGTGGACTCCATCCAGCGGCTCCAGCTGCCTGGACGGGGAGCTCAGGCGGCCGGTTCGGACGACAGCAGACCGATTTGCTGGAGCTTCCCACAGAAGTCTTAACGCCGAAATCGCGGGAGAGCGGCTTGATGGAGCGGAAATCGCCGCATGCTCCTCGAGAAGGCAAAATTGAAGCCATCGCGATGCCGTCTAATGGATAAACGGAAGGAAAAGGAAGAAGTTTTTGGGATGAAAAGAAATCGTATCATTTCCTTCCCTCTTCCATCTGCTCCTTCCCGCAATACCGTCAATCACGTGATCGTCCCGACTTCCGGCTCTTCCCAATCGGGACCTTTCCAATTCTCACCACCAAAAAAAGCATCTCGACTTTTGGTAGTCGTACCACTTCTCTCTCCCACGCTCCCTTCTCGCGAATAATGGATTGAGCGCCGCCCTCGAGGCCATGAACCGACTCTGAGCACCAGGCGACCATGCGACCACCACAACGATGCCTCGTCCCGGCGCCGGAGCTCCAATGGCTGCTCGGCAAAGCCCCTCATGGCAGCTGTAGTAGGGCATCATGGGCCGCCTCACGACGGGGGCTGTCCTCGTCGGCGCGCGGATTGCAGGCTCCTCGGGCTGTGGCTGCTGCTCCGGCGAGGGGCGCGGCCTTTTTCCTGTCTAACCGCCTGTTTGAGCGGTCCAATTGCCTGGACAGCATCATCGCCAGCCGCTTCAACCGCGTGGTCTCATCGACCTCAGCTCCCTCCGCCACCAACCCCGAAGCCGCACCCGCGATACCCTCAGAAACCACCCCTCAACCAGAGGATGCACAGCTCCCGCCTCACCGCCGCCGAAAAGCTCGCAAACAGCGCGAACAAGCCGCCCAGACCGGCCCGACGACGCTCCCTCCCGACGCTTCCTCGCTCCTCACATCCCACGCCGCCGCCGCGCCCTCGCACTCCTTCCGCCGCACACTCTCGACCTTCCTCTCGCTCTCGAAGCCGCGCCTCACCGTGCTGATTGTGTTGTCTGCCATGGCGCCCTACGCATTATACCCGGTCCCCGAGATGCTTTCGCCAGTCATGACCGAGACCCCCAGCCTCAGCCCGTTGACGCTCCTCTTCCTGACCACCGGCACGGCGCTCTGTTCTGCGAGCGCAAATACCTTCAACATGCTATATGAGCCCTCTACCGACGCCAAGATGACTCGCACGCGCAATCGCCCGCTGGTGCGCAAGCTCATCTCGGTGCGCGCCGCCGCACTCTTCGGCATCCTCGCGGGAGCTACCGGCGTGGCTGCTCTATACTTCGGCGTCAACCCGACCGTCTCGTTCCTCGGCCTCGCCAACATTGCGCTCTACGCTGGCCTCTACACGCCTCTCAAGGCCGTCACCGTCGCCAACACCTGGGTCGGCGCTGTGGTTGGCGGGATCCCCCCTCTGATGGGCTGGGCCGCTGCCGCAGGTGAAGCCGCCACTCGGGACGGCTCCTGGCGCGAGCTGCTCTTCGCAGGCGACGGGTCGTCAATTGGTGGTTGGCTGTTCGCGGGAATACTCTTCGCATGGCAGTTCCCGCACTTCATGGCGCTCAGCTGGCCGATCCGCGAGGAGTACAAGGCGGCCGGTCTCCGCATGATGGCATGGACGAACCCGGCGCGCAACGCCCGCGTAGCCCTGCGCTATAGCCTCGTCTTCATGCCGATCTGCGTGGGCCTCTGCGCCGCGGGCGTGACGAACTGGGCCTTTGCGGCCACCAGTCTACCCATCAACGCGTGGCTGGTGCGCGAGGCCGTGAGGTTCTACCGGTTGGAAGGTCATGGCGGCAGTGCGCGGGGACTCTTCTGGGCCAGCGTGTGGCATCTCCCCGGCGTGATGATCCTGGCTCTACTACATAAGAAAGGGTTTTGGAGCAGGGCGTGGCATAGCGTGTTTGGTGATGACGAGGGCGAGTGGGAGGACGAGGAAGAACTAGAAGAGATGGCAAGCATGGCGGCGACAGCGATATCGAAAGGCCGGTGAGAGAGAGGGAAGGCCTCTTTGTAAAATAGTTGTATCATGTGTACGGAAGTATGTCATTCCAGATCCTCACTTTCTCTTTGTCTCTGGGATGGCAGTGTAGGAGATAGCGTGGAGACAACTCCCATATATGTAGACTAGGAAATTCGTGATGACAAGACCATTACCCCTAAAAGCTAATTCGTCTCACAAAAAGCCGCGATGATATAATAAATCTCAGTGTGATAAGTTAATCAGAACTAATGTTTCCTCGCAGGAACCCGCTCCCAAGCCCTCCTCCGTCATGGTATCTCCCATCTATAGTAGTACATAATGAAAGTCGTGTTGGGCCTGCAACCCCCGCCCAATTTTGGTCGTCATTAGAAGCACAAAAAGCAACGCAGTAATAGATCCCAACTCCGAACATACTCTGCCCCATCGTCATTATATCCCGGAGCGCCTCGAACGCCCTTGTATCCATGCTGCCCGCGCGGCCTATAGAAATAAGGAAGGAAAAAAGACTAGGTAATAAGGGATCGTGGGGGTATAGCCCGTAAGGAATGGATAGCGATAGATGGTAGAGACGGTGTTCAAAGAGAGCAGAAACGAGGAAGCAAAGAGGCCGTTAAAGTTCATTGTCAGAGTCCGCCGCCGGTGCGATTAATGAGTGCCGGGATGCCCATGTCGACGCTTGGCTGCCGCTGGCCGTTCATAAAGGGGCTGCTGCTCTGGCTATTCCCCGTAGGAGCGGTACCAGGCTGTGGTAGTCCGTAGCCATGGCCGGCAGCGCTGGCATTCGAGCCGACACTGGACGAGTAGCCGTGGCCGTAGGCATTGTAGGTGTTAATCCCGTACATGCTCTGGGCGTTGAGGGCGGCCATCTGCGAATGGTGCGGCTGCAGGTGCTGGTAGGCGACGGCCGAGTTGGACGCCGTCGAGTGCGCCGAGTGTACGGCGGACGAGGTCGTCTCGGGGCTACTGTAGGACGGGTCTAGTTCGTCAACGGGTGTCAGGCCCATGCCGGAAATGCCGCTGTCGTCGTCATACCCTGAGATGTGCCCGCCGCCGCCAGAGTCGAGACGATCACGACGGTTTGCGGCGCGGGCGGCGCTTTGGAGGTTCTTGATGCCGTTGGACATGCACTGGAGGAGATATACATGTTAGTTGTGATGAACTGTGTGGATAGGGAAGGGTGCTCACCTTTTGCTCGACGACTGTCCATTTCTCGCCGGTCCGCGCCGCCAGCCCGCTCCAGATCTCCTTTCTCATGCTCATGTACTCCTTTGCCAGACGCTGCAGCTTCTGGTTGTCCCAGTCGTCGGCGCCCTTCTTCTCCATAAGGCGCTCATGCCGCTTGCGACAGGCATTGGGCGTCTTGGTGGGAAAGTAGGTGGCCTGGATCTGTGCCCAGTTCAGACCTTGCATGCGAGCATTCAACAGCTGCTGGTCATCCTGAGGAGTCCATGCCCCTGAACTGGCTCGGTGCTGCACTGGAGGAGAAAGGCCAACCGCAGGACCAGCACTAGCGGTCGAGTATGACTCGTAGGCCGGTTGGGGAGCCTGGGCCTGCGGCTGCATTGTCATGGGAGAGGAGGTAGAGGGACCAGCCGCATAGTAGTTGTTTGCCAGAGACATCCGCGGTTGGGTGCTGACAGTGTACATAGGGGAGGGTGCCAGGGTGACTGGCATGGAGTTCGCAAAGCGGTTGTGAGAATTGCTCGCAACTCTCTGATGCTTCGGCATGATGTAGGGATGAAGGGGTGAGAGTAGGTGAGATAAGGTGAGCGAGTGAATAAGAGTAGACGAAGATGAGACGTGTAGGAGAAGAGAGATGAAACTTGGTGGAGATGGTCTTGTTGTAAGAGGGTCGTGATGGTGGTGGCCCCGATGAACGATGGATGGATAATTATCGATTACACACGATCAATGAAGGTAAGGCCCGGATCTACCGGCCTGGTGTGGTCTGTTGTGGTCTTTGACTGCGGCCTTGAACTGCTGGAGTCGGCGAGGACGAGAGACCGTAAACGACAGAGAACGGATAAGGATCTTGAAGGAGAATGAGAGAACGCAGTATAATAGCTCGAACAGCCAGGAAAAGTAAACAAGGGCACCAGAAGTAAAGGAAGGAAAATTGGGAATCAGAAAGGAAAAAGGAAATAAGGAAAAGAAAAAGGAAAAAGAGCAAAATTTGCATCTAGATTGAGCGAGAGCCTTGTTGTTTGGAGAGGGACAAGAACAAGGACAAGAACTGGAGGCCGGACATGAAGCAGCTTTAAACTCCACGACCGCGATGCCGCCAGTGGATCACGGGCAAGCCATGTCCGACACCAATCTCACAGCGGGCGGCTGCGACGATGAAACAAGACATCAGGAAATGAAACGGGACGCCTGTGTCTGAAGCGCAGCGTCGGCGAGGAATGGGCCGCTGATATTGGTCCGCGGGGGTGGGCGTCTGTCTGGAGACTCAGGCGGTTAGCCGGAGGGCCGTTGGGCAGGGCGGCTAGAGCGCAGGCGAGGCTATGAATAGGTAGAGTACGGTAAGATAGGGAGCCTGTGGTGCGCTGGAGGTGCAAGTCTGGGGAAGCGCCCTCACCAAGCTCATGGCGTGGTGATGCCCCAGCGTGGTGTTGACTCTCGCGAGACGTCCCGTCAACCAGGACGAACGTCTGCAGCCAGCCAGCCAGCCGATTTGCAGCACAGCATCGCATCCACGACTGCCAGCGGGGGGCAAGTGTCCAAAGCATCGAATGAGGCGCGCCGGCCGGGAAATGAACGGGGTTGCTGCATTGCATGGGCGAGCCCAAACCGACTCTCAGCAGCGTGCGAACCAGAGGGAGGGAGAGACTCTGCAGCGGCAAGGGATCCTGGATGCGCATCATCGGCAGCCACTGGGCTGGCCCCGTCGAGCATGCGCTCTGGCTGGCATCGTACAATGATGAGGGCAGAATAGCATGGCATGGCATGGCATGGCATGGCAGGCGAGCTGGGAAGTCGATCGCGAGATGACGTGGGGACGGGACGTTGGCCGCGGCGCCTGCTGATTGGCCGCAGCGTCCCAGGCGCGCGTCTAAACTGCCAGGGCTAAGCGACTATCCCAATATGATTAGCGTGGCCTATTTTTGGCACCCTGGCTCTCTCTGATTGGGCATCGCATCTGACAGGTACCGTCCCGCTGAAAAGACGTGTGGAGCGACTTCGCGCGACCCAAAACCCCACGAGATCTCTCCCGCAACCGGTCCAGGGTAGGCTCGCGGATCAGGACGGAGGCTCGACAGCAGCGGCAGCGAGCGCTTGAGATGGCCCGTTCATCTGGCCATCTTGAAGCGTCTGGCGGTTGATGAAGCACAAGAGTTGTTTCAGAAGGGAGATCATCGTGTGTCCCAGAATAAGCAGAGAGTGTCGCTTGTTTGAGCCTCAGCTGTCATCTTGAACGCTATCGATCTCAAATCAGGGTTGTCTCGATCTAGCTAGCAGCATTAGAGCCCTTTCTTCATTTGGACTCTAGTAAAGGAGACACGCAAGTCTGCATTTAGCTATAGAATGGTCTATTATTAGTTAGATGTAAAGGAGTGTCCTAGTGTCGTCTGATGTCCACACTTGCGCGTAGGGAGCCTGACAGTCAAAGTGCTCCGTCCGGCAACACACACCATTATGCTCTGGAGCAAGTGTGACCCGCTTGGGGGCCATTAACCGATGAAACAATGTTTCGAATACTGCGTTGACGATCCCAAGATTCGTACCCTCACTGTGGTAACAACGTTGACTTCGTATAATCTAGTGTACTCGCAGCGCGTAGTCGGAGCTCATGATGAGCTAACCGCCGTCATTGCCAAGCAAGACCGGAGAGTCCACTAGGCCTTCCATCTCAACAGAGTCAGTGAGTGCTTGGGAAACGTAAACACTCCATCTCCGGTCCACTTCTCCTCAACAACAGCAACCTCTTCCCGTTCCTCTGTATTCGTCACACTCACATCCTTCCCGGACACTCTATACACTTCCACCTCCTCCTTCACCCCTTTTAGCTCAGTCTCAAAGTCCCGACTCTCATGCACATTCACCACCGCCAGATTCATCACACCTTTGTCATCCAGCGCCGCACTAACATCCAACCATGGCGTCTCAATAGCCCCCCTGATCCACGCCGGCTGCGTCTCGCCCTGATACTCACCACATCGCACGTGTACAGCAACTGTCGAGCCGCGCATGTATTTGCTGTAGAGCAGCAACGGCCACCACGTAGTCTGCTTGAGGATGCCGGTCTTGGTGGTCATCAGCGGTGAGATGACATTGACGGACTGTGCGATGTTGGCCATGCCGACGTGCTTGGACTGGCGCACAAAGACGTTGAGCCAGACAGCTACGGCGAGGGCATCGGAGAGAGTGTACCTGAGCGTGATGTCAGTAGTGATTGTAATCCAGGAGGAGTGTGTTATACTTTTCCTCTGCACCCTGTTCTCCTGGTGCTCGTACTGGATCCCACACATTCCACTCGTCAAAGCAAATCTTCTGTCGTCGGACTGTCGTTGGGACATCGTTCTCGATGCGAGCCAGGTCGATCAGACCAGCAGCAATCTCAATGGCTCTCTCCGCAGACCTCGGCGCTGTACTCATCAGCAACAATTTCTCACATCTCAAAGGTCAGATCGCATACCAGTAGCATTCTTGACGTGATCTGAACTCGCAGTGTAAATGTGAATGCTGTGCATGTCAATCAAGCTCGCCGTCGAACTCCCACCCAGCCCATGCAGATCAAACTTGATGCACTCCTTGATCACATGCGCATCCCAACTACTATGACCCGTCTCGCCGCACAGAATCAGCTCGATGCTCGGATCGAGCAGCTTCAGCGCCTTGGCCCATTGGTACGCCTTCTTGGCATAGTCCTCCTTGGTCATCTGGCCGACCTGCCAAGGACCCCAGACCTCGTTACCGAGCGCCCAGTACTTGACCTGCGCAGAGTTAGCGACCGGTCGAGAACCAAGCGGGAGTGCACACCTTGTACGGCTTTTCGCGGCCGTTCTTCCGACGGAGGTTGGCGTAGTAGCTGTCCCTGTCGGAGTTGCAGTACTCGACCCATCCTAGGGCTACATGACAGCAGTGTCAGCTAAGCTAAAAGGGGATGCATGTAAGTCGCAGACCTTCATCGAGTGTTCCTAGTTGGTGTTAGTCTTCATGGCGATTGGCTCGCATATAAGCCAGCGACATACCCGTGCCAAAGTTCAGGCAAAAGTAAGGCTCAGTGCCGACGACCTCGCACCACCGCAGGAACTCGTCCGTGCCGAACTCGTTAGACTCGGTACCTATCCAAGCGAGCTCAGGCCTTGTCTGCATTAGCTTCCCCTCCATCACAGATGCGGGGGACTCACCTCGCGGGTCGTTTGTCCTTGGGACCGACACCATCAAGCCAGTGGTAGGTAGCCACAAAGTTGCCTCCCGGGTAGCGCACGACGGGGACATTGAGCTCCTTCATGGCCTGGATGACATCCTTGCGAAATCCGTGCTCATCGGACAGGGGGTTACCGGGGTCGTAGATGCCGCCGTAGATGCAACGGCCCATATGTCTTGGGTAAAGAGCTTGTCAATACGACGTTGAGATCCAGGTGGCTGGGAGGGGTTGCAGCTGTCATGCGGTGATAATGGGGGGATAGTGCTTGGAATGTGACTGGATGGTGGAAGAGGCGAAAGAAGAGACGCTGGCGTGGATCACTTACTCGGTGAAGCCGCCATAGATGTTGTCCTCGATCTTGGATAGGACGGCAGAGGGATCGACCGAGATGGTGGGCTGCTGGTCGTCTGGGATGCGGGTAAAGGTTGCCATGTTGATCGCGTGAGAATGTTCCAATTCAGCGACTCTGGCCAAAAAAGAGAGGGAATGAATCCTGGACTCAAGTATAACCAGTGTGGAAGAACTGGTATATGTCTTGTTGTCTCCTCCTACAGCAGCACGATATCGCTAATTCGCTATCTCTCCATCCGCGTACATAACTCGTCCTATTAGCCCCTCACCAGCTGAAGCAATGGCTGCTAATCGATGTTCTCGGGTGACACTCCTCCGCCAGCGCGATTGGAGCGCTTCAAGAACTGCCGTGACAGCCACATGGCGATCGGCCCGCTGCATTCACGAGACCTCCCACTAAGCTGCATGTCTACCTCGACGGAAGAATTGCCAGGTCTTGTCGCGTCTTGGCTTCTCCTCCAACGCCCGCGACCCCACGATATCAGGCGAGCTTGCTTCGAGCAACAATTTTTCCGTCCTGTCAAGAGCCCTGAATGACCAGCAGTGACTCCATCTGAGCTGAAGGCTATCAATGCCAACGTCAACTTAACCAACCTGCCCCCGGGCCAGCGCAACAGCGCCGATCCCAGAAGCGGCAGTGAGCTCCGGAACCTCTCCACAATTGGCCGGGGTTAAAGTGCGGAGAAGAACCGCGGAAACATGGGGGCAATGGAGGAGCCTGATGCTGGATCTTGGTTCGTTGTTGATCGAGAAGGGCTTTTGGCTGTATTCACATGTAGCATTTTACTAAGTGTCGTGAGGCTGGGCGGTGGAAGCGAGGAGGATAAAAGGCGAGGATGCGCACGCTCCTGATATCATGCCGATCACTTACACCCTCCACCGAAAATATCCCCTTTGCCAGTGAACAATCATGGCGCTCCCTCCCAAGTGGTACCAGTTCCTTGTGAGCGTCTTCGCCTCACTGGGCTCGCTCCTGTACGGCTATGATCTCGGTGTCATAGCCGAGGCCATCGCGTCGGGCAACTTCAAACGACACTTTGGCGATGATCCGGACAAGACGTATGCGAACACTTTGCCCCTCCCTTTTATATACAAAAAACTGATTGTCTGTGTTTCTTAGAGGTGCTGTAGTCTCTGTTTTCACGGGCGGGGCCTTCTTTGGTGCCATGTTTGCTGGTCCTGTGGGTGATATCCTCGGCCGTAAACTCACCATTCTCATCGGAGCGTTGGTGTTTTGTCTCGGAGGTGGGCTGCAGACGGGTGCCGCGAGTCTCTCCTACCTGTATGCCGGTCGATCTTTGGCTGGTGCTGGGTAAGCTGGTTCGCACTATTGACACCGAGTCTCAGCTAATTGTATAAGTGTCGGCTTCCTCACTATGATTGTGCCTCTGTACCAAGCCGAACTCTGTCATCCTAGCATTAGAGGTCGAGTGACGGCTCTGCAGCAGTTTATGCTGGGTGTTGGCGCTCTGGCTGCGGCATGGATCTCTTATGGTATACTTTTCACCTCTATAGCTCCGTTTCAGAAGCCCTACTGACATCCCAGGTACCTACATCGGTTTCCCGGATAGTGACTCCCGTCAATGGCGTCTCTCTCTCGGCATCCAGATCATTCCCGGTGGCATCCTGGCCCTGCTAATCCTCCTCTTCCCCGAGTCCCCTCGTTGGCTTATTGACCACGGCCGCGTTGAGGAAGGCCTCCAGACGCTGGCCAAGCTACACGCTCACGGAAACGTCGACGACACCTGGGTACGCGCCGAGTTCGACCAGATTCAAGAGAGCATTACCATAGAGCATGAAAACTCGGCCAAATCTTACAAGGAACTCTTCACCGACCGCTCATGCTTCCGCCGCCTCTTCCTCGCGTGTGCGATCCAGGCCAGCATCCAAATGACGGGTGTGTCAGCCATCCAGTACTACTCAGTCGAGATTTACGCAAAGATTGGCATCGCTGGCGACGAGACGCTGAAGTACCAGGCCATTTCTTCTGTTATTGCACTAGTCGCGCAGTTCCTGTGCATTCTGTTCATTGACTACACTGGCCGTCGCTGGCCTCTGATCCTTGGCAACTTGGGCAACATGGTGACCTTCATCATTGCTACAATCCTTCTCGCCAAGTTCCCCCCAGGTAGTAGCAATGACAACGGAAGTGCTTCCTGGGGCTTCATTGCTATGACCTGGTTGTACAACTTTTCTTTCAGCGCTACATGTGGTCCCCTGTCATGGATCATCCCAGCTGAGATTTTTGACACTAAGACTCGATCTAAGGGCGTGAGTATCGCGACGATGACATCGTTTGCGTTCAACACGATGATCGGGCAAACGACTTCGGTGGCACTGGATGACAAGCATGGTATCGGATGGAGATGGTACATTCTCTTCATTGTCAGTATTCACACACTCTCATACTTACGATCGCACACACTTATACAAAGCAGGTCTGCAACTTCACCAATGCCATCTTCTTCTGGGCTGTCCTCCCTGAGACGGCCAAGCGTCCTTTGGAGGAAATGCGATATCTCTTTACCGAGGCGCCATTGTTTGTGCCGACCATGGATATGACCAGGTTCCAGGCCGGCCAAGATCTGGAGAGGAGGGTTGAGGAGGTCGAGCAGAAGCAAGCCGTTGGTCATATCGCGTAAGGAACTAAGAACCGAGATTGAAACCGGTGGCAGAGAAGTAGTCATATTCGGTTAAAGATGGGTTACAAGCTATTTACTCATTCATAATCTCTGTCATCAACCCCTATTATACCCTAACCTGATATCAATTTATACCAAATACTTCCCAAAGAACTCCACCGTCTTCTTGCCCGCCTCGTCAACCTTATCATAAAGGTCCGCATGTGTCAACCCCTCCAGCACCACCAATTCCTTCGGCTCCTTGGCCTTCTGTATCCCATCCTCACTATACCACTTCGTCGCAGCCTTCGTCCCGGTGATCATCAACAACGGCCTTGGGCTAATCATGCTATTCCACGCAAATGCATCAAAATTAGCCATCAAGTCCCAGCTGCGAGCCAGGCACGTATTCGGCACCCTCTTTTCGCCCGCGCGGTCCGTTCGGTAGTACTGGGCTAGGTCGCGGAAGCTCTCAGGGGCATCTGGCGGGAAATCTTCAATGCGTTCCGGTAGCATGTGGACGAGCGGCAGTGATGCACCGCCCACGTCGCTGTTGCGGTCCTTAGCTGCAGCTTCTAGCTGCGTGTGCAAGATATCCATGTTCGATGAGTCCTTGTCGTAGCCCCGTCTCGCCATCGTCCCGGCACAGACAGCTGCCGAAGTTGCAACGGCTTTGATGCGCAAATCGGTCTGTGCAGCGAAGGGCGCATATCCACCACTTGCACAGATGCCTAGGACGCCAATCTTCTCCGCATCGACAATGTCCTTCCTACCTACGAGATATGTCACTGCGCTCTTGATGTCCTCGACGCGCTGAGCAGGATCCTCGAGGTCGCGCGGCGTGCCTTCAGATTCGCCCTGGTAGGCAGCGTCGTATGCAAGGCAGATGAACCCGGCGGCAGTCAGGACTTGGGCATAGTTGGCAGGAGACTGCTCTTTGATGGATGTCCAGGGGTGGCAGATGACAACGGCGGCGCCGGAGCGGGACGGCGCGGAAGAAGAGGGGAGATAAAGATGCCCGGCAAGGGCGAGGTTGCGAGAGGGAAATGAGACGCGTTGGGGAATGATCTTGGCCATGGCTTTTGTGGTCTTTGCAGTGCAGTTGGTGTTTTCCGTATAAACGAAGACTGTTTAATGTGTTAAGTGAAGAGTCCAACTATTATTGTGTGTTGTTGTCCAACATTAACTTCTATTCATCTCCTCAAATCAATCCTCTAATTTATATATCTTCCATCCCATCAAACTGACTTCAAAAAACCATGTCTTCCATCTCATCGGGACCCTCCTTCGGACGCCCGAATATCTTCGGGCCTCCATATCCATGCCCACAATCCACTCCCCATCCCACCCTTCCCGCCATGCTCTAGCGGCCGGACGCCTGATGTACCAAACAACGGTTTCTCACTCTTTGCTGTGACAGGCCTGCCTCTGCCGTCTTGCTGCAAACCCAATCACGATTCGCGCTTGCAGAGGGCCGACCCAGTAGATACACTATAGTGACTGGAGGTTCGAAAACACCCATTAGCTTTTCAATTTTCAGCATTGCATCATCATGATTCCTGATTCAATTAGTCTCGGATGGCCCACGCTAGGCCAGGCCATGTCTTGTCAAGGAGGGGAAGACGGCGGGAGCTGAGCCGGCCCGGACGGAATCGGGGTGGGGCCATCGGGACCCGACGATTTTCGGGGCCTCTGAACGCACCCGGAGATACCGGGCCTGTTCAAGGATTGAACGGAATTTATGGATTTAATTGATGTGAAAACTACCATCGTGTAGTTCTCTGCTCTGAATAGCCACCAAGATGAACCATTGGGGTTTCCCATCTGCCTCTAATGGTTCGCGGAAACTCTCTATGCCGAATAATGCAAACAACGCTCACAATGACTAAGACTGTTGAGAACAGTATGCCCGGAAAATACTCCGTAACCAATGATGAAACGCAGCCTCAGCCTTCCAGTAACTTCTCAGAGAACTGGTCCACCAACTCCCGCATACGAATCATCACGCCCTCCTCGACCCAAAAATGCCCAGCTGTCGTAATCTCCTGTCCCTTGAACATGGTCATCTGCCGACCCTCTAGCCGCGTCGTCCACGCTCTTAGCTTATGCGCCGACACAAAGACGTCGCTGTCACCAAATACTGCGAGCGTCGGGTTTCGCACGAGCTTCTCCTCAGCAGCAGCGTCCTCGGGAGTCTTGTTCTTCACGAGTGCTGTGGGAATGAGCGACATGGTGGCTAGGTGCGTCACAAGCCCTTGAAGCGGTGAGATGAGGAGATAGGCTGGGCGAGGGATGATCAAGTCCTGGATCTTGGGCATCGGCGCATTTTCGTCGCCCTTTTCAGGCGCGACGGGGCTCCTGGGTTCGGCGCTGAGAAAGCGCTGGCCATGTTTGCCCCGGCTGGCCTTTACAATCAGCTCGCCCATGCTTCTCCGGAGTTTCTCCTCGGCCTCCAGAGAGAAGCTCCTCCTCAAGCTGTCGTGGCTCTTACGAGGACTGCCGCCTTCGTCTCCACCGATCCTTACGCCATGTCTGCTCTGGTTTCTGGACGCACTATGCTTTATCATAGCAGCACGGGCGCTCCCAAGGATGAGGTTCTGTTGCTCAGCGAGATGTTGCGCCCGGAGTCGTATCTGCGCAGCAAACGAGTCGGGTGCGGGCGAGAGGAAAGGTTGGAGTACTGTGTCGAGGGGCGGGAGGTGTGTTGTAACCATAGCGCCGTAAGAGTAGCCTGCGAGAAGAAGCACGGGATGGATCGGTTTGGATGCGCCATTAGGACTGGCCGCAGTATCTGAACTGAAGACATCGAGGGATTGGTATGTTTCTGTGTCGGTGGGTTGGCGGAACGGATCGAGATAATGAATGTAGTGTACCAGAAAGCCAACAAAGGTCGCATAGTCGTCACGTTCCGGTTTCGAAGTCCACGACGTGCGTCCAGCAGAGTCACCAGCGCCTCTAAGGCTTCATCAGTAAGGATCCCTGTGTTTCATCTCTTCGTCTCATACCTGAAGTTGAAGGTCCCGACCAAGTACCCCCTCCTCAGCAGCGTCTCCGCCACCACTTCCACAATGCCATCATCGAAGCTGCCTCCCAGGGGCGCATACGGATGCGCTACCACCGCTGCGTGTCTTTTCCACTCCGGCGCCCGAGGGCTCGCCGCCAGCGACAGCGGATGGAAGAGGCGACAGTCGAGGACGAGGCCGTCGTGCAGGCTGGGCAGGGTTAGCGTCAGGGCCGGTTCGGGAAGCATCGCGTTCAGCGTCGCAGCAGCAGCATGTTGAGCGCTGCGCGTTCGAGAGGAGGCGAGGGACTGAGGCCCGGACCGACGTTTGTGGAGGTGGATGAACAAAGAGAAGAAAGAATGAATGAAGCTTGGGAGGGGATCTGGCGCAGAAAGACAAGGCTGGATAAGGTATTGAGTTATCGGGTCCGGGACCCCACCATTGAGATAAGATAATGGCCAGCGACGTCACCAGAAGACTTACATGGTCATCGTAATCGTCCGCTGACTTTCTGAAAGCCGAATCCATATTGAGGCGTTCCTTTACATGTTGAGGGCAGAAAGCATGGTTCTAGAACGCCGACCGGGCAATTGCATTCCGGGCCATCTTTTCGGAGTGCGACGCATTGCGATGGGCGCCGGTTGGTATACGGGGGAAACTGGTCGTTATAGATCGCTTTTTGCCGAGGCATCGCGAAGAGGAATAATCAATATGATAGCCCTGTAGAGTCAGGATTGAGATGGGCTGTTATCAAGGGGCGGCGTGTTTCCCATTGTCTGGGCTGCGGAGTAATTGGGCGCAACGAGAATCGAGAACACTTCCTCAGAGCCTGACGATCAGGTGTATCGTGCAGTTTCTTAAGCGAATGGAAGGTCTTGTTATGCCATAGAATAACTTCGTTTCAACCAACACTGTTGTTTGTAGAGACATGGTAGACCCGTCGCAAAATTGCCGTATCAGCGATCAAATATTAGTGCTGAAGGTACATTCGTACCTTGGTATCATAACGATATCCAGTTCATGTCTGCATAATGAAGCTAATCTTTTCTTTTTCTTTCATCATAATACACGCTTATTTGCTCTTCTTTTCCTCAGCATCCTGTGCCCGCTGTTTCCTCCTCTTCAACCAGCTCCGCAACTCATTCAACATGCCCATCAACAGAGGCACGCCAACCGGCCCCAGAAGCGGCAAATACACTGCAACCTTGTGTTCGTCCGGGAAGTACAGCTGGCCTACCATACTCTTCTCGAAGAACGCCCTCTCGGCTTCCTCTTCGGCGATGCGCGCATGCAGCAGGCCCTCTGGGCCACCGAGGCTTGAGCAAGCCTGTTCGAGGTGGTGCATAGTCTTGGATACGCCGTCGGCGACGCTGCGTGGGATGGACATTCCAGGAAGGGCGAGTGAGAGTCTGGCGAGAGAGCCAAGGGTAGATGAGGCGCGCAGCAAGAGGTCTGCGGAGCGAATGCGCGATAGCGAAGAGAGCCGAAGGGGTAGAGAACCCGACTGAGGCGTGCCCAATAGAGACAACAAGTGGCCACCAAAAGTAAGCATCGGCTGCTTCAGCACGTCGCGTGAGACGTGTGTGGTGGTGTCGGGCAGCGAAAGGAGATACACGGTTCCCCATTGCGGGATCATCCACGACTGTAATGTCTCTGCTTCTGAGTCGAGCCCAATCTTCTGATCACCAATAAAGATGACAAAGTTGACTGTTGGGGCGCCGCCGATATAGGGTGAGAGCGGCCACTCGGCAGCATTGATGAATGATGCCAAGTCATCCTTGCTCAAGACCTGCGACTGCACTCCAGGGATCGCGTACAGTTGCACCTGGGTATCAATCGTAAAGTTGTGGATCGGTCTTAGAACCTGGAGCATGGGCTTCATGTACTCGTCTATCGCAGCTTCCACGTCCCATGAGTTCGGGAGTGCTCCCGCAGTGAACAGGGAAAAGGTCAGATGATATGTCGGCGCATAGCGCAAGGATCGCGTCGTTCGCTTCGATAGCTGTTGTGCTGCCTCAGGGCTTAGACCCTGGGGTTTCGCGTCGGATGAGGATGAGGCGGAGAGGAGGTAGGAAATGACGGATTGCTCCTCGGCAAACGTGGACTGGAGCTGGTTCGCGATGTATGTGGCGAGAGTCGAAGATGATGAAGACGGAGAGGGAATAGCGTTGGTCGGGTAGGTAACGTCGAGGACGGCAGAGTGAGGGTTGAGTGATGCCGAGCTGGTCTCGCCGGGCGCAAGCTGGATAGTAAGGGCGACTTTAGAGTCGGGATCGGGGGAGGTCTCGGAGGCTTTAGGGGCGAGTTGGAGTCGTAGATGAAGGCCGGTGAAGTCGTCCTGGTCGTCAAGAGCGTGTTGGGTCAGGCGAACGAGGGTTTGGGCTTCTTGGTCTTGCAGGGCATCGGCCTTGATGGAGATTTGGAGAGGGAAGACGGGACGGCAGGCCTAGAAGGGCGCATTAGCTACGAGAAGGGGATATCACGGGGCATTCCCTCCCTCTCACCTTTCCCTCGGCCCATTGCAGCATTCCGTCCAGCGGGAGGTTCGCGCGGTAAATGGTCGTCGTCCTCCACCAGATGGGAATCCCAAACAGCAGCACGATCAGCCAGAAGGACATGATGATCTGGGACCGCCGGCGCACCTCGGAGGGCTTCTCGGGCGGGGGGTCTTTGCGCTCGGGAGACGGCGTGGCAGCTGCAGCTTCGGCAGTGACTGCGACAGCCCCCGCAGACGGCTCTGCAGCTGTGCCAGACGCCATGATGCCTGGGCTGGGCTGGGCTGGGCTCTTGAGTTCCGGATGTCGCGATGGAGGTGATTCAGGACACCTGGATGTTGACGCCAGTAAGAGTAAGCTTAGCTCCGCTGACAGGGGCTTTGACAGGGACGTTCCGATAGCGGGTCACCGACGCGAAGTCACATGACTGCGGAGGAGTAGAAACATTTCACTTAGGTCCTTAATCCTTACCCAATCCCTAATTCTTACCCAATCCCTAATTGTTACCTAATTCTTAATCCTTACCTAAATCCTTAATCCTTACTTAAGATTCATAATAGTGAGCGTGATTGGAACGTCTGTGATTGGGTTCTCCCATGTAAGCCTGCAAGGGGCTGGGAACAGTTAGTGGCCAAAAGAATATATCACGTCACAGTGCACCACCTTAAATGCTATATTTTATATGGCTAGAAATTAACCAAATATATAGCTAAAAAAATATAAAAAAAAAATCTTCATATCTTTAATAGATTTCTTAACTTTCTCTAAATTCAGATTTTTAATATATTTAATATTAATTGTAATGGGCTCGAGCTTTGGCTCGCGCCTGGTATATCACGTGCGGCCGCGTCGCACGTGATGCGTACCATATCGGGTCCGATGCGGGCCCGATCTGGTAGAGCCCCTTTTCCTCCTTAAGTTTATGTATTACAATTGTGACGCTCGTTTGCAGAAGCAACGAGGCCAGTCCATAACATTAATAGAGATATTAAGGTTTTTAAATTAAGATTTTTAATAAATTTCCTTATAGCGGATTTATAGTGGATTTAGTGGCCGTACTTGACACTGTATTTGTATATGGATCGGACTTTTTTGTTTTTCTCTCACTTCTCAGTGCTATAGAATACCAGAATTAGAAGGAAATTAAGAAATAAAAAGTAAAAAATAATATTTACTTATTTATATTATATATATATAATTTTTATTATCCTTATATATATAAAACTCTTAAGAAAAGTGGTTTTTTAAATACTGAAAAATCGCTATTTAAGCTGGTGCACTGTGAAGCGGATACTTACTTGTGGCCACTAACTCTAGTGTTGGCAGTGGGCTGATCAGCAATTCCGACAGATTCACAACTCATACCCGTTGGTCTCGGGTGGGTCAACCACACAGCCCAACTAAGGGCTCCGTCCCTTAGTTGGGGAAAAAAC
>WOFQ01000053.1:0-256356 GCA_012184525.1 Xenoacremonium recifei
GGGGGGGGGGGGGGGGGGGGGGGGGGGGGGGGGGGGGGGGGGGGGGGGGGGGGGGGGGGGGGGGGGCGGGGCGGGGTAGAGTTGCAGAGAGAGACATTGTTGTTGCTTTCACGATTGACGATGAGCTTGTGTGGCAGCGATGCCCTTGATTTGCACCGCTACTACGAGAGCGTTCTGAACATTTCCTTCTTTTCATTTCGCAACACTGGATCTGGATGACCGTCTGAGAACCAAAAGTTGCGAATTCGAACGCGCGGGGCGTTTTGCGTGCTCTAGGACATTTAATGATATCCACTCGGTTATTCATTTCGTTTATATGCTTCTATTCGGACGGCTAAGGAGGGAGAGGAGGAGCGGAGGGAGTGGAGGAAAGGGAGTACTTTGGCTATGTCTGGATGGCTCACTTGATGCTCGACGAGCGAGTTTGGGGATTGCTTGCTAGTGGCGGCTCTCGACTCAGCCCGTGTAGGATTCGAGACTTTCCACTTTGTATCGAGGAACTGGATGCATTATCGTCTTTTGTTAGGCCCGGCTAGGGAGAGAATGCGGGCTTGGATGGTTGAGGGAGGCCATCTAGTTGGGTTGCTTTTTTCATCATCATCTTCTTCCCCATCCTGTCGTTGACGCATGAGTGGACAATTGCAGAGCGAGAAAATTTCAGACATTTTGAGGATTCAATTGAGTACTAGATGCTTCGCGAATGTGACCTGAGGTGGTTGGCGTTGGTAGAGAATGCGACTGATGTAATGAGAGAAGAGAGATGATGCTGGATGGGGATGATGTCAAAGGCAGGGCTGATCAATCGTGCAAGACAAGATGAACGAGACCGATGACGGCCTTTGAGAAGCAAAGCACTCGCTGACATCAGACGGAACGGCACGACATCGATTGACTGACTCTGTGCATCGCGAGGCCCGTCTCAGACGCCCTGGACGGTGTCACGACGCGCGCCCATCGCCTCACATCGGATCCTCTCACCGCCCGCCATCGCAAGAGATGACGGATTCAAGGCTGTGGCACGGGAGTGAGCCTCGTCGGTAGGGGCTAGCCGAGCCCGTGGGAGCGGGCGAGTGAATCTGTGAGGTGACGCGCTGCGAGGAGCCGAGTCGAGGACAGGGCTGTGCGAGGGTGCTGTTGGACGCTGTGGCCAGTGGTGTGAGTAGTGGTGTGAGTAGGAAGTGAGGGGACTGGCGATGGCGGCTGCAGTGGGAAGATGCGAAGGGGGTGGTGGTTTAGGGAAACCACTGCTGCTGCCCTGGATTTCTAGGCTCTAATTAAATCCACCGGCCGCTAGCCATCAAGGCAGCCGCTCAGAATTGCCATTATCGATAGTCACTCACTCACGCGCAAATGAAATGCCCGTCTTGGATTTAGCGACTCCTGCTCCCTTTGTCCCACTGCATCTGCTGCCCTTCTTCACCAGCGTGCAACAACTGCCACGCGATAGCGGCCATGTCATACCAGATCTTCCGCTTCTGAGTCCCCTCAATCTCTGGCCTGGTCTGGACGCAACCGCCACGACTACCGAACGATGTCTCACTGCAAGACACGGCCGGCGCGGGCGCTGGAATTCCCCCAATTCCTGCGCGTGTCTGGACGGCAGCGCCAGCCTCCCTCTGCGAGGCGAACCGTATATGAACGAGGCTTCGGCCAGCACAGGAATTCTTCTTTCCCCTCATTGCTGTGCGCTCATTCATTCCGCTGCTGGAGCAACATCCTATCGTCGACACTTTGCCCGTCCAACTCGGCGTCTCCACTCCTTTGTCTCATTGCTCTCTCTCTCTCACTCTCTGTGCCAACCAACTCACACTCTCACGTTCACTCTCTTCTTTCTTCGTGAAGAAGAACGTCTCGTCTCCTTTGTTCTCGTCCTCGAACCCGGATATATAGGGCTGTCAGCATCGTGACGCCCTCTCTTCCAACGAAAGTCGTCGTCTCACTTACACCACCACCACCATGGGTCTCGCCATCCTCCGCATCAAGACTCGCGAGATGCCCCTCAGCGACCGGGCTAGCGACTCTTCGGGAAGTGGTTCTGAGGACCATAAGCCTGTGGTTATGCTGTCGAACAATGTGCGGACGCTGTGCTCGCGCGTGCAGATGTTGCTGCGCCAGCGCCGGCGGAAGCAGCAGAAGCGAGTCGTTATTGTACGTTTCTCCGGGTTTTGTATAAGTATCCAACTAACAGTATTCAGTCTGCGCCTTTTAACCTCACCCGAGAGCCTGTGTCATTGCCTGGGATCTCCGAAGACGAGTAAGTTCTCCTATTGCAACACCTCGACTCAAGCCTTGCTAACAACTCCTAGACTTTCCATGCTCCGTGAAAAGGCTGCTGCCTCTCGCATCGGCATCGCTGATCCCGCGCTCCCTCGCTCTCCCCTTTCTACCAGCAGTCTCTTCTCGCACCCCGTCCGTGCTCCCCTCATGATGCACCCGACACGGGGAACCGTCTCAACCGACAGTCTTTGCTAGACTTTACTACGGAGCAATTTTGGAACATGTTATTTGGACAAGATATTGGGAATTCGGCATCAGGAATCGGGAGTATTGGTGTTAATTATTATTACTAGAATCTAAAGCAACTGGCTTGGAGGTACGATATCGCTTGAAGCGAGCGTCTATTATTAGGATATACGGGCTTGGAATGGGAACGGGAACGGAACAGGGAATCACTCAACAAGACGTCCAGCATAGCGTCTAGAACTGAAAGATAGAACAAAAAAAATCTAGAGTCTCATACACATTCATCAAAGAATTGCTACGTGTTGCAAGAAACGCGCTCCTTTGTGATAATTTCAAGCATGTCAACCAGGCGTCTGGGACCTAGACACGTCTCATCCCCTAGAAGCAGTCCAGAAGAAACAAGCAAAGTGAAACCCTCCTGGCTCAGCCCTCGATTGATGAAACTTGACTCGCCTCGCCCGAATCGACACACCATCTTATCTGTCTACTTGCTTTTTCCGTTTGCTGACGCGATCCAAAATGAAACTCCCGTTCGCCTGAGGCGCAGCATCGTGAACACTGGCGGCTTAGATCCAGCCGGCGTACACGTCCAGACTCTCGGCCCTGACACCCTCCATTTCGCCCTTGACGCCCAGAAGCTTCACTTTCGTTCCTTTCTCCTGAGCCCACTGCTTGAGGTGGGCGTTTACCTGAGTCTCCGTCTCCTTGCTGTCCCGCATTACCAACGCCACAGCATCAAACCCACCTGCCCCTGGCACCACTCCTCCAAACACGCCGTCAACATCGCTCAGCCAATCCAATAATGCCGTCTGGCTATCAGGCTCGATGGGCACGTCCGCAAGCTCACCCATGCGCTTGTACAGCTCACGCACCTCCCGCAACCGCCCTGGCAGCTCGGCCTCAGCACCAGCCTGAAGCGCCGCAATGAGTGCCTCGTTACGCTTTTGCAGGTCATCCCAGAGCTCCTTTGATCCCGCGGGATCCTCCTTCCGCCAAGCGAGTACTTTCTTGACCATGCCCACGGTCTGGCTACCGCAATCAACATCGCACATGCGCAGCACCAGTCCCGGCGCAATTCCTACGCCCTCCGCAGCACATTCGACGTCCCATCCGGCGCCTGGCCCGTCCACAAGTTCTGCCAATGCAGTGGCAAAGCCTGCAGTACCTGGCTCTGGCATCTTGGCAAGGATGGATGGCGAGAAGCGCGTGTAGCGGCACGAACCGTACACTGCGGCCGCGACGTCGAAGCCACTGCCCACCTTCCCCTGCGCCGCACAATGCGCCGCCTGAGCGAGATTATGCAGCGTGCGGCGACCAGCTTCGGAGCTGAGGTCAAACAGGTTAAGTGAAAGGTAGTGCGTCAGGAGCGCCGCTGTCAGGCTGGTAACAAGAGCGGCAGAGGAGCCCAGACCAGTCTTGTTGGCGCCAGAGAGAGTGACGGGGAAGCGGGCGAAGCGGGCACCGGGTGAGGCGTCTGCGGCAGAGGACGGGGAGGAGTGTGAGTAGTAGTCGTTGTCGGCGAGGACGATGAGGCGCGAGGAGGAGATGCTGTGGCGGGAGCTGGAACCGGTGAGGGTGTTGATGTAGGTGAGGGCGTAGGAGAGGGTGGTTTCCACAAAGGGGTTGACGGAGATTTTGGAGCCACTGGGAGGAGTTAGTGATGATGTTCTGACTCTTGTCTTGTGAGAAATGCTGAGAGTTGTGAGAGATGATGAGGCTGTGAGTAGGACGGTGAGAGCTGTAGAGAATGTTGCTGAGAGATATCAAGTCATCGCAAAGCAGCCCTCACTCCTGTTCCCGCACAACTCACATTAAGACTCTCTCATGTTATCTATAAAACCAAGAATAATAATAAAAGAGCACTCACACTTGCAACTGCGTCACCTTGATTCCGCCACCCTCCTCAGCCAAATGATAGCCATACCGCCACTGCGCCTCCAGGAACTGCGGACTGTCCACAACAATCTCCGTCAGCTGCACGCCCTCCGTGGTATGGATAGCGCCTGCAATCACATTGATGCGCGCGCTCAGCCCAAACACAAAGGCGTTGTACGCGCGGTCCAAAGCCAGATATCCGCCCGCAAGGAGCACCTTGCCTGGCGCAGAGACGGCCACCGTGGGGTTGCGAGAAGGCATCGCGGGGTTATGAGCTTGAGTGTGAGCGCTAGAAGGTCAAGAAGCAGGCAAGACCGATATATGAAGAGCAATGAAGCTGGAGGGACGCTTCTTGAGATTGAGGACAAAAGCCGCGCTGCGCAATGGCTCGGTGCAGGATGTGAGGGAGAGAATTCCTTTTTCCTCTGCTGCTCCCGGGTAGAGTCGTGAGGTGAGGTGAGAGCTGATGGCGGGGCAGAGCAAAGGAGCTTTCCAGCGATCATTATTAGTATTAGTCGATGCCCCGCAGACTTGCGGGAGACTCCGGCTTTGCCTAAACGGGATGTGCCTATGGCCTCACGATGATGGAATTCTCCTTCTTGTAGGAAGCAGTGCAACGGGGAATTTTTGTATGATGGCCAACGGTATTCCGAGTATACATCCATCATATTTTCACTCTAAATTCTGCTCTTCCAAGTGTACTCTAAAAATCGGATATATCCCAAGGTATCGCAACATGCTCTATGAAACACAACGCTCGCTCCTAACACAGGCCATATATGCAACAGATCCTCCCACGCAAACTACAAAGTCCTCATTCTCTCATCCTTGTTCTTCGCGTCTCGAACGGCCGCATCCACGGCGTCCACTAGATCAATGTGGAAAAAGGGGCGATTGACACCATAGATCGCTCCCATCTGTGGATTTCGCGTCGAGTTACGAGGAGACGATTCCACAGCATCATCCATCTTCATCATCAGAACCTCCTGCCGACATACAGTCTTTCCCTCCGTCTTGGAGGAGCTGGGAGAGTCGGGCGGCACAATAGTTCCTGCTGACGCCTCAATATCCTCCTCCTTGTTATCATCCTCGACCTCCACAGGCTCATCCTTGTACGGTGCAACAGCGTACGCAGGGATCCAGCCATTGAGAGCTTCTGGGTTTTTCGATGTTGGGTATCCGAAGCCAGCGGTTGCAAGAGCCCGGCGTGTCCACCGGTTGTTGATGTTCGCAAAATGGAACTCGACAGCATCTGGCGACGAATACCGGTCGAGAGAATTGCGGAGATCGGTGAGGCCTTGTACGCAGGTGATGTCTAGGTTGTTGACGGCAGAAAAGTCGAATACAACCGCCCGAAGGAAGGGAAGGCCTTTGCGACTATCTGAATCCGCCCGTGGGCCAGGGTCGTTCCAGAGCCGATCTGACTCCTTTTCAAAGTGCTCCTCTGACATACGCTGTGTATTCTCCATAACATACTTCACCAATGTATCGGTGTGGTATGCCTGATTGATGTAGTTGTAACCCTCGCTGAAGCGGTAGATAAAAACACCAGCGTATGGAGACTCAACTTCAATATCGCCATTCGAAGCATCCCGACGGTCCAACGGCAGGAAGACCTCGCGAGCAGGCTCCTCTCGAGTCAGAGTCAGTTGGCTGGATTGGCGACTCAGTTCGAAGCCTGCCTTGGTGTCAACAACTCTGCGAGCCTGGACACGGCCGAGGAATTTGCCTCGCGTGCGTGCGAGACGGAAGAGAAGTAGAACAATGGAGAGGGCCATGCCGACGTAGATGGACGTCTCCAAGGAGTCAAAGATGGCAAGAAGAATACCGATGATCCAGATTCCCAACTCCACAGGTGACAACTGCCAATACTTGTACAGATTCTTGGGTGGCGCAATCAAATTGCAGACCGCATGAATGATCAAGCCGGCAAGAGCCGCGTTTGGGATGAAGTAAAAGACAGCCGTCAACACGTAAAGGGCCAGGACGAGGACCAAGGCACTGAAGAGGCCAGCCAGCGGTGTTCTGACACCAGCTTTGGAAAGCACAGCAGATGCGCCAAACGATCCAGTGCAGACATAGCCGCCAACAAACGGACTGAAGAGGTTGGCTGTTCCGAGAGCTACGATCTCCTGAGACGGGTTGATGGTGTAGTTGTACAGCCGACCCATGCCCTTGGCAATGGCGATATGCTCAATCACTAGGATGATGGCAACTGCCGGAAGCTGAGGCATGACGATGGATAACAGCTCTGTTGTAGGGTGCGGCAGGTTCGCGCGTTGAAACCCTAAAATGAAGAATATTAGCATTCATCCAAATCTGTATTTGGGCTGCTTCGAAGGGTCATACCTGGCTCGATGTGTCCTACAATTCGGAACTTGGATTCTCCGTAGGGGAGGCTTCGGTTCACCAGGTAGCTGATGAGCGTGAAGAGCAGCATAACAAAGGTCAGTCGCAGGGACGAGATGTAGCCCCAAGTGCGCTTCTTTTGAGGATGCCTCTTCTCCATGTAGGCACACACATCTCGGATCACGAACAGAAGCACGAGCGACGTAAGACCAATAGCAGCATCAATCTTGGTCTCAGGGAGGGCTTTGAGAGTATTGATGATAACCTTGTAGGGAGCGTCGCGAGTGTTGACACTGCGAATGCCTAGACAGGTAGGAATTTGTGTGGACATGATAGTGATGCTGGCGCCTGTGACGAACGCTGAGATGGGGATATAGGGGATGAACTCGATGATCCAGCCAAGGCGGAAGAGCCCGAAAAACAGGAGCACAGCTCCAGCCATCATGCTCAAAGCATGAGCCGTTTGCTCGTGAGTGTATTGACCTGGGGCGACGCTGTCGACATGGCTGACCACTTCACCGACTAGAAGAGAGCCAACGGCAGTTGTCTGGTAGAAGATGTTAGCTAATATGGCACAGGGGCGGATAGTTAAACTTACCCCAATAACAATATCTTTGGAAGTTCCAAAAAGCCAGTACAGGACAGCACCGGTAAAGGAGGTGTACAGTCCGTAGGCGGGTGTAAGTTGAGCCAGGAGAGCATAGGCCATAGCCTGTGGGACGACAACAAGACCGATGGTGATGCCTTAAGGGCGCTTATTAGTTTCCGTACGTAGTGTAAAAGTTTTCACGCAATAGGGGCTTACCAGCAATCACATCTCCCAAGAGCCAGATGAGGTTATATCGCGTGATCCAAGTGGCCGAGGGGAAGAGACTCTGGAAATATCGAACTACGCCCTCGCGAGAGGGAGCAAACTCCTTGATCCATTCAGAAACACTGGGCTCATCCTCGAGGAAAATGTCGACGGGATCGAGAGTGTCTCGGGCACGTTGCGGGAGATCCTGGGGTATTTGGGCATAGCGCTCGTTGACGTCGATACCGAGGACTTTGTAGGTGATGAAGTGGGAGAGCCCCTCGCCGGTTTTGGGCCCCATGTTGAGCAGGCTCTGAAAGCCAGAGACAGATGTACCAACTTTGAATGAAGTTTGATTATGGTTATGGAGATGCCATACACTTCACCGTGGTTGTATCAGGGGAGCAAAGATTTCAGGAGACCATCACCCCGGGATGGCTCGCCGCGGGGGCGAGAAGGAATAATAAGCTTAACAATAAACGCGCCCCGGCCGGCCTTCGGCTGGGAACCAAAAAGGCCGGCTCAGCAATATCATGGCCAGGAGCCGTGGTAGCCGTCCGGTGTGCAGATCCAAGGGCGGGAGTCGGGACGGGAATGGATGAGGAGACTGGGAGGCATGATGGGCAGAGGAGGCTTGACTCAGCAAAAGCGTGTTCCGCGATTGGCCCAAAGCCTCGGGCTCTGTCCAGAAACGCTCGGCGACCAGCAGACGCAGTCTCACCCTCAGCCACCGCTCGGGGAATTGCACGGCGTCTGAGACGGTGATGAGGCGGCTTAGCGGCGGGAGTCGGACGGGGAATGCGGGAGAGCGTGAGAGCCAGACCGACCGGCCTCGCCGTGGAGCGGATCGCCGCGCCGCCGATCGGGCCCCGGACGCTGAAAGCACGCTATCGTGACATTACAGCTTGCGTGGCTCGAGACTCAAAGAAGAAACAGTCTGGGATGTCGGTTCGGCCTCTGGTGCTTGGCGCGCGGGAAACGTGGCTGCGGCTGGATGACCGAGCCGACGTCACGCTCATGCCCGAGGGAGGCTGAAGGTTGGCATTCCAGTCTGTCGTTGAAGATCATATTTGTGAGGGTCGGCACTTATTTGCCGTTCTTCGATGAATCTTGAAGGTAGGTTCAAGGAGGTAAGTTGCGGCCTCAGTTCTGAGGATGATGTCGTGTCGACCCTGGCATACTTGGTTGGTGCCTTAGGCTGTGATAATCGCCTTAGTTCCTTCCAATCCGTCTAAACGTTCCCGAGTCACCCCTCACAACTCACCAGATCGTCATCAACGGCATGATGACGGGTCGCCTGCGCGAACTCAGGAAACTGCCCCTGAATTTCTTCATTCGTCAGCCTCATCGGGCCCGAGCCCATCCTAGCCAAGCCAAGTTACCCCAGTTATACACGACTCCGACATCTGTTTGCTCAATGTCCACGTCTCCAAATGGACGGTTCGTGATGCCCGCAGAGTGGCAGCCACACTCACGGACAGTCACCGTGTGGCCAGACAAAGCCTCAATCAAGGAGCCTCATGTTCTCGAAGCTGCAAGACGCGAAGTATCAGCCATAGCAAACGAAATCTCCGGGTTTGAGCCTGTGACCTTATACACAAAGCCGCAGAACGTGGATCAGGCTCGACAGACCGTCTCTAGTAAAGTTGATGTTGTCGAGCTTGAAGCATCCGAGCTCTGGGTTCGCGATACTGGTCCAATTGTCGTGAAGAACACACGTGACGGATCACTCACTGGCATTGGGCTCAATTTTAACTATTGGGGCGGGAAATTGCCAGATGTGGGTGACGGCCAAGTCGCGAAGCTCATTACATCGCATCTAGGGGTTCCTTTCGTCTCTACATCTTATAGAGGCGAGGGAGGTGGGATTGAAGTTGACGGGGAGGGGACCATGTTGGTCACCGAGAGCTGTATTATCAACTCCAACCGCAATGAGGGCCTAAGCAAACAAGACATCGAGAAAACATTGCAAGACATCCTTGGCGTGCAGAAAGTGTTGTGGCTCAAAGGACTCAAAGACTATGACATCACGGATGACCACGTCGATGCTCTCGCACGATTTGTCTCCCCGGGAGTGGTCATCATGAGTCGCCCACCAGAAGGAGTGGAAGAAGCTGTCACTCAAAGGTACCTCGACGCCAAACGGGCTCTTGAACACGAAACGGACGCAAATGGAAGGACTCTCCGAATCGTTGAGATTCAGGAGCCTGCCGACAACTTGCTCCCCAAACCGCACTACGAGTTTGAACCTCCGGTTCTCTCATATGTCAACGTTCTCCTCGTCAACGGTGCCGTTCTCATTCCAAAGTTTGGCATCCCGGAGACAGATAAGAAGGCTGCTGAAGTTTTCCGAGGCTTGTTTGAGGATCGAGAGATTGTGCAGGTAGATCTCCATGCTTTGCCTCAACTGGGTGGCGGGATACACTGCGCGACACAACAGATACCAAATGCTGCTTGAGATAGCAGTTACTTGGAGTCTTGTACTATTATCATGTGTGTTTGAGGTGGCAAGGTAAGGCTGTAATATAGACCAGACTCGACTCTAATGAGAATATAGACGCAATTAACCGTCTTTTGTACTCAAGTACTTCCAGTGCTATTTCTAACCTCCCACCCATATAATTTCTGTAGGTACTCTATGACAAACCGCCTACCCATGTCTACCGGATAGGTTCGGGTTATGAGGCAGATCATTAGAAGGGTTTTCTCTATCTTATCATGGCCTTTATTCTCCATCTTCTCTCTGGACTAATGGAATCCAATTCAATACCCTCTTCAGTCTCTCTCACCTGTGGCTTCCGCACATCCATCTCGGTTCCCGTTTGCCCTTCGGCCTCTCTTGCCGCTGGCGCAATCCCATCCAACTCCTTGCGCCAGTCTTCTAAACTGCGCGGAGCTTCTTCTCTGAGTTCATCTTCCAGAAGTATGCATCCCCTTTCGTCCAAAGTATGAAGCTCCTCTAGTAACTCCAAAGCCTCCTGAAGCCGTCCGCGTTTCCTCCTTAGTTTTGCTAAATTGTACATTGAGTTACCCGACAAGGCAGACGGGCTATCAAAGGCCCTACTTTCCTTGACTACATGCATCAACAACTCCTCCGACTGCTCGAAATCCCCACATCCCCAAAAATGCAATGCGAGTTTATAGATGGCATCCATCACCGCTGGATGCGTCGGCCCATAAAGATTCTTTTGGCTCTCTATGAATTTTTGCCGGATTTCTGTCGCCTCCTCCCACATTCCTTGCTGGAAGAGCGCCTCAGCAAGAATATACACCGCACCGCTTCTGGCAGGATCGGATTCTTCGTAGAGCTCTAGGAGTTCGCGAGCAACTTTTTCTGCTTTGTCCGGCGACTCTAAGCGGAGAAGGCATTCGGCAAGGCGAGTTTTCGACAACAGAGTTTGTCTGCCCCTCTCTCCAAATATTTCCGTCACGAAGGGAATGTCTGCTTCAAGTCGTTGTTGCGTATCTCGCCATCGCCCTTGGTGCTTGTAAATATCTGTAAGGAGTTGATTGAGCAGTAGCGCCATTTGACTTTTCTCGCCAAATACTCTGCTTGATGCTTGGAGACCCTCGATGGCGAGATCCTCTGCCGCTTTCAAGCTCTGCTGGCTGTAGGCCGTGTAGGTGTAGATGAATGCAAGCTGATACATTGTTGCCAAAGTTCTCTGAGCTTCGTCGCCATAATGTTTGCGTCTGATCTTCAGAGCCTGCTCTGCGAGCCGTTCTGCCTCATTGTTTTGGTACACATCGATTAAATACCATGCTACTGGATAAACCAGCTGGGCCCATATCGTTTCTTCGATTTCACCTGAAGGCACCTTGTTCAGCAAGAATCCGACGTGTGGAAGCAGCACTCGACACTTGGGCCACTCCGCGAAACCTTCCGTGGGAAAGTTTCTGCTCATCTGGTACGTGAATCTTTGTTCCCAGTCGTTTGCCTTCCCAGTCGAGGATATCCATCGTCGGATAAGGAATTGCACAAGTGGATGTATCTCACACATGGAGCCATCCGCGGCGAGGGATACAAGCGAATAGTCTTCTAGAATAGAGACTGCTTCTTGGACAGCAATTGTGTCCTCCTCAGCCCTAGGCTCAACCTCTCTTTGAGGTTCGTCTTCCATCACGTTTCGTTGATATTTCATGAAATACCCTCGAAGCTTTTTCTTCAGTCTCCCTCCGCGATCTGCCCTCTGAGATGGCGGGCAATAGGATGCTTTCGGTGGTAGAATATGATAGCCGTTAAGGGCGAACATTGGTATGTCCTTGGGGTTGAAGAAGCTCATTAACGACAGTAGATCGGCAGCAGACGGGTTTTCATCTCTAAGTAGAGAGAAAGTTAGTTGCCAAGTCGTCACGATGGAGTTTGAGACTGCTTCATTTCGTCGAAGATCGGCCCCTTCTTGGTTCAACAGACTCTCTTTCGTCTCATCGCTTTGACGAAACTTATCGAGATATCTTTTCGTAGAGATGAACGCAGAGCGGCGGTTGATGTATGCTGCAGCTTGAGAGATGGCTAGCGGAATGTAGCCAAGTTCGAGAACAAGCTCCTCTGCCCCGTCCCGATTTTTGGTATGCTCGATTTTTCTCTCGAACAACGCTAGAGCTTGGCCAGGTTGCATTTGATAAACCTGTAAGATGTTTTTGAAGGATCCCGTCAAGCGCTCTGCACACTCCCGGTATCGTGAAGTGACTAAAATAGTGCCTCTTCTGCCTCTAGGTAGGAAAGGCATTAATAATTGATGGTCCGTTGATAGAGAGTCATACACGCTCGGACTATCCAAGCCGATATTTGGATCAAGCGCTGAGGAATTGGTTGCGTGGAACATTTTGATATCATCAGCATTGTCCAGAACCATCAGCCATTGCCTAGAATCGTCTCTTTCTAGCCATTGGCATACTAGATCAAGAATATTTGTGTTGGGCCGGTCTCGGCCGGGCAGCTCTAGTAAATCGGCGATGTGTCGGTAAGATTCTGTGAATTTGGAACGAGTGCTCGCATTAACCCAGAAAATGTTCATGTCAGGACACCGCTCCCGAGTCTCGTAAGCGAACTTAATTGCAATCTGGGATTTCCTGAGCCAGAGTCAGTACTACGTTCAGTGCTTTGAACAGGTATGAAAACTTACCCAAACCCGCCGAAGCCAACGAGAGCCATACGGCTGACTTTTTCCTCTTGGCGGCCCCTCAACCAGTTCAGAATGTCTGGTCGGTCAATATAGTCGGGATCAGGCTCGAACTTCAGCATTAAGCAAGGCTTCTGGCTAACCCGAGGACGATCCTCTGTTGTAAGCACACGGAGATCATCCTGTAGGTCTTGAAGACGGTTTCTGGGGAGTTGTCTTAGCTTCCGGCTGCAATAATGGTGAACATAACTTACGAATGGTCCAATTGAAGGCGAGTCTGATCGATCTGGAGATGTGTGTTGATCGCCTTCTCATGGCGCTCCAGGTGCGCGATAGTAGTGTCCACCTCGTTCTTTTGAAACGGCCATGAGAGAAAACGGCGACTCAGACGTGTCGTATCTTGGTCGCCCTCAAGTCGGGTTTGTAATTCGGCAAGCTCTGGTCCACAAGCCCGAATCGAAGCAATCAACAGGCTCCGCGTCTCGAGAAGCTGCTGGGCGTTGCGTCTGCTGAGAAGGCGATGTGCGCCTTGAAGAACCCTTTCAAGGTTCTCTATCCTCGCTTGTAGACGTGAGATATCTTCGGGGGCACCCTTCACGGATGTCGCGTAGTCATAGCAGAGTTTGGAGATGGAGCCGGCCAGCTGGATAATGCCAATCACGCTGCCGGCGACCCCCAAAGCTTCAGCCATAACGTGCCCGAGGGAGCTGTTTAGACGGCTTGCAATGTGGAAGTAGGTTGAGATGCAGCTACTCTTTCTTCGCGCCCATCGACGACAGAAACAACATGTCAGGAAAACAACGTGTTAGGAAAAGAGGCCTCGCAAGATGAGGAGAGGCGCATCCGCGCAGTGAGGCTGAGGCGCTGCACATTCGGAGCGGTTATTGGCGTCACCTGATAGGCTTGTTGATTGTCCCTTGCTTTCAACTGGCAAGGTCTTGTTCAGAGCGTTGAATTCTAGGCAGACTGAGGGCACCGCCACAGCGAGCCGTGGAAATAAACCGGTGCTGCCTGAAACAAGAAACTTACTTATACAAGTACAGAGTATGCTCATCTTCCTCCACTCTTAGGTGCCCGGTATTGCCTATGATAGCAAAATTGTCAGCTGGAATACATTCGGCGATTACCCAGTATGGCCTGCTTGTTTCAGGCATGCTCGAGTTGACCAGGGTGCCTACAGAAATAGCTGTATGGACGTTTGGTCCCTCACCAGTCCGACAAGTCTCTCGCTCGTTGCCCTTCCTCAAAGCACCAGACAATACTTGAACGAACGAACATAATCAAGAAAGGAAGCAGGCTTTCGAAATATTTGTCTTTTGAAGCAGGCTTATCATAGGATAGGAAGAGCACTGAAGTACAGCCAGCTATTTGGTCGGCTGTTTTGATGGGACTTTGGTCTCGGAGTGGGGGAGAGAGGCCCTGTCAATATAATCCTGGCCGATCCGCCCCAAAACGACGGTACTTAAAATCGACATTCTGCTTCTTTATTTTCTTTCTGAAGTTGCCTTCATTCAAGTCTTCATGTAACTCTTCTCTCTGTCATGCCAAAGTTGAAAAGTCTCCCCTCGTATGGCCACTCCGACTATTGATGCGATACCCTTTGGGGCTGGGTTCGACGAAGAGATCGTCCAAGCATGGAGACAGGTTCAGGAACGGGTGATCCAGATGGCCGGCGGAGATCGCTCAAAAATCCAACATGGCCTCGGCATCGATACCGTCTTGCGATATCTAGACGAGGCACAAGCCAAAGAGTCGAAGGACTCTGAGAAGTATGCAGCTGTGAAGAGCATCTTCAGCAGGACTCTGCAATGCATCCAGACTGTTGGAGGCATTGTCGCAGATGGAGCATCATATGTAAGAATGGCCGAATACGCGTGTGAACTCATCAGCTCACAGGCCCAAAGGTATTTCAACCAGCAAACACCTGCTACAACGCCTTAACGTTTGTCATCCAGGCCTGGCAAGGCTACGAAGGCATCTTCGAGAGCCTTGCAACGTTGCTTGAGAAATGCATCGAATTCTTGGACCGCTTGAGTTACTACGCTGCCTCGGGCATGGATCCAAAGCTGACCAGGGTTGCCTGCCAACACCTGCAATTTTTCGTGGAGATCTGTGATCGTAGCTTAAGGCTCAAGTCAAAGCGCAGCAAGCTCAAGGCCTTCATGAAGCAACTGTTCCTGAACGATGACGGAGTCCAGGATGCCCTCTCGTGCATGGAGAGGCTGGTTGACAAGGAGCGCGGTCTTGTAGCGGCTCAGACATGGAAGTCTAGCAACGAGGCGGCCGCAAACTCAAGAGATGGCCTCATTCTGACGCGGAAGCTGCACAATAATCTTGTCGACGACAAAACCCAACTAAAGCGTGAGAAGGAGTTGCAAGCATGGAAGAATGTGGTCGTGGACTCACTCGACCTCGACCGGTACATCCTGGACCCGGAAACTCCTCCGCCGTGGGAGACTGCGTGGAAAAAACGCAAATCAGCAGTTCTCCAAGGGACTGGAGAATGGCTCATGGCCGAACACTGGTTCGAGAGATGGATAAGCTGCTCCAGTACTTCAACGCGGATTCTCGGGATACAAGGCGATGTTGGGAGGGGAAAGACAATGTTGGCCACGAACGTTGTCCTTTGGTTGCGCAAAATGACCACTGAGAAGACAGGCTCCAGAGTTGTTGTCGCGCATCACTTTTGCGAGAATGGCCCCAAAGCCTCAGCAGCAGAGACAGATCCTCTGGCTATCACTCAGAAGCTGCTGTGCCAGCTTGCTTTGGGTGATGAGTCGTTCTTGAAGTCTGTCGCTGGGATTTGCGAAAAGTCCAGATACTTCGATGGCTTTATGGATATCTGGGAACGGTTACTCCTGGACAACGAAGATCGAAAGAACCTCGACGCATCATTCTTCATTATTCTGGACGGTCTTGGTGATAATATCAAGTCCTTCATCCCGCTCTTTGAACAGTTGACGAGCAACCCCTTCCTGGACCGTGTCCGCATTTTAATCACAGGAGATTCTGAAATGTTTAGGGACATAGACCGCGGTTCTATCGACCTTAACACTGTGGGCCTATATGTTGCAAACCGAAATGACGTGGAACTCTACATCAACCACCGGATGGATCAGATGGAGACGCTCAGCGATTGCCGCCGGGATGGCGTATCCGAGATGAGGTCCAATGTGATAGAGAAGCTTCACATATTCACGGATGACGACTTCTATAAGATCGACTATGTGCTGGATGATATAGCCAAGATGGAGGAAGTCGATGAAATAAACGAGCGTCTCGACGCTGCGGGAACACCACGACTTGACCAGCTCGAAGCTGAGATCAAGAAACTGAACGAGGCGCGGGCGCCAAAAGAAATCGCCGAAATAAACGAGATCATTTTATGGATGATGAAGGGACCACAGAAGCTCTCTGTTGAGGTTATGGAAGCTGCATTGTCCCTGAGGAGCAACCCCGACGCTGCCGGAAACCACATATCATTGATGTCTTTGGCGTCTAAGATCAAGACCAAGTACACTCTTTTCACCATTAAAGACGACACCATCCGGTACAGAATTGACGGAAGTGAATTGCACATTCCCGATAAGAAGCGAAACCCTGACGACCAGGGCTCTTTCGAGCCGAGCTTGATCCAACCAGTGGAAGTGAATATCATTAGGCACTATCTGTCGACTGTCTGTCCCAAGGACCTCTACGACAAATTTGGCTTTGATAAATTTTTCGAAGAGAAAATGGTGCGTAAGGGGAGTTACATCTGTTTTGACGGGGACAACGTCCACATCACCCTGGCTTTGCGGTGCTTGACGTGTCTCATCGAGCCACGATCGGGGAATCGAGACCTTGTACTCGGATATGCGCGAGAGGACCTGTTTTTTCACTTGAACCATACCGACTTGGCACTGGCGGACCGTGACTTGAAAGCTGAAGTCGGAGTCATGCTAGTCCGGCTTTTTACAGAGGATTATGCCGTCAACTCTTGGTTCTCATTGCGCTGCTTTGGTAACTTCACGTCACCGACTTACCTTTACTCGCTTAACAGTTGGAGGCTGTGCCTTTTTTCGAGCGAGGCAGTTGACGTCATGAAGATCTGGTTCAAGGACTCTGCAGTCATCGAAAGAGTCAGGGACCATCCCTTGGTTCAAGAACTTAACGATCCCGAGTCGGACCCGTTCCAAGTTCTCCTCGGCTTTACTGCCGCAAGCCTCGCGAAAGACATTTTCAGAGGACAGGTAACCCCATACCTATATCTTCAAGGCTTCCTATTTATCCTAGGAGCGATTCAGAGGGTAGGTTGAGCGAACTGGCCTCGAATTTCATTAGGTCGCTGACGATACACAGGATGCGGACCTCTACGGTGTAACCCCTGAAATGGTGGAACATGTCGAGAGCTGGTGCCAGAAGACTCTTGGTGTCGTGGAGAAGGACGCCTACTGGGAGGCTCGAGCTGCAGCTGTCCTCTTGCAATTGTTTGAAAGGAACTGCCAAGAAATCCCCAAATCAGCGATTGAGGAGCGTGCAAGAAAGGCACTTGCATTAGACCCAAACCAGCATGAAGCATCCCACATACTCTCTCAGACCACAGAGTCAACGGAGGAAGCTATTGACATCCTAGAAGCCGATATTGCGCCCCTCATGTGCGATCAAGCATGGCAGCAGGATAGGCACAACAAAAACCTTCTCGTCAAGATGATCATAAGGCTCGGAGATGCATATTGGAAAGAACACATGAATGAGAAGGCAATCGCAACCTATGCCAAGGTCTTGGAAGTCTCACAGGAGACCGAGATCGTCGAAGATCTGATCTTTGAGGTTTTCCAGGGCTATGAAGAGGACGAGGAGTGGGACGCCATGATGGGAATCGTCGAGCAGCTGGTCGAGAAGACGCCAGAGGCACTCGAACCGAGAGAGATGTTCCTTTACCGAGTCACTAGTTACTCGTGGCCCTCCAACAAGGCGAACTTGTCACGGGCCGCTCGAGAGACTGGAAAATTCGATCTTTGCGTGAAGATGTATGAGAAGGCTATCGCCATCTGCACTGATCCGGAAGAGCTGCATGAAGTCGAGTATCAATATGGCAACTTCCTGGCGGAATTCCCGGGCCATGAAACAGAAGCAATTGCAGCATGGGAGTCCGCACTCGAGCGTCTTCCCAAAGACGGTCGCGACTATTATAACACGAAAATTGGATATTTGATCATTCAGAAGTATCAGGCCCTTATCGCACAGAGGGGCAACAACACTGGGCTGCCAAAGGTCCAAGTCTACCATGCGCAAGCCAGGAAATGGTGCGACTTCCTTTATGATGTTTCGGGGAGAGATACCGAGTCTCGTCGGCTAATTGCCAAATACTTCCTCTCTACGGACGACGAGCTCCGAGCCAAAGACATCGTCAGAGACTTCGTTATCACCGCCCTGGAGATGCTCTCGGACGACATCGCGCACAATGACTGGTTCGCATTTGATGACCTGCTCTTTGTTTTCTGCGTATTTGACGACATGGAAAACGTCGGCGTCGTCATGGAACTGAAAACTTGGAACCGGCGCGCCAATTCGGCTGAATATGATCTCGACTTTCCAGAAGAGGTCGACGAATCTGTGTCATGGAGGCCTTCAATGGCCATTACCACTTGTCATGGGGAGTGTGGACGCGAATTCCAGGTGGCCAGCGAGTTCTGGATGTGCGTGACGGAAAACGGCCAAGTGATCTTCTGCCCGGATTGCCGCCAGAAGTTGGAGAATAAGACTGATCCTGGAATTTGGTGTGATCCAGACCATTTTCTTTTTTATTTTGGTAAGAGGGATGATGAGAGGCTGGATGCGGTTCCTGAGGGATCTGTCCTCCTGAGAGATAGATTGATGACCTTTGAGGAATGGAAGGCGGAGATTCGGGCGAAGTACATCGATTATCGCGCTGCAGAGGATGGTGATCATGACTGAAGTTCGAATAAGTGTCTGAGTTTGTAGTCATGAAGCGTTTGATACCCGTTGCAATGTCTTGCGAACAGGTTGCCAGGGCTGGACGGCTTTGCGTGCTGGACTTTCGATTGTTGGTGAGCCTTTGTGTTCTTGGCATGATAACAAAATAAGGGTTTAACTATCAGAGGTCAGTATCAGATCAAAGAGATTAGGGTCAGATCAGGGATTCAGATTTAAATTAGGGATTAGGTTATAAATAGGACTTATTTAGGATATAATTAAAGGGAAATAATAAGATATAACTAGTTATATTATAATATTTTTATATCTTCTTTTTACTCAGGGTGCTGGCTGCTCGGAAGGGAGTGCTTTTTAGTCGGGCCCCAAAATAAACTGTTATTGAAAGCGTCGAAATCCAGTACCGCGGCGACAGATCCTCTGGCTATCACTCAGAACCTTGTTTGCCTGGGCATAACGGCCTCACTTGGCTACTGGGTTCTCGAGGAGCGACTGGTAAATTACGCGATCCATACTCACAGTGAGTCTATTCTTCCTACGATACTCCTTTCAATTGTCATTGTTTTTCTCTAACTTGGACAGAAATCGAAGCTGTTAAGCCGTTTCGCATCCCGCTTGAGTCCTCCAGACTCCTGTTACGAGTCGTTATGGCCCTTACACCGGTGCCCAGTCTCGCTTCCATGGGACACAATTCGCAAATTCCTGATATCATAACGATTGCTTTTGCGTCTATTCTCCTGATTCTCGCATGTGCGAAGTCATTCAAAATCCGATTCGAGTACTGGCGTCAACTCAATGAAGCGCCAATCGACCGTCCACCATCGTATGAAGAGTGCGACAAGCGGCTTGGGACAACATGGATTACGGCAGAGGTAGAGAACGAGACACCATAAGAATGAGGTCGAGGCGTGGTGAGAAATCGTAATGGACGGTCATCGCTAGCGTTTCTTCAGGGTCTAATGTCGAGACCACCATCTAATAAAAAAGCGATTCATGTTCCCATTCATTGTAACAGGGCTACTCTCTAGGGGCCGTAACGCCACCGTAGAGGAGTCGTGAGGCCACTGATTGCCCTGTCATCCGGGGCCTCAGGGTCTGCGGTAACCGCCGCGTGGTAGAGTCATCGATTCGTGGCCACATCGCTCCTATTTAGCTACCGTATCCTGCCCGTAGAAGCTTGGGAGGCCAAGCTTTAGTCTTGACATTAATATAAGAGACCTGTTGCACTGGGGACTGGCTGCCCTTTGGGAGACCCTCTAACATTCATCGTCGTTGTTTCATTCCTCATACATCATTCTCAGGAGAGCTGGCTTTGCGAGCTGGGCTCGTATTTTCGATTGTTAGTAGGCCTTTATGTTCTTGGCATGATAACAAAATAAGGGTTTGACTATCAAGCACTGAGGTCAGTATCAGATCAAAGGATTAGGGTCAGTATCAGATCAAAGAGATTAGGATCAGATTAGGGATTCAGATTTAAATTAGGGATTTAGGTTATAAATAGGACTTATTTAGGATATGTCTATTATTTTTAATATAAATCCGACAGCAGTCCTATTATTTTAAGTCTCCTCAGTATTAAGATAACACTAGATTTAGTCGAAATATTTACCCAGATCCTTATTTACCTGGGTATAATGGCCTTACTTAGCTATCATTCTCAGGAGAGCTGGCTTTGCGAGCTGGACTCGTATTTTCGATTGTTAGGCCTTTGTGTTCTTGGCATGACAACAAAATAGGGAAACTTGTAGCACTAGTCTCATGGCCCTTAATGTCCGTCGACCGAGACGCTTCTTGAAAGCGTCGCAATCCAGTGCCGCGGCTATGGCCTGACTTGAATACGAGGCAACCTAAGAGGTGATCAACACACCACTAAGCAACTCGGCGCCCGGCATGCTGATACTGAAGATATCGACGTCTGGTAGGCTAGAATACGCAGGGAAACTGCCCACATCGACTCATCAGCTCACATTTCATTGAGTGAGTGGTCTGGACACGATGAAAGCTTCATTGTTTGGAAAGCCGGCTCGGACTAGGAATGGAGGGGTATCGGACTTGACTCGGAAAAGATCTTCCATTGTATAGACTGGGTATCGTTTTATGTGTGGACTTTTCTTACCCCAGTATCTGCATCTTTTGTTGTGTATTGGTGTAGCGGTCTTTGTGGAATCCTCAGAAGATGTAGAAGCCATGGGACATGACAACAAGTTCTTTGGTAACTGCCCAAGCGAGGTGGGAGGACATGAGGGTGCACTGTAACGAGTGTTCAGGGGTCAGTCTGGAGAGAGGCATCACCGGCTTTCGCACGGTTCTGGCGAGTCCCCAATCGACCAAATTTTTAGACCGGATTCCGGGAGGGTAGTCTGGGAAACCATCGTCTCCTCGGCGTCCTGGGGCATTCGTTCGAGGTCCGTCATGGAGAGATGCTCCCAGCCCCCGGAACATGTAGCAACGACGGAGCCACTTGAGTGAAGAATTGTGCTTCCAACGGGAGCTTCATGGGCTTTCCAGTCCCATGAGGGGTTGGCCGTGCCATCTCGGGCACCTACGTCGTTCCATACGCTGACAGTGCCGTCCTGAGACCCGGCCCAGACCTCGAAGCCGGAGCTGTATGTGTCGCCCGGGAAGACATCACAGGTGAGTTTCTGCTGTGTAGTTGCTTTCCTACCGTTGAGAATGCCCAGAAGCTTTCCCGCTCCGCGTATATCGTAGACCAAGAGGCCTTGAGATTGTCGTTCATTGACAACAAGATATCGACCACAGGGACTCCAGAGCAACTGTACAATCCCTTGGCCGCCAATGTTAGTAGCGTCCTCTAGTCCCCTCGTATTAGAAACCGCCCAGTTCGCAACTGTCTTCTCAGATCGATAAATATCGTATAGTCCCACCCAACGCGTCCAAGTGCCAGCCGCGATGATAGAACCCCCGTCAGCATCTGGTGGGGATGCAGCGAGGGCAGCCACTGTGCCCTTCATGCCAACTCCTCCCCCTTTTGCGATGTGTCGTTTGGAGGGAATAGTGGGAATAGTCACGACAGGACCATCGGAGCCCGGACGAGACATGTCAAAGTAGTCAAGCCGGTTGGCGGAGCCACAAATGAAGTGTGTCCCTGGATGTGGCCAGAGAAGGGATGTGGGCGTGATGTACTCCTCGGTCTCTCGTCGAATGAGTTTGTAGGAACATAGTGGAGGAGCATGAGGATCATGGGGAAAGACATGATGTAGTTGAATTGGGTGATCTCGACATCCAGCAATGAAAGTCTGGGTGGTGGGTTCTGTGAGTGAGAAGTAGGGTGCTGGAGCAACTGTCTGAGCGGGCTCCGGGAGTTGTATGACAGCTTGAGGCTTCAGAGGACGGCTCTCAACTGACTTGAGAAGATCGTCGGGAAGGACAAATGCTGAAACGGTCTGTTTGGATGATCCCACGAGGATAGAAGTGCCGTCTGCAGTCCACTGGGCCGAGTTGAAAAAGGGCGAGGATCCACCATTTGATGAGGGTTGATGTAGGTCATGATTTGGGGGATGTTCTGGAACGGCAGAGGCTTCTGCGAGGAGATTGACGACCGGGATTTCCCCAGGATGGGATGGGGCGTCGGAATGTCGCTGAGCATCCTCCTCGTCGGCCATGGTGGTGACAATGTCGGATGGAGATGTTCGTCCCTACCGTATGGAGATGAAACTTTGGTGGAGTTGACTTCAGCTGGCATGACATGGGACCAGCGCGTATCAATGGTGGGGGACGAGAATTGCTAATCCCATGGAGGGAAATTCAGCGAGAACGGCTTGTGAATCTTGACAGAACAGACAACGCATACATAGTGTGTCGATCCGAGAATAGAGCCCCTGCAATCTCGACGAAGCCGCCCATCCATGGCGGGATCGTCTTTGTTGAATGCCACAGCGCAATGGAAATGAAGCGGACATCGACGTCATCCGCACGTCGCGGGCCTGCTAGTGTCAGATACGAGAGGCCGTACCCTTGCCGCCTGGGATGCCTGCAAGCGACACCCGTGCTATGACGGCGCATCCCACTGGCGACAGCACCCGGCGCGAGCCCACTGCAGCCCGCCGCGAGTCCACTGGGCCAGCGCTAGAGGCTGGGCGCTCATGCGCTACTGCGAGGACGGCCATAGTGGACCTCAGGCACTCTTCTAGTGGCCGGCCGGGGCTGACAAGTGACTGGACGGGACAAGCAAGGCAAGGCGACGAAGGCGTCCACTCCCGGATAATCATCCATTCACATTCATTCATCACACCCTCTCGCCCAGAACCAGCCAGGCACGACTTGTCACAATCACCTCCCGCCGCCGGACCCTGACTGTGACTTCGACCTTCGACCTTCGACCTCAACGCCCGTCGCCAATCCGCGCCTCATCCGAGCCATTCCTGCTGCCCTCCGCCATGACCTCGCGTCTCCCGTGGCCTCGCTGAGCTGCCTGCCTATTCTATTGCCTATCCCAGACCGAGCCCGCCAACCCTCCACTCGCCGTTGCTACCTCCCGCCGGCCTCCAACCTATCCAGGACTCTCCACGCCCCTCTCGACAGCCTCGCCCGAGTCCGGCCCCCCGATATCTGTCGGACGCAGCTCATAAACAGGCATTCGCCTCAAGAGAGGCCTCTCGCGCTGTATCTGCCAGACTCTGAGAACCACCTGAGCCCTGTTGTCGCCCTGAGAATTCGTCACCATGGACATCTTTGGCGTGGCCGAAGACACTTGCGAGAGGCTTCGCACGCCCTCGTACCTCGAACTGAGCGTTTCTATGTATGTTTTTTTACTGCTATTCTCTTCACCGCTGGAACCTGTAATGCTAACCTCAGATCTCCAGCATCATCCTGCTGGGCCTTCTCGTCTCTTACCTGCCCCAGCACTACCGCATCGTGTCGCGGGGCACGTCTGAGGGCATCTCGCCGTACTTCGTCCTGCTGGGCACCACTTCGGCCACTTCTGGTTTTGCCAACATCCTCACGGTCCCTCCCTCACGTGCTGCCATCAGTTGTTGCAAAGAACTGGAAACTTTCGAATGCGCTGCCGGCATGCTCGGCGTCGCTCAGCTGGGAGCCCAATGGGTGTGTTTCAGTCTTATGTGAGTGCACATTTGTCGCAGCAGGTTTTAGACCAGTGACCAGCTGACATGTGATAGCCTCGTTCTCTTCTTGATCTTCTTCCGCTATAGAGAAGCAAATGTGCCTCAAGATGAGCTTCGCGGAGACGCTCCCCGCTGGCAGACAGCTGTCATGGTTGGCCTCCTGTGCGTCCTCCATGGACTCATCGTGGTCATTCTCACTGGAGTATTTTTCATTGCTCTTCCCAACCATCTCACTTTCTGGGCCAACTTCCTCGGCGTCATGGCTACCGCCCTTGCTGCTGTTCAGTATGTGCCCCAGATTTGGATGACCTACCATCTTAAGCATGTCGGCAGTCTGAGCATCCCGATGATGTGCATCCAAACCCCCGGTGGCTTCCTATTTGCGGCAAGCTTGTTTGCTCGCCTGGGCTGGGCCGGATGGAGCACTTGGGTCATCTACTTGATCACGGCTTGTATGCAAGGGTCAGTGTTGATCATGGGAGTTTATTATGAGCTTGCCGCGCGTCGCGAACACAATTACCTCAATGGAAACGGATATGCCGACCATAGTGCACCGCACTCACCAATCCAGCATTCTGCGCCTAGACGACCATCGGCCAGCCGCACCTATTCGGAAGGGTGGGAACGTGGCCTGCCGGGTCCATTCACTGGCCACCCAGAGCGATACGCGGAAACAGAGGAGGATCTGGACGATATCCAAGAGCGCGAGGAGCGTGCCATCGAGAGGGAGAGCCAGCCCCTGCTGCGGCCCGGTGGCATAGGCAATCCTCACAGGAGCTATGACACCAACCGTCATTGATGCACACAACTACTATGCAAAGCGAGCACTGGAATTATTTTGTACTTAGCATCTGGAGAAGGAGAAAAACATATTTGCAGTCATTAGGATTATCATGAATATGATGGACCTTTGAAGATAGATTGAGTGTTACGAAGTCTAAGCTGTGTGTTCTGTTGAATCCCCATCATTGTTTTGGATAGGATTGTATCCGCTGGTGCCGGACTCTCCTGGGGATCCTGGCGTTGTCCACAGATGTCTGTCACTTATCACTTCATGGGAACAGGGAACTGAGCTGCATCAACGAAAGCATGGAAACACCCATGACCCAGGCCCCTTCTCGGGCCGGCGTGACTCCAACATGCACAATTGCGGGTGCTGTCGAGGGAGCTGAACAATGAGCCATAATGAGGGGGACCTGCTGCCTCCAGCTTCCAGGATCCTCCTATCACGGTCATCAATCAGAGCGCGCACGCGTTAATTGACAGTGGATTGATGACTCGCATTCCTGGTCCCGGTGTGGGATGCGCTCGCGCTGTGATTGGTTGCTTGGCCTGCTAGATCGCGGGTGTGTCATCCATCTCTCCATGGGCTAGCCCTCCACTTCGAGGCATCTCCCCTCCTGATCCCCCTACGCTCTCTCTACTCTATCTTCACCTTCGTTCTACAGACCTTTGCTAGGAAATTGGATAGGGCTGGAGCTTCAGATCCATCTCAGTTCTTTCGTCCTTCATCTCCAATTCCGGTCCTTCCCGTCCCCATCCCGATTCCTGCCCCCGGCTTATCATCATGGCTATCTACAGCGCCGTCCCGCCTCCGCCCGAGGCTCCCACTGTGAACGAGCCCGCGACGCCGGTCCAGACGCACTCGACTCCGGTGACGGACTCTCGCATTGATATCGATGCGTGGACCATCTCGGCGTTGCAATCCCTCAGTGTCTCTCCTGTGGCCCGCGGGACCGGCTCTCCGCTAGCCATCAATATCGATGAGCAGGTCAAGGTCAAGGTCGAGCAGATTCGCCAGGTGACAGTCACTCCGGGTGCTGCAGCGTCGATCCGCCGGCCCCCTTCGGCACGGGATAGCCAGCGGAGGCGGGACCTCCTGCTGAAGGGCAAGGAGGGCAGTCGGCAGCGTCGACGATGGGAGAACGGTACATGGCCTTGACCACGCCCACCGCCTCATATCTTACTAACCCTCTCTCCTACAGACCGTCTCATGCATGTCCCCAACGTCCAGCCGCCACAGCCCATCGACTGGGAGATCCATCCCACGCACCCAATCCACCGCGTGCCATACCAGCTCGCACAGTTCTGGGACCGCGGCGTCCGCCAGCGCGTCACCGACAAGACCGTGCAGCTACAAGCCACGCGCAAGAAGCAGCAGCGCAAGGCGGGCAGCGCTACAGGCCTAGGCGTCGGCGAGGTGCCGCGCGACCTGCGTGAGAGCGCCAAGCGTAGCCCTGTGGTGCGCACTTGGGTGCGTGCGCTTGAGGAGCCGGTGCGGCAGTATCTTCGCGAGGCGCTGGAGCAGCAGCGTGAGGATGCGGATAGTGCGGCGGAGGACATGGACTCGGAGGATGAGGAGATTGTGTTTGTGGGTAGGAATGGTGCTATGAGGGAGTTGCGGGAGAAGACGGTGCGGTGGAAGCCGGCGAGGCGGGAGGTGGCTCAGGAGACGGTTGAGTCGGGGATGGTGATGGACTCGTTTGGCGACGACGAGTCTGCTGCCTTCAAGTAAGTCACCGCAATGTTTCTGGACCCGATTATAAGTGTAAACACATGCTGACTTCTATAGGCGATGGCTAACCCATTCCATCTCCGACTACTACGGCCTCGAATCTCGCTCCGTCACTCTATCACATCCTTCGCGGAGAGTCGTCTATGTGGGCCTCAAGCAAGTGCATCAGGAGGGCAAAGCGCCGGTCACATCATTACCGCGACCTCTGTGGGAGATGTGCTAAGCAGCATACTCCTCGAGCTTTTATTGAGCCCATAGGTTTCAATTTTTGGATATACGCTAGACTGTAGAGGTTACGCTGCCCAGCATAATAGACGGGCATGAATATCGGTGTGATGCGGCTGAGATTGACTTTAGATGTCAATAGATGAGATGTCTACACATTGTCACGCTGTTCAAACCAATGAGCATGTATGTACTGTGGTACATTTTGGTAACTTCTCTTGGAACAAAGATGCGGAGTCTACACCCATTCTCGATCTAGCCTATCGCAAACTGTTCTGAGGACTCTTTCTCCTCCAAATATCCGACCATATCTCGAGATTCGTTGTTCAGTCTCCATAGCAAGGAACTGCGCCAACCCTAGATTCCCAAATTCTGAGTACAATATTCCCGAGAGAGCTTGGGCAGCGTAGATGTTCATGCCAGCTTTGCGAAAGAACGTCTCCCAGGTGGAATCCCGTACCTCGAGAAACTGGCCAAATTGCGCCGCTTGTGGTGCATACTGGCACATGAGAGACAAGATCCATTGTGTTAGTGTTTCATCCGCACCGGAGACGAAGTACGTCGTCACTCCTGATTCAAGGCCTGTTGTGAAGTGTGTGAAGTCTTCATAAGCTGCGAGATCAGACTTGCTAGGGTTGCCTATGAAGTCCCCCATTGGATTTACTTCCGATACGAGGATGAAGAGAAATTCGTATTTGGCGCTAACTCTTTCAACTCGAATTCTCAGGGGTGAGAGACCTGCAGATCCTGGTAAGGCTTTCTGTTTGACTTTTAGTAAGGTCGTGATGATGACCCCCGAGGAGGGTGATAACGATATGTCTGCTTCAAATGAAAGAGGGGAAAATAGCTCTTGGCACTCGCCAGACACAGGAGTTGGGGTCTGCATTGTGTACTGAGCGAAGTCTCTGTCAATGAGTTCCAGGCCAGGCCAGGCTGCCTCCAGGCTGGCTATTGTCGAAGGTCTCAAATTAAGGGAGATGTGATACCGGTGCCTTCCTTCAGGGACACTGAATGTTGGCCTTGGTGGTTTGCGTCTCGCCTGGCACATGTCCTCAACAGGGTCCTTGTTTGTAAATGTGTTTTGGACTGAAGGGCTGCTTGCCATGGTAACCGGCGTCGAGGTCTTTGAATGAGAGGCGAGGGAGTCCGGCCTTGGCCTCTTTATTTGTCTAAGTTCCATAAAAGAAGATAGGAGCTTAGAAGTGGCGCTCGAGTCACTCGGTTCCGGCAATAGATCAGAGCTCTGTTCTGGCGGCTTTCTTTTGAGAGGGGCTTTGCCGTTAAAGCCTCTTGTAACAAGATTTCGCGAATCACATTGTCCAAACAAGCCTGTACGAATTGATTCCGGCTCCTCGACTTGTGTAGCGGTTCTAAGAGGGAATTCCGGATCAACTTCTAGCATCTCATCGATCTCCTCATCATTGGAGAGTCTTAGAATTGTAGGAGTTTGCGGTCTCGAAATGAAATCCGCACTGCAAAGCTCCGGATGTTGAAGAGTAAGATACTCACGACTGACAGTTCCGGGTGGTCCTAGGTCTTCGGTGAGCGACGGCCGAGCATGCGACTGGGGAATGGGTGCCCATTTCAATGTGCTTTCAATTGTTTTCAGAGTGCCAAGACTGTTGAGATTGAAAACATGCCGGTTTGATTCCTGGAGCCATTTGAGGTGCGACTTCGCATTCGACAAATGAGTCGTCCAGTCAGGGGCAGCAGTCTGAAAGCAAAGAGTTGGGACTTGGAGTCTCAGCTGCGAGTCAGTCAGGTTCAGCCTATCTTCTTCCACTATTTTGGAAGCATGGTATTGTCGATCCTTGAGAATTTCCATGAGTGCGTCTTCGAAGAAGCGGTTATCGTCCAATGGGGGCAGTTCTGCCTCGTGAGAGATGGCCACATCAGAACCTCCAAACTTTTGGAAATAAGGTTCTTGAATATTAGGAGAGCTTGATATAAGCAGGGGAACGTCAACCAGAAGTTCTGCAGCTTTGAAGCCATTTGCTGAGGAAATCCGGAAGTCCTTTGTTGGGGGTGAGGATGTTAACATCGATGACGGGGCGGTTGGGTCTGAGTCAAGTCGGCCATCTTGTATTTCTGCTTGAAGTTGTTCGACGAAAGGATTTGGTGGACTACTTGGTTCTGAAGTTAGGTCAATGATGGCCTCCGGGCCGGGGATGTATGGGAGGTGAGGACTTGAAGCGGGTGACAACGGGAGAGACAAGGGCGTTGGGCAATTTTTCCCTCGCTGCAAGAGTCAACACAAAAAAAAAAAAAAAAGAAAAGGTATTGAGGGTACGTTGACTTACTTCGACTCCTCCAAAGTCTTCGTTTCGTAGAATTCTATAGTCGAGATCTGCGTCGACAAATCGCATCATCTCCGCAGCTTCTTTCGAGGTCTCAATCTTCTCGCGATCAATCTCACGACGGGCCAACAGCTGCCATCTCGATTGAGCACGGCTAAATTCCAAGCCTCCATCTTTGAGATTATCTGTCGAGCTCAGTGGAAGCCACTCATTGTATAGAGCACATTGCCGTTTCAGGTTAATGTCAGCAAAATATTGTTGCAAGTCTTCCAGCAGATCATGGCCTGGGTCAAGTGACTCTCTGAGGTAAATGCTTCTCAGTTTTGGAGGCGAGAAAGCAGTTTTGTCGGATATTCCAGAAACCTGTTGCCCGTCGATGTCCGTCAGAAGCGAGTAAAGGCCATCGTCAATGTTACATTCGTCCAGACGGATATCCGGACGTGGGAGAGTGAAGCTAGTAAGGCCAGATTGGTGAATCAACCCGTCTGATCGTACTGGACGTAGGGTATCCTTCACGAGAAGGATCTGTTGATGGAACTGGAACCGAGGGCCACGGTGATCGAAGAAACATTGCTGATCGCGACCATATTCATCGGCTGTCTGCATGCTGTGTGTTTAATGCCGGCGTAAAAGAGACGGGATTCTTGATGATCGTGAATAGAAAGAAGGAACGAGACGTGAATAAAACGAGATTATCTAGTAGTATCTACATGTGACTTCATTGTGGACAATTTAGAATAAGGCGTGTTTGCACGAAAAGGAGACGTGTAAGTGGAAGGCATCTCGGATTCTGCCTGGCGTTTGCTGCTCCTGCCTCATTCATGGGGCATCACGACAGCGGAGCTTCTAGCGGCCGAAGGCCCGCCAAACAAACCGCCTTAGGCACCGTAACAAATCGCCCGCTAGCTCGATCTCCAACGGAGCTCCTAACTCCGACCGTCAGTGACGCACCTTGCCTCTTCGATTGTTAAGACATGGAGCTTCCCTTCATAAGGTAGTTCCTAGCTCTCGCGGATGATGAGGGCGATTCTTCATTCTTACCTCCAGCTCGCTATCCCCCGTCTTGCCCACCATTGAAGCGATCATGGCGTACGTCGCTCCGATTCACAAGGCGACCAGTATCCGACAGGCGCTGCGCATTCGCCTGCTATCCCCGGATATCGATGATCTGGTAATCAGGTAAGCGCTGCCTCGGCCGAGCTTCAGAGACGTCCCAGCACGATCATATCTGACCGAGTGCCCAGCAAGGCAAATGTCCTGGAAATATGGCGTCTCGACGAGGAGGGCATGGCGTGCGTCCACACGACCAAGTTTCAGGGCACGATACAGATGCTACAACGACTACAACCCCGCGGTTCCGAGACGGATATGCTCTTTGTTGGCACCGACCAGTTCAAATTCTTCAGTCTCGTGTGGAATTCGGAATCGAACCGACTCGACCTGGTGCCCGGCAGTATCGAGGACTCTAGCAGCCAGTATATGCGGCGTTCCTTAAGTCAGAATAAATGCGTGGCGGACCCGACGGGACGGTTCCTGGCCCTACACCTCTGGGAGGGAGTGTTGAACGTGCTTCGGTTACCCACGCGCAAGGGATCAACAACAAGACTAGAAACGCTGGGCCAAATACGTCTTGCAGAGCTTTGGGTCAAGAGCAGCACTTTTCTACACAGCCGAACCGGTCACCCCAAAATTGCCTTCTTGCACAAGTCTCAGCTTGACAAGGAAGATGCTCGCTTGGTCATCTACCGCCTAACGAAAGACGATAAGGGTAGTGAGATAGCCAAGTTTGATCCGAACAAGGACAGAGAGCTCGATGTCTCGATTCCGGATCCGTATTCGTCGCTCCTGATCCCCATTCCCGTCGAAGAGGAGAAGCGGTACCATGTGCGGAATAACGAAGGAGCAAAGGCTCATTTGGGGGGCATTCTAGTCGTTGGAGAAACCCTCCTGACGTACTATGATAGCTTGACGTACACCAGTGTGTCGTCGCGTCTCAAGGAGCCCAAGATCTTTGTGGCTTGGGCAGAGATCGATGGAACGCATTACATTCTCGCAGATGACTACGGCCGGATAGACGTCTTAGAGATCGAAACAACCGTGGAAGCGACCGGTGTTGTAGTCACCGGAATGTCATTGTCGGCTCTGACTTACCAAGGCAGCGCTGCCCGAACGTCGAGAGCAGCAAGCCTGACATACCTGGGAGACAATATGCTCTTCTTGGCCTCCCACCACGGTGATTCGCAACTTTTCCGAATTGATGCCCTCGAAAATACGATTATGCTGGTCAAATCACTATCCAATAATGCCCCGATCATGGATTTCTCAGTTATGGACATGGGTAACAGAGAAGGGGACACACAATCTGGGAACGCTTTCAACTCCGGCCAGTCCAGAATTGTAGCTGGATGTGGTGCATATCAAGACGGGAGCCTGCGAAGTATTCGGAGCGGTGTGGGGATTGAAGATATCGGTCTGCTTGACGAGATCGAAAACACAAGGGGCTTGTTTACTCTACGCTCATATAATGCGGAGAAGTACGACACTCTCGTTGTGTCACTGGTCACCGAAACAAGAATCTTTACGTTTGATCCAGATGGTGATATTGAAGAAGTATATGCTTTCCAAGGCATGACCTTGGATGCTCAGACTCTCCTGGCAGCGAATCTGCCCAACGGTCAACTCCTACAGATCACACCCAACACCGCAACACTCCTAGATCCGGAGAGCGGCGTGACACTAAGTTCGTGGGCCGTCCCAGAGGGGAAGACAATCACTACTGCTTCTGCAAATAGCCAGTGGGCTTTGTTGTCAGTAGACGGAACTACTCTTGTTTCTCTGAACTTACAGCAGAGCCTTGCGGCTCAGATTGAGGATGCCCAACATGACTCAGATTCAGGACAGCCGGACCAAATATCGTGCATTCACGCAGCTCGTGACCCTCCTGATATTGGCGTGGTAGGCTGGTGGTCATCAGGACGCATATCATTGGTCAATATGGCGACCCTGCAACCTATCCACGGGGAATCCATGAGGCAAACGAGCGACAGTGCATCGGTTCCTCGAGATATTGTTTTGGTTCAGCTCCATCCTCCAGAAATGGCCGGTCCAACCCTCTTAATCGCCTTAGAGGATGGTAACGTTGTCAGCTTCGACGTTTCTACCAAGGGTTTCCAAGTATCTGGTCGAAAGAAGGTCACTCTGGGAAGCAGTCCAGCCAGGCTCAATGTTCTACCAAAGGAAGATGGAACTTGCTCTGTGTTTGTGACAACCGAGCATTCTAGCCTCATATTCAGCGATGAAGGTCGGATCATATACTCCGCGACAACCGCAGATGATGCTACCTTTGTCTGCCCCTTTGATTCTGAGGCATTCCCAGATTCAGTTATTTTATCAACCGACGAACACATTCGGATTTGCCGCATGGACCACAAGCGGCTCACTCATGTAAAGTCATTGAGTGTGGGCGAGACAGTCCGACGAGTGGCTTATTCGCCAGGCCTAAAGGCTTTCGGCCTGGGCTGCATAAGAAAGGAGCTTGTCAGCAACGAAGAGATTGTCACGAGTACGTTCAAGCTCGTTGATGAGATTATCTTTGAGGAGCTGGGCAAACCCTTCCTCCTAAATGCCTCCGCGACACTGGAGATGGTGGAAACCGTTATACGGGCTGAGCTGCTTGATTCCAATGGACATCTAGCGGAGAGGTTTATTGTTGGGACGAGCTTTATCGAAGATTCTGAAGTCCAAGACGCAGACCCCACTAAGGGTCGCATCCTTGTCCTCGGTGTCGACGAACAACGAGAGGTATACCAGATTCTCTCGTACAATCTCAAAGGTCCCTGTCGGTGTTTAGCAACGATTGGCAGCAATATCGTGGCCGGGCTGGCAAAGACGGTTATTGTCTATTCGTACTCGGAAGACACGAGCAGTTCTGGTTCGATCCAGAAACTTGCCGCCTATCGACCTGCAGCATATCCAGTGGCCGTCGATACTGTTGGTAACCTCATCGGTGTCGTTGACCTGATGGATTCTCTTTCCTTGGTTGAGTTTACTCCACCCCAGGAGGGGAGAAAAGCCAAACTCGAAGAGAAAGCCCGCCATTTTGAGCCAGTCTGGGGAACGTCGGTGTCGCACCTTGACGAAGATCGGTGGCTTGAGTCCGACACATACGGCAATATCTATGTTCTTGAGCGGAACACTGAGACATCGATCCAAGAAGATGCGATGAAGCTGTTGGTGACCAGTGAAATGAACCTCGGCGAGCAAGTCAATCAGATACGGAAGCTGAACATCGCCATCGATGATAATGCTATCGTATCACCGAGGGCATTCCTTGGCACAGTGAGTTATCTAACGCACAGACTATTTTGACCCATTTGCTAACATCGATCAGACTGAAGGTTCACTATACATGTATGGAGAGATATCTAAGCAGTATCAAGATCTGTTGATGACATTTCAATCCAATCTACATCGCGTGCTGGACAGCAAGCACCCGTGCGATTTCATGGAGTGGCGTGCGCACCATAACGAAACGAGGCAATCTACTGATGGGCCGAATCGGTTCATTGACGGAGAGTATGTGGAAGAATACCTGCGGCTAGACGAGGAGAAGCAGGAGCAGGTATGCGAAGGACTAGGGCCCAGTCCTGAAGCCATGCGGAACATGATAGAGGAGTTGAGGCGGCTACACTAAGTCATCTGGAAATCGGAGGCATGAAAGGAGTTTGGTGGTGATATCAGGAACGCATGAGGAGGTATAAGTGTTGGCAGGGGTCGAGCTCAAGGACGAACGGATAGAAGACGATTGGTCAGAGGAGCAGATCCACCAAGATTCTCCCAGATCAGCCATTGAAGCTAGTCTGAGGCAATGAAGGACAATTAGAGCGTGTCAATAGATAGGGGACCTCATATAGGCACAATACGAGCATTCGTGAAATTTCTCGCCATTTGTTGATATTGATGCAGCGTCCTCAGCTTGTTCATGCCTGACATAAGTCACGATCCAACGTTTGTCTGCCAGGAATCCGGAAGAGATCGGAAGCCCCACCCGAGAAGCGCCGCACCAATCACAGGCCGCCAATTTCCGAGCTCCTAGCTGACTCGTCGCCTGAGGCCGCACTTTTCGCCCAAAACTTTCGGCAAAGCATCATCAGCCGATACCAGCAAGGAAAAGACCTCAACCCTCCGACCTTCGACGAACCGCTTCCGCCCACGCCGCAACCCGCGTCCCTCACGATGGCGTCTCTCTCCACCGCTTCTCGACTGTGCCTGCGCGCGGCATCCCAGCAGGCCGCCTCGCCCGCCGTGCGAGCCATCAGCACCAGCGCCGTGCGACCGGCTGGCGCCGCGGCCGCTGGCTACTCGAGCCCCTTCAAGGGCGAGACCAAGGGCTCGCAGATCCCCAACTTCGGCGCCTACGTCTCCAGCAAGGGCGAGAACAAGAACAAGCTGTTCTCCTACTTCATGGTCGGCGCGCTCGGTGCCGTGAGTGCTGCTGGCGCCAAGAGCACTGTGCAAGGTGCGTGCGAGGAGGAGGCATCGCCAGCGCACGTGGGAGGTGCCATTGAGATGCAATTGGGCCTCGACGCGGCTGGCGGTGCATGGGGGTGTATCAATTGATGGTGCTGACGAGGAATTGGCAGAGTTTCTGGTCAACATGTCGGCGTCTGCGGACGTTCTGGCCATGGCCAAGGTCGAGGTGGACCTGACTTCTATCCCTGAGGGCAAGAACGTGAGTCGCGGATAGGACATCGATGCATCCATTCAGCAGCATCTCTGACACAGCATAGGTCATTATCAAGTGGCGAGGCAAGCCCGTCTTCATCCGACACCGAACCCAGGAGGAGATCGACCAGGCGAACAAGGTCAACATCTCCTCCCTCCGAGATCCCCAGGCCGACGAGGACCGTGTCAAGCAGCCCGAGTGGTTGGTCATGTTGGGTACGTGAAGCTGGCACGTCAGAACGCGTCAATGCTGTTCTGTCGATGCTGCGTTCCTGGGATATCAGATTTCTAACTCGTCCACAGGTGTCTGCACACATCTGGGTTGTGTCCCCATTGGTGAGGCTGGTGACTACGGTGGCTGGTTCTGCCCCTGCCACGGTTCTCACTACGACATCTCCGGCCGAATAAGGAAGGGGCCTGCTCCCCTCAACCTCGAGATTCCTGAGTACGATTTCCCCGAGGAGGGCAAGCTGGTCGTCGGTTAAACGGAACCAAAAGGGGGTGTACGAGTAGGAGGAGGAGAGGGAACCTATTTTTGCGCGTGTCGAGAAGGGGAGGAGCAGTGAGAGTCAGTCAGGGTTTAGAAAGGCGAGAAGAACATGTCCGGTGGGCGCTACTACTGTTTCTTAGACGTGGCTTCTGTCCATTTGTATAAAATAAAAACGTCCTAGGAAAATCCATTTTTCTCCGTTCAAGAAGACTCTGAGAGATCAAATCTAATTGGATGCTCATCTACAAAAGTCCCATGCTATCTGCAAATGGCATATTAGAATTGGCTTGAATATCCGTTTGCCTCACGCAGTCTACTAATAGGTGTAGCCAGGGTTCTCACACTCAACGCCAACATTTTCTTTCTCGTCACCTTCGTCATCAAGCAGCAGTGTCATTCATACTACAGTTTACCCAAAATATACAGACACATGCCATCTTTTGAATTCTATACCGTGTCTACCACTTTTCTTCATTACAGATTTCATCAGTGCCCGTGGCCATCATCCTCCGCCGGCTGCTCCGGATCCAGCTTGATCAGGGTATCAATACGCATGATGCTGATGCAGGCCTCAACGGCACTCTTCAACTGGCGGATCTTGCTCATGCTGGGCTCCAGCACACCCATCTTGAGCTGGTTGACAGTCTTACCCTTGGTGAGATCGAGACCGTAGTTCTTGTACGCCTTGATGTGAGCGAGCGTCTTCTCGTCCTCGGTGCCTTCGCCCTCAGCGATGCGCTGCGACTTGGCGTGTTTTGACCGCAGCTGCGCGACGAGGTCTGTCGCGTCCTTGGCCGCGTTGACGGCAAGGGTCTTAGGGATGATGAGCAGGGACTGCGCGAATTCGCCGATGGCGAGCTGCTCGCGGGAGCCGACCGTGCCGGCGAACTCCTCGAGGTAGATGTGCAGGGCGGTCTCGACAGCGCCACCGCCAGGGACGATGCTCCCGCTCTCCAGAGTGCGCTTGACGGCGCAGAGCGAGTCGTGGACTGATCGCTCCATCTCGTCTAGTGAGAAGTCGTTGGGGCCGCGGAGGATAACGGAGGCAGATGAGTGAGCCTTGGTCCCCTTGATCAAGATGCACTCATCGTCGGAAATGCGCTCCTGGACAACCTCGTCGGCGTGGCCGAGGTATGAAGGCTCGAACTTCTCGTCACCGTTGAGATCAGACAGGGTGCTCAACAGAGTAGCACCAGTTGCCCTCGCAATTCTTCGCAGGTCCTCCTTCTTACACCGTCGCACACCCATAGCGCCCCGCTCAACAAACATCTTCAACACAAGATCGTCAATACCCTTAGTAGTGAGGACCACGTTGGCTCCCGCCTTAAGGATCAGCTCTACCCGCTCCAGAATCATGCCAGATTCACGCGCTCGGATCTGCTCTAGTTGTTGAGGATCGTCGACGGTGATCTGAACGCCCAACTTCATCCGCTCCTTTTGTAGGTTCATATCGAGGACAGCGATCTTGGCATCCTGGATTCGGGTAGGCATGGCCTGAGACGCAACTGTGCAGTTCAACGCGTACCCCTTAACCAAGATAGACTCCAATACACTCTTTCCGTGGGCCTTCAGGATGTTGACGGCCTTGACGGGATATTTGGTCTCGTTTCGGTTGTTTGTGGACTTGACGGCCAGCATGGCATCGACGACCATGTTGGCAAAGAAGTCGGAGTCGGCGCCGATAATCTTGCTGGACATGGAGGTCTTCGCAATGCTCAGAAGTGACTCGCGGCCGAGGTTCTCGACCTTGATGCTGACGTTCTCGTTCATGTACTTGACGGCTTCTCGCAGGGCAAGTCGGTAGCCTGTGATAATCGTGGTGGGGTGTATCCGGTTCTTCATGAGATCGTTACCTCGTCGCAGGAGTTCGGCAGCAATCAGAACAACCGAGGTCGTACCGTCACCGACCTCCTTGTCCTGTTGTTGCGCAAGATCAACGAGAATCTTGCCCGCGGGGTGCTCGACATCGAGGAGGCTCAGGATGGTGGCGCCGTCGTTGGTCACAGTAACATCCTAGAAGCACGTGAGAGACTGCAAGAGAACAACTCGAGGACGGAATGCCTACACCAATATCGTCCACCATCATCTTGTCGAGCCCGCTGGGCCCGAACGAGCTCTTCACGACATTCGCGATCGCCTGCGTAGCCAGAACTGGACCGCCGGTTAGTTAGGCGCATCCACCCCACCCCTGAACATGGACAGACATACCGTTCTGGTCTCGAATATCAGACCCGGAGATCTTCTGGCCGCCCAGGAAGAGGGTGCCGTTTCGGGGCTGCTCGAACATGGAGGCCATTTCTGCAGCTGTTCGGCGTGTCTGGGGGGAACTGCAGGCGGAGGCGGCGGGCTGGTCGAGGCGGCGGAATTGCGAATCGTCAGGAAATTCTGCCTGCTGGCTCCAGAAGCTGTGAAGCTCACCGGTCGTGCCCCTCGCCTACTTTTTTGTCGGGGCCGCTGTTAATCCGGCACCGACGCCGCCAGGGCACGGACCAGATGCGCTATCTCATGCACCTGCCATTGGCCGGGCGCGTTGGGCCTGAATTTTTGGCGGCTTTGCCCCTCCTTCCCGCACGACACACAACTGTCTGCGACTGCGGGGCAGATTCGGGTTGCACCCAGCCGCCTCTCGACTCATACGGCGCCTCTCCCTCCTTCATCTCTTTCAGCTCTGACTCTTCACCGGATTTTCCTCTCCTCCCCTTAAATCTCCTATCCGGACCTGCGCTTTTCCCGACAGCCTGTTTGTCTGCATTTTTACAGCGGCATTGTCCCTTATCCGAAGCAAAGTTCCCCGCTAGAATCCTTACATCCAGCATAATGGACGGCGCTCCCCAGGAAGGCCCCTCCAAGAGCGCCCTCAAGAAGGCTGAGAAGCAGGCCAAGCTCGCCGCTGAGAAGGCTGCCAAGGCTGCGAAGCACGCTGCCATGCCCATCGTTGGCGGCAAGAAGACGGACGACATCATCGGCATCACCGTGTCCAAGGCAGAGAACTTCCCACAATGGTATCAGGAGGTGGTTCTCAAGGCCGAGATGGTCGAGTACTACCAGGAGATTTCTGGCTTCTTCATTCTGCGCCCTATTTCCATGCACATCTGGAACGAGATCCGAAAATGGTTCCAGGGCCACATTGAGGAGATGGGCGTCGAGGAGGGCAGCTTCCCCATGTTCCTGTCCTCCAAGTCTCTCGAGAAGGAGAAGGATCACGTCGAGGGTTTTGCGCCCGAACTTGCTTGGGTCACCAAGGCGTAAGTCTCGAACTCGTCTTTGCAAACACTTTATCACTAACGCATTGGGTATAGGGGTGAGAAAGATCTCGAAGTTCCCGTCGCTGTCCGTCCTACCTCCGAGGCCGTCATGTATCCCTACTACAGCAAGTGGATTCGCAGCCACCGAGATCTCCCTTTCCGCCTCAACCAGTGGAACTCTGTCGTCCGATGGGAGGCTAAGCAGACGACCCCTTTCCTTCGAACACGAGAGTTCCTGTGGCAAGAAGGCCATACCGCACACTTGACCGAGGAGCTTGCGGGCAAGGAGGTGCTGGAGATCCTGGAGCTGTACGCTGGTGTCTACGAGCAGCTGCTTGCCGTTCCCGTCGTTCGAGGTCGCAAGACAGAGAATGAGAAGTTCGCTGGTGGTTACTACACCACCACCGTCGAGGGTTACATTCCCTCCAATGGACGCGGTATCCAGGGTGCCACATCCCACTGCCTGGGCCAGAACTTCTCCAAGATGTTCGACATCACTGTCGAGGACCCCGCCAAGCAGGGTTCCCACATCCACGTGTGGCAGAACTCGTGGGGTCTCTCGACCCGTGTCATCGGTGTCATGGTCATGATCCACGGTGACGACAAGGGTCTTGTGCTCCCTCCCCGTATCGCCAAGACACAGACAATTCTGATCCCTGTTGGCATCAACAAGAACACCACCCCCGAGGACAAGAAGAAGCACGAGGACCAAGTTGATGAGATCCGAGTTACCTTGAAGAGGGCTGGAGTCAGGGTTGAGGCCGACTGGAGAGAAGGCTACACCCCTGCCTGGAAGTTCAATGACTGGGAGCTCAAGGGCGTTCCCCTGCGAATCGAGTTTGGCCCCAAGGATGCCGCCAAGCAAGTGGTCAGCTACGCCCGCCGTGACACTGGTGAGAAGGGCACCATCCCTCTCTCCGATATCGCTGCCAAGGTCCCCGAGCTCCTCGAGACCATCCAGAAGGACATGTACAACAAGGCTGAGAAGGCTTTCCGGGAGCATCGCATCCAGATCACCAAGTGGGAGGATGTCCTCCCTGCGTTGGACAACAAGAACGTTGTTCTTATCCCCTTCTGCGGCGACATGAAGTGTGAGGACCGTATCAAGGAGCTTACTACCCGTGTCGACGACCAGCCCGATGTCCCTGAGGGCCAGAAGGCGGCTACCATGGGTATGAAGTCTCTGTGCGTTCCCTTTGAGCAGCCCGAGGGACTTGTCGCCGGAGAGACCAAGTGTCTCAACCCTGAGTGCGAGCGCTTCGCTGATAAGTGGACCATGTTCGGACGAAGCTACTAGATGATGTAAAAGAGGGCATTTGGGGAGTTAGGTGGGATTTTTTATGATACTCCTGTGTGATTGATAACGACCGGGGTGATGATTATGACGAAAAAAGGGGGCGATGCATCAAGGAGGTGGTTGATGTGAGGTTATAGATGAGACAGATCAAAAAGATAAGACGAATTACAATAGCTCTGCCCTTGTCGGTACATTTTCTGTCATTTTAAAAGCCTCCTTCATATAGATATTTTTAACACCAGCCAAACTTCTCGTTTGCCAGCCATTCCAGGTCGTCAACGGAACCCTCTCCAAACCATTGCAAGCTAGCGATGCTCTCGTCCTCCCGAACAACAAATTCTGCACCCTCAATGTTCTTCTGGGCCAAGTTCCTGACTCTTTCGATAGGATTCCACCACTCAATACGGGGGCAGTGCCACTCTTTACCCTCCTTCTGTGCCAATCCGACAATTGCAGCGAGGGCCTTTCCTAACTCCTCGTCCGAGATGCTTTCATCCTCCACGACAAAGCGTAGAAAGAACAAAGAGTTCTTCTCGGGCTTCTCCAGCCCGCCGTAGAAGTTTCTCGTCCAGATGGCCCAGACTCGGGAATTGGGTGAGCCGGGGGGCGTGTAGACGGCGCCTCGGACAGCGGGCAGGCGAGAGAATATGTGGTTGCACATGAAGTCCTCTCTGCTCAGGTGCCAGTTCATGGAATCGAGGTCGGGTGTCAGAGCGACTCGTGTCTTGGAGGATCCAGGGCTTGTGAGGGCCTTGCGGAGCAGTTGCTCATCGCGTGTGGTGAGCTCAGGGAGGTTCTCCATGGTGATGGGCTGAATATTGGGTGTATCTATCGGAGAGGGTGACGCCGTTGTGAATTCCAGATGCGTGCTTTCGAAGGGCTTCCATCCTACAGCGTCGTAGAACTTCTTTCCTATGTCAGAGTACAGCACAGAAAACACAGCATCGCCTTGATTCTTGGCCTCCTGCGAATTGAGTTCTTGACCGAGCAACTGCATCATCTTCCCCGCATATCCCCGGCCTCTCATCTCAGGGAACGTGAAGACGCTGGCGATGCCGTGAGCAATGACTTCCTTCATCTCGCCATTAGGGCTCGCAACGAGCGCGGCTTTCTTGAGCGTCTCACACGAGGCCAGGATGGGACGCTCATCGGGCGGAAGAGAGCCGTCGGTGAGCATCCATTCGGTCTGGCGACCGTTGTTTGACAGGGGACCTTCAGAGAGGTATTCCTCACGGTGTAGGTAACTTGCGAGTGAGAGAGCACCACCCCATTGGGGATGGGTGGCCTTCCATATGAGCCTGGATTCAGCCTTGGTTGGATGAACGAGGGTTAGGGAGGGGGAGGAAACGGGGGGGGTTGTTGAAGTCATGGCGATAGGAATCTCGATGAGGTGTCTTTGATCCTATCCCCTTCCTCGTAGTGTAAATATGAATTTATATAGGCACTTGTCGGGAGGATCGTTAGTGTCTTACACCTCAGATCTATTGCTGTATATCGAAGGAGGTTGTTCAGAGTACGCCCTTCGTGGAGCGCCCTTTGGAAGCATCCCAGTAATCCGCTTCCGACCCACTCAAGATCAACAGTTCGACATGATGCTAGAAGGCCCTAAGGGATTGTGTAAAAGTATGAAGTCTTTCTGATATACACCATGTATCTACCTGGCACGCTTGAGTGGTTTCCTTTTGGCTAGATTTTAGCAAAGAATTAGCTATTGTCAGGACTAGATTTGGAAACTCCTCTTGTGGTCATCTCCAGAACTTAGACTTAGAAACTCACAGACTGAAGATTGTGACTACACGTTTGACATAATCTCTGTGTCCCATTTGGGAACTAAAACCTTCCAAAATTGCACTGGAGTTAATACCTCAGTAATTCTATCAATATACACTTTCTGGGAATATTATAAACTAAATTTGGTCTGAATTCTTCCAAAGTCACATTTTGTTCTAGGGTAGCAGGAATGACATAGATCTGGTGGGGTCGAAATGCAAGTCGCGAAGAGGGGCAGAAACCCAATCCTACAACTCAAGTTCCTCTTCATACTCACCTAATTGCACAATTCCGACTCCCTCGCCATGGCTCTGCCTCTGCCCTCGGGGCTTGTCCCCTCAGAGGTCGCCTTCCTATGCGAGATGGAGCTCGTCACCGTCGTTCCGCGCCAGCGACTCGAGAGCATCGATCTCCTCGCGGTGAGCACGCGCCGGCTCCCTCCAGTCGCGTCTCCTACAGTTCTAATGCCATAGCAGGGCTCGACTCTGACACTTCGCCCGCCGTACCGAAGCGACTTGCCTCTGTGGCTGGCGATTCTCCTTAAGAAACAGCGAAGAGCGAATATCGTGCCGCCGCCGTGGCTGCACCCCGACTCGTTGCGAGGAATCATCCACCATGAGACCAAGGTCGATCCCAAGGGTTGGGCACCACCACCACCTCCTCCAGCACGTGGAGATGGCAAGGGAAACGCGCGAAGATTGGGCTCTCTCTACGATGATGTGGTTCTTTCGCCGCCATTTCTGCCCTCATGCACGTCGAACGCGCCGGCAGGGGCCCTCCCTTACCATTGGTTCGAGCTCGCCGAGATCCTGCTGGCACATGCTGGAGACGATGTTCCGTCGTCTTCCGAAGTACGATCGCTATTACGAGACCTACAAGAAGTACGATCAGCCAAGATGAGGGCCAGTACTTCACAGCTTGAAAACGGGGTCGACGGTGTAATGAGCTTGCGCGGTGTTGGAGCCATGGAACTTGCTGAAAGTCGAGGGTTTGTTACTGGGGTCGTGGATGGCGTTCGCAAAATTGGTGCAAGCATTGAGACGGCCCGTAGGGAAGAGGAAGAAGAAGGAGGAGGACAAGACATGGATGATGAACCGAGTGACGACGATATGGGGCTGTAAGCCCGGAATAGGGACACCGAAGCACATCATCACAAGGCGTGTTTCAAGGGAAGATGATTCATTCAGGGCAAGTCAAAGCTGTGAGTCTATGTCTATTATTTCGGGGATATCTTGCTAACAATGATGCAGTAAAGACTATTACAAGGTAGAAAGCGGACCACTTTGAGAGACCTGCTCTGGAAGTGATTCTGCGGAAGCGGCCGCGGCACTGGTGATTAGACTGAGGCCAGGCGGAAATGCGAGTTGAGGCTGTGACTGCGGCCGCGGCAACGGCTCCATATCACGCCACGCCTCATTCTGCTTTGACGCACCCATGAAGTCCTTGCGGATGTTATACGTCGAAGGCTCCGAAGGTGCCTCTATGGCCTGTGAGGCAGGAGGGCTGCTGCCATCGTCATCGGAATGTCTCCTGTCTGAGTTTTGGCGGCTTGAGCAGGACTCAGGGACGTCGATGACAAGCGGAAGTGGCTCTTCAGCCCACTGTTTGTCGTTCTCGACCGCAGGCGTGTTTGGAGGCACAGCGGGAAGAACGGCAGAGGCGGTCTCGCCCTCCTGAACTTGATTGCACGAAACCTGGACGGTGTCCAAAGTAAGGACTTCCTGAATTAGCTCGAGGACAGAAACAGGGCCAGTCTCACTGTCGATTGGGGCGTTGTTAGTAGACTCGCCTCCTGGACTGTCGACATCAGCGTCGTATTCAGCAACCTGAACTATCTCCTTGTTCTCCTCCGGACTGAGGACCATGGGAGAGTAATCGACCTGGTCCTCATCGCTGCTCTCGTCAACGATGACGATGCGTCGGCTTCTAATGGGCTTCATAGGAGGTAACGACTCTTCCGACTTGATGTCTGGAATCTCGTCCGTGAAGCTGTCAACCTCGTCGACATCCATGGGAGCGAATTCGAGAGCTGGCACTGGAGGTGAAAACGGGCGATCCGAAGAACTGGCGATAACCTCAATGCTATCGTGCCTGGAAGAAACAACCGAAGGCGCTGGAGTAGGAAGACGGATGGGGATGGGCGAATTGGCGTTGTTGGGCTTTGTGGGAATCTCCACTGGAAAAGTAGGAGAGTAAACGAAGAGGGAGGGGTCGTTCCACTCGATTTCCGAGGAAGAGGATCCCTGTTTCGACACTGATGAAGAGCTCTCGTCATTGCTGTTAGACTCATTCAGGCTCTCCCCAGTCTCGATCTCGGTACCCTTGTCACTCGAGCTCTCGCTCCCCAGACTAACTGGAGTCATAATCACCTCGATCACGCTCTCGGCTATGCTCTCCCCATCACTCTCTTCAGTGGATTCTGACTCAGGATCGAAGAAGACAATGTCCTCCATTGACACATACGGAGCAGAGCCATCGGAATCCGTGGTTGGAGAGGCGGTAAGTGGGAAGGGCGAAGAGGGGCTTGGAGCTTGCGAGCGCACTTGGCGAGCGGCGTTAATTTCTTCGGAGCGCGCAGATGAGGGCTTCCGCCGGCGGAAGATGATCTTCGTCTTGCGTCGCAACTTCTTGACGACTTCGTTGAAGGGGATGACCTCAGGGTCGGCGGTGAGCGGGTCAATGGCCTTGCCGTGGCGGTCAAGACCCGTCATCAGAGGAGCAGCATCCTTGAGTCTCGACCGGGCTCGAGTCTGCCTCAATGTCACGGGCGGTGACTTCGTCGGAGAAGACATGTTCAAAGGGAGTAATGTTGGATGTTGTTTGTAGGTGAAGATGTGTTCAAGAGATTAGTGTTGATGTTTGATGCGTCGCGAATCCGGGTTGAGAATGGTTGAACATGTGTTCTAGTACGAGATTCTAATGCTCGGCAGATGACTAGATATATGCTGAATTCTCTGACTGATCTCGGCTCGCGTGGCCCGAAATGGAACAATGACTCTGAAATTGGTCACCTTCACTACCTCGTGCTTGGTGTTGACAGCAACAAAAATGTTTAGATAATGCGTATAAAGAACTAGGTATAATGTAATGTCTATGGATCTATCAAGAGAACAAAAATACAAATGCTAAATTTACCGGAACTCCTTTGCTGAGACTGAACACAAGACTCTTTCCGTACACCATCCGAGGAGACGCTGTCCACCGCGCTGAATCGTCAAACAAAGAAACCTTCCCAACTCCGGGTACCATGCCATACAAGGAATCTTTATCTCAACAGAGAAAGAAATGCAAAGAAAAGAAATAACAAAAAACAGAAATTCGTTGTGCTCTGGGTATCTCTTGCTGCGGTGAGTCCGTGCTCGTAGTCTTTGTGGGTTTGTGAATCTGCGTTAGTACGCTCTGACATGGTTGTAAGCTCGCTGGGTGTTGGTGAACCACTCTGGTTTGATCTCAGCCGGGCGGACATCGTCTATATGGGACTCGAAGAGTAATTCGTAGATACGTTCCGCGTTGTCGCGTAAGTTGCAGAAGTACATGTAAGTTTTGATGAAGAGGCAGAGGAAGCAGATGTCGCGGAAGAGTCTCCGTGTCTTGTGGAAGTCTTTCAAGTTAGGAATGCCTTCTCCACTGCAGGTGATCTCGCGGATGGTTCTGAAGAATCTAGTAATTCTCGGGAAGTAGTCGTCGAGGAATTGGATGGTTGCGGGGTAGGTGCAGATGTAATCGTTGATTCGGTAAGGGATGTAGGAGAGGATGGTCGCGAACTTTATGAGGGCCTTGTAGGGATAGCTAAGGAAGAATACCATGCAGAAGAGAGCCAAGAGGAGCTTTCCTGGGTCAGTCTCGCTGAAGGGCCAGACGAGGTCGAGCATTTCCTCCTTCCAGGCCCAGTCTCGGTCCGAGAGGAGTGGAGGCGCCGATGATGACCAGGAGAACATCTTGTAAGCCGTTTCTCGATTAGCAGACGCTGAATGTTAGACTAAAGTGGTGAAGTAATGATGCGGCCGGAGATGAAAGAGATTCTGTGTGATCGAGAAGTGATGGCGTTGTGAAGTTGGTAGCTGAAGGTGAGAATAGTCTTGTTAGAGGGAGAAGAGGCGATGTCTTGTATGTTGACAGCCGAAACTGAGGATTATGCTGACGGAGGGACACTGGTGGCAGGATAGTTGACAGCTGAAGCTGAGGATGGTTCTGTTAGACCGAGCAGTCGTGATGTTATCGTTGGTGAAGCTTGTCTTCGGATATCTGCCCAGGACGACGGGTTGGGAATGAAAGGTCTGAAGATAAGACAGCAGGATAAAGTCTGTGATGAAAGACGAAGAAGACTGAACAAGATGAAGGGCGGGAAGGACAATAGAAATAAAGAAGGCGATTATGCCTTGTTGATACGAGCGTGAACAATGTGGCCGAACACTCAGAAAAAAGTGCGGTTGCCTGGACTGGTGATGAGAGATGCAGGCCTTCGTGTCAATGCGTGCAGAACATTAAAAAAAAAAGAAGAGGATGGGTGCTGGTGGTTAGTGCTTGTCGGGTATTAGCATCAACAGCGAGCATCTGTTGTGAAGTAAAGCTGAGGACTCGAAAAGAGCAAGGTGAGAGCAAGCTGATGATTGGGGCTGGAGTTGCGCCAAATTGGGGATGCATGGAAAGCACGGATTGGTGGAGATTGAAGAATTCGCGAACAATGCAAGTTCAGTCACGCGAACAGACCGAATGACATTGTTTGCAGATGCAGCGGCAGTCAGTCTTGTTACTATAGTGACCTAGAAGTTGTTTGCAAACGCAGTGTTTGGGAGAGGCTGAGGAAGGGCATATTGAGGAATCAATTAGTGGGCATCAAATTTGAACATAAAAGGGACTAATTGGATGAGAAAGAAGATCCAGGGATTATATGAACAACATCTTCCATTGCCTTGTTATGGAGAGAGAGAGAGAGAGTTTCCAGTGCGAAGTAAGCTCTTTGTCGGTGACGTCCACTTCAGGCACGAAACAGCTCTTATCTTATCGCCCCGCAATACCAGGCACCGACAGCCCCGCTAGCACGCGCCAGCGCCGCCACTGCCTCCCGAGCTTAACGAAAGCGGCAACTGCGGACGCTGCGTGACCAATCCACCTGCTCCAGGTCTTGTCTCGGCCTCTCCTCCTCCAGCATCATCTTCTCTTCCTCCTGTGCAACACATTCTCCTCTATTCTTCTATCTACAATCGAAACACTCATAGCTCCTCTCATACACTACCATGAAGTTCTCCCAGGCCTCGCTCTTGGCCGCCTGCCTCCCGGCCATCTCGGCCCGCTTCATCGAATCTGTTGAGGGCGATAACGTCATTCTCCATCCCGAGGAGACGTTCCTGATCGAGCTGGCCCCGGGCGAGACGCGATGGGTGACCGAAGATGAGAAGTGGGAGCTGCGTCGCGTATGCTTCAAGCTGCAACTCTTAATTCGTTGCGTTTGCTGACCTATTTCTAGAATGGCCAAAACTTCATGGACATCACCGAAACCCAGACCCTCGGCTCTAAGCGCCTGTCTACTCGAGGCTCCGTCAGCTTCCCCGATAAGTGCGTCAAGCAGGATGACGTGACCGCCCTTGCGCAGCACCTCGAGAAGGAGAACATGCAGGCCAATCTCGAGAAATTGACCAGCTTCCACACTCGATACTATAAGTCCGACTACGGCCTGCAGTCCTCCGATTGGGTCCTCGAGAAGGTCAACTCTATCATCAAGGAGGCTGGTGCTGACGAGACTGTCTTCGCCGAGAGCTTCCCTCATACCTGGCAGCAGCACTCTGTCATTGCTACCATTCCCGGCCAGTCTAACAGCACAGTTGTGATTGGCGCTCACCAGGACTCGATCAACTTGTTCCTCCCGTCCATCCTCTCTGCTCCTGGCGCCGATGATGACGGCAGCGGCACCGTTACCATCATGGAGGTGTTCCGTACCCTGCTCAACTCCAAGGACGTCATTGATGGCAAGGCTCCGAACACCATTGAGTTCCACTGGTACAGTGCCGAGGAGGGTGGTCTGCTCGGCAGCCAGGCCATCTTCTCGGAGTATGAGGAGCAAGGTCGTGATATCAAGGCCATGTTGCAGCAAGACATGACGGGCTTTGTCCAGAAGACTCTCGATGCAGGACAGCCTGAGAGCGTCGGTGTTATCACCGACTTTGTTGACCCCGGTCTGACTGAGTTCATCAAGATTGTTATCGAGGAGGTATGTTTGTATGATCCCCCATGAAAGAACGTAATTTGACTTGGACACCAGTACTGCGATATCCCTTGGGTCGAGACCAAGTGCGGTTACGCTTGCTCTGACCACGCGTCTGCCGCTAAGGCTGGATACCCTTCTGCCTTCGTCATCGAGTCCTCCTTCGAGAACTCTGATGACCATATCCACACCACTGACGACAGCATCAAGTACCTCTCCTTCGACCATATGCTGCAGCACGCCCGCATGACTCTTGGTCTTGTGTACGAGCTGGCCTTCAACGAGTTCGAGGAGAAGAGTTCCGAGGAGGACTGGTCTGACCTGTAAGGCAGAGCGAGTCGAGTTGTTTTTGGGTAGATCGTTTTTGGCCTAGATATCACGAGGAATGATAGCAGTTGTGCGTTTTGATTAGAGCAAACATCCAGACATGTTTATGAAGATTTAGCAGCGATATTATTACGCAATACAATCAGAGTTTGGAAGACTAATCTGGTGTAAATTCATTCACATTGACTCTTGATATCAATCCTTTCCACATCTATATTCATGCAATGTTGTTAAGACCCAGAAACCAACCAGCGCCAGACAATGTTTTTTGACCCCGAATCCACCGCTTTAGTTTTTCCCTTTCCTTTTCTTTTCTCATTGCCCCTGGCCACCATTCGGTGGCTGTGGCCATTGCTGCCCGTTCTGCGCCGCATGTGCCTGTTGCATTTGCGACATCAACGCCATGAAAAGTGCCGGATTCATGATTGTCCCCGGCGCATTGGGTTGCTGCGGAGCACCCTGGCCCTGAGCAGGCCATCCAGGAGGCGGCGGAGGGACGGCGCCTGCGGTAGGTTGGAAGAGGAAGTTGGGAGCTGTGGGGAAGGAAGTTTGTTGAGGAGCGGGAGGTTGTTGTGATTGAGGAGCTTGGGGAGGGAGGGAGTAGCCGTCGCGGGGGTTCTGGCTATTATAGCCACCGCCGCCGCGTCCACGACCTGCGCCTCGGCCCCGGCCCCTACCGCCCCTGAAGTCACCTCTTCGTCGTCTTGCCGAAGCAGGCTCGTAGGATTCCTGAGATACAGGACCTTCGCCGTAGTTGGAGGGGCGAGCTAGAGGCTTGTAGGGACCGTCCTCGTCATCATCGTAATTCAGACCTCCGTCGGATCGGACTTCGTTGCGGAGAGGGTGCGGCTCCTTGGCGCCTTTGCCGTTGGAGTTCTTCCACTTATCCTTTTTCTTCTGCTTAAGCGCTCGCTTGTATTCGGCTTCCTTTTCGTCGTCGGAGAACTCCATTTCGTCATCGCCAACCTCCTCGTCGTGTAGGTTGCTGGCGTCGGAGCCCTTCATGTTCTTGAGTGGTTCGGTGAAGACGTATGATGCGTGGTCTACTGGATAATAAACCTTGGCCCCAATTTCCAAACCGAGTTCCTTGATTTCGTCGTCCGAGGTGAATCGTACTGTGTACATGGGCTGTAGGACCTTGCCAATCGTCTCGGCAACTGCGCCGATAACTACTCGATCAGCGTTGCAAAGCACCGAGCCAGTGTCGAGGACTTGGTATTCTCCCGGAGTAAAGGCCTTGACAAGTGCGATACTCTCCACGATATGCTCAATCACACCCAACTCTTCGATCTTCATTTCTGGCGTAATTGTAACATCGGGCTTTGGTACAACTTCCTCCGGGATCTCGTTCTTCGTTCGGACTTGTGCAGAGCTGGAGCCTTTGCCCCCTCGTTCGCCTTCGTCATCGGAGCCGCCTTCAGCTTGGAGCAGCAATCGGGCGGTTTCTTCGACTCCGAGTAGCTCGTAGCCCTCGTTGTCGGAGTCTTCGTCTGAAGAGTCAGAACTGCTCGATTCTGAGGATGATTCGTACGGCGATGAGTCGACCTCCCATTCAGGGTTCTCTCCCTGGTCATTCTGGAGTTCTGCTGGAGGAGGGTTTTCTAGAGGTTGTTCTGGCGGGTTGTCGAGTCCCCCGATGGCGGCTTCGAGAGCATGCGTGAGAGATGGAGGGCTCTCGGGCTGGTCAATTACCATAGAGTCGCCCTCTGTGGCTGCTTGCGTTTGCACGTCAGGGACTGCTTGTTCTGTAATTTGCATAGGTTGCGCCTCTGTCTGCGTGGTGTCCGCAGCATTAGACTCGGAATCCTCGAAGCCCTGTGCGCTGGCGGCTGCGGCGAGAACGTCGGCGGGAAGAGGCGGCAGGACCTCATTTGGTTTCGCCTGACCAAGGCCAGGGATTTGGAAGCCCGACATGGCTGTGAGATTGAACGGAATTCGAACGACGATTCGACAATTGGATCGTGGGCGCAATCGCCGTAGGTTGGGGGCGCCTGCTTCTCGCTACTTGGAAGTAATTCCGAAAAAGATACTTTGGTATATAAACAGAATCGGAAAAAGAAGATTTCGAGGCTTAGAGACTTGGCTCTTGGGTCGGGCCAGGTTGATTGTATAGAGGCGAAAAAGGTTGAGTGAAAGTTTGGAAGCGGATGAGTATGGCTGCCATGAGGGACCCTGTCTCTGGAGAAGAAAAAAATCAAGGTGACGGTAATCGATAAGGAGTGGGTCTTCGACGCGGGAGCCGATCTGGGACATGTGGGTGGAGATTTCCAGTCCTTCACCGAGGCTCACCGAGAGCTTGGGGATTTGGATTTGGGAGGTCCCCAACTGTTGGAGCAGCCCACCAGGGAATGACGACAGAATTCAGAACTAGCAACTGTCCCAGCAGCGATGGCGCCGCCAACCACGAGGCCCGAGAGGGAGGCATTCGCGCATCCCGCAGCATCCCACGCGAGGAAGAAGAAGAAGTAAGCAGGTCCAGCAATCTGTTCATTGTTCTTCCACCCGAAGCTCTGCAATTTGCTGACCCAACACTGTCCTTTAGGGTCCCCAGCGCCTATGCGATCCAGCCCATCTCGGCATTCTACTGCTTCCTCGCCGCCGGCATCGTTTCCGCCCTCTTTGCCCCGATCCAAGACTGCGACGAGACGTTCAATTACTGGGAACCGGCGCACTATCTTTCCCACGGCTATGGCCTCCAGACCTGGGAGTATTCGCCGGAATACGCGATTCGAAGCTGGTTCTACATAGCTCTTCATGCGTTGGTTGGCAATGTGCGCCGACTGCTACCACACTCAACAAAGGTATTCGCTCTCGAATTGAGCGATAGGATAATGTTGACTTTCTCCAGGTTGCCGAGTTCTATTTTGTCCGATATGGTCTGGCTTTTCTTTGCGCTCTCTGCCAGACCCTCTTGTTCATGGTTACGAGCTCGACATTGAACAGCCGAATTGGTATGATCTTCCTCATTGTGACCATCATCAGCCCCGGGAATTTCCACGCCAGCACCGCGTTTCTGCCTTCGAGCTTTGCCATGTATATGGTGATGTTGGGAGCTGCCGCTTTTATGAACTGGCGCGATGGCCTGAAGACGTCTTACGGTATTTTTTGGTTTGGGATGGCTGGCATCCTAGGCTGGCCGTTCGCATCAGCTCTTTGCGCCCCCTTTATGCTTGAAGAAGCCCTCCTCGCTGTTTTCAATGACAAAAAGGCATTTTTTGACTCTTTTATGCGCGTTCTTCGCGGAGTTACCGCTGCTGGCATCCTCTTGGTGAGTTCACTCTCTTGAATCTGACGATCACTCCGACTAATAGTCATAGGCCGTCGATTTCTTGGTCAATCTGTTCTTCTACAAGAAGGCTGAGGTTGTGTCGTGGAACATTGTCAAATACAACATATTCTCGTCAACGGGAGGCCCCGATCTCTATGGAACAGAGCCTTGGACGTTTTATTTCAAGAATCTTGCACTGAACTTCAATGTCTGGTTCATCCTGGCTCTCTTGGCTCTACCCCTATTCCTGCTTCAGAAGGCCGTCTCTCCCTCGTCCCAAGGATTCCAGTCAGGCCTCAGAACCGTCGTTTTTGTCGCACCCTTTTACATGTGGCTTGCCATATTCACTCTTCAGCCTCACAAGGAGGAGAGATTTATGTATCCTGCATATCCTTTCCTTGCGCTGAACGCCTCTATCTCGTTCCACATGATTTTGACTGCGTTGGGCAACTCTGACCCCAAGACCCTTGCGGGCAAGATTCCCGCCCGCTTGAAAGCTTTGGCCGCTTTGGCCTTTGTTACCCTCTCCCTGAACATCGGCATCGCTCGGGTATATGGCATCTACTCGGCTTATTCTGCCCCCCTCAAGATATACTCCCCCTTGTGGAGTGCCAATGAAGGGCAAGAGGTGCTTGGACGCGCAGAGGACATCGTCTGCTTTGGAAAAGAGTGGTACCGGTTCCCGTCTTCATATTTCCTGCCACGTGAGATTCACGCAAAGTTTGTCCGCTCAGAATTTCGAGGCCTTCTTCCGGGTGAGTTTTCTGAAGCAAAGACTGGTTTCGGATTTTGGAGTGGAACTTGGCTACCCCCTAGCGGTATGAACGATCAGAACGAGGAGGATCTTGGGAAGTACACCGAGCTTCGGGTTTGCCCATTCCTTGTCGATACTCAATACCTCGAGAGGACTGATCCTCTGCCTCCGGATGAACCGGACTACATCGCAGATGAAGAGCACTGGGAAATTGCGCGTTGCGAATGGTTCTTGGATGCCGCCAGTACTCACATCCTGGCGAGAACGCTTTGGATACCAGAGTTGAGCTTTGTCCCAGAGAAGTTTCGCAGAAAATGGGGGCGCCATTGTTTGTTAAAGCGCAAATCGGAGCAGGCAACAGCTTGAGGTCAGTTGAGCGGAAGGAAAACGAATCCCCTAGTGCGGGACATGTACAACAATCATCAACAATGTACGGGGTATAGAGAGGCGGGCTAGAAATTAGACCAAGGTCTACAGTTAGTCGTGGGCTTGGACAGAGGGTGGCGTTATGTATGACTGTGGAAAGAGAACAAATATTGACGAATAAAAGGAAGTAAAACTGTCGCGATCGCCGAAATAAAGCTAGGACCTTCGAGCCTGTCAATTATCTGGATACAGCACCTGTGATTGCATGCGCCGGTAATTTCTCCAGGCAAGTTGAACTGATTACTGTCTTGGGATTCTTTGAATGGGAATTCAGTTCTCCTCCCTCGACCCCTTGGCCCAAGCATCCTCGCTGATAGCATCTACATCTCGCTCAGGAATTGGCTCGTGACCCTCCATAGGCTTAAAGCCCCGTGTGAAAACAGGACTTGCTTGTACCTTTTCCCAATCGTGGAGCATGATGCCATTCTCAACCGAACACTTGACCTCCTCTTCGCCCCGCGGTATCATCTCAGCTTCGTATAATCGGATTACTTCGGCGAGACTTTCTGCCCCAGTTTGAACCTTCTCGAGGCCGGCGAGCAAATGTGAGACGTCACAGATGCAATGATTCAGACCCTGGCCACGGTCTGGAAGATCTGAGTACATAATTGATGAAACTGGGACAAGGATTCACTTACATGGTGGCATTGGGTGTGCAGCGTCTCCGATGAGAGTCATCCTCCCGTCTCTGTTTTCCCACGGCTTGGGAACCCAGTAGCTGATGTCCGCCTTGTGCACTTCAGTGTCTTCTGGTAGCCACATGAAGGCTGACCTCACAGGCTCACCCAACCCAGCGGCTCGCTCTTTTATGAGAGCCAGACGCTCAGCGTAGGATAGGAGGTTGTTCGACTGGCCTTGCCATGCCATGGCCATGTGAAAGACCCACGACTCAGGATGATCAGGGCCATGGGGCATATTGGAGACTGGGCACTTGAGTGAGTAAGAACGTTATCCAGTTATCTTGAGCGCTTACTGGATTGGAAAGCGTGGAATGACTTGTCGCTCAGAGCCAGGTAGCTTGTGGGAAAGTCGCGGCGAACATACTTCGCTTTTTCGGCATCCTGGAAACACACGGTCATGTTGGTATGGAAGATGGGGAACTTGCTCACGGCAGCCTCAGAAGCGCTACCAATGGCGAACTCCCTGACTTTTGAACGAGGTCCGTCCGCCCCAATGATGATAGATCCTCGTGCGATGCTTTCGTCTGAGAAAGTCGCTAAGACACCCTCGCCCGATGGATGGAAAGCAACACCGACGAGTTCTTTTCCGTATTGAACATCGATTCCCTCAGCACAAAGCGCGCGCATTCGGCTGCGAGACACGCGAAGGCCCTTCTCGTAGGGTACTCCAGTGAGCATGTCGCCTGTCTCAGCCTGGATGATGGGATAGAGACCCCCGGCCTCGATGGGGACGGCTGGGTTGCAGGATATCAGTGGCAACTTGGTGAACAGCTTTTCGGGAAGAATTTTCTCCAGTCGGTCCAGAGACCAGTGGATTGCCATGGTCCATTCATTGCTGCGATAGTTGAGGCAGACCTCTTTCTCGAAGATGGAATAGCGAATTCCAAGCTACGAAGTCAGCGCGATCACTCAACTGGGCGGAAGGAGTATGGCATACCTTTCCTAGGCCCTGGGCAAGAATGAGACCGGTAATCCCTGTAAAATTGGTACGAGTAATGAGTTAAAACTTAGGATAGAGCCCTGAGGAAAAGCTTGTATCACCTACCAGCGCCGATGATAATGACATGTAATTCGTTGTCTGACATTTTTTTTTTGAACTGAGGATGTAGGCATTGAGGGGTCTTCTGGATGTAGCAAACATTGGAAATAGGGATATCAAGGCCGTCTTAGTATTATTAGAGACCAGAATGTGCATCTAAGGATGTCCGAGACTGGGCCGAGTTGTTGATCCTGCCTCGGAACCCGAGTCCCGTCAGAATCCGTTTCGCATCCCGTCTGCGCTTTGGGTTGTCTTACAAAAGCAATTCAACCAAAGCACTGACTATCCACAGACGTAAAGAGATAGGAGATTTGATCATAGCCTCCCAACTGCATTGGAGACATGAACCGCGAGAGCCAGATCTTCGAACCGGTAGCGACAATGATCGCAATCATACTGTACATTCTCACCAGTCTGGTAAGTGCTGGTCCATATAACATTAATTCGACGCATTGATGGCGGTTAGGGCATTGCAAGACTACTTTATAACGTGTTCGGCCACCCTTTACGACATCATCCTGGCCCAAGACTATGGGCAGCCTCGCGGGTACCCTGGTGCTGGAACCAATACCATGGGCAGCTCAACCATCGACTGGCTGAGTTACACGCTGAATACGGCCCGACAGTCAGGGTCGCGCCGACAGAAATCTCGTATATCTCAGAGACAGCTTGGAAAACGATATACGGCCAGAGAACTGTAGAGATGAGGAAAGATCCCATCTTTTCGCTGACTACTCCGACCGGAGTTCCAAGTGAGAACTTCTCCAAGAGAGCGACAGGGTTATTTAGCTAATTGAGGAGATATAATGACTGCGAACCGGAAGGATCATGCAAGACATCGTCGAACTTTGTCCTATGCCTTTTCCGAGAAAGCATTGCGAGAACAAGACGGCGTCCTGACACAATACTGCTCGAGATTGCTTCATCGACTCGAAGACGAGTGCTCGACAGGCGCCCTGGACATGACTGAATGGTTTCATTTAACAGGTAAGATGGGTCGCAGTTCTACGAAGTAGTCTACTAATGAGATTTAGCGTTTGATCTCATCGGGTCTTTGGCCTTCGGAGAAGACTTCTCATGTATCGAAACAGGCAAACCTCATCCCTTTGTAGCCTCGATCAAGACCGTCTCCAAAGAATTGATCATTAGCCAGATGACACGACTCTACGGAATTCAGTATCTCATGGGACTCTTGCCTAGCCCCGCTCCATCAGGCTCTAGGCTTGCCAATGCTAAAAGAGCCAAGGAGATGGTCGATAAAAGAATAGCGAGAGGCTCTACTGATGACCGCAAAGATTTTTGGCACTATATCCTATCTACCGACGACATGTCCGACAATAAAACGGGACTTTCGCCCCAAGAAATGGTTGTCGATGCCTTTAGCATCGCCATCGCTGGGTCAGACGGAACCGCGACAGCATTAACAGCTTCAACGTACCTATTACTGACCCATCCTGAGGTATACTGCAAATTGAGGGACCAAATCAGGCAAGCCTTCGACGCTGAAAGTTCCATTACAGTGTCGTCTCTGTTAGGCGACCGTATCCCTCTGCTCGATGCAGTTCTCAACGAAGCCATGAGGCTGTATCCTCCTGTTGCCGTGACTCTCCCACGGGTTGTCCCTGCTGGGGGAGAAGTCATAGATGGAAGCTTTGTCCCAGAAGGCACAACTGTCGGCGTCAATCACTTTGCAGCTTACTATTCTGAAGTAAACTTCCATCGAGCTGGGGAATTCGTCCCTGAGCGGTGGTTGGGTCAGTATCAGAATTCGGCAACAACCCGCGACTCGAAGGGCGCCTTTCAACCTTTCTCCGTTGGACCCAGAAATTGCCTCGGTAGAAATCTTGCTAGGTCGGAGATGAGAATAATTCTCGCGCGAATGTTGTGGAGATTTGATCTTGAACTGATGCCTGAGTGTCACAACTGGATTGACGGACAGAAGATCTACGGATTTTGGGTGAAGCCGCCATTGCTTTGTAAACTTGCTCCAAGAGCCTAACATTGTTTTAAACAAGGGGAAATATATAGAAAAGCCTCGCCAGCCTTGAATACCGCTGACAAAGTTTTCTATCCATCGCCCAACTCTTATGCCGCGGCGACCGAGACATCAGAATGAAATAGCCCCTTTTCCCTCTTCTTTCCTGTTTCGAAGATCAAACAAGTAGAATTTAATAAGAAATCCCTAAGTCTTCTATCTCGAATTTCTATATAAGCAATCTGTCCAGTTGAATCCACTCTGAGACGGTGAACCTATTCCTCAAGACGTGCTCCACCATCTTTATACTCCTAGATGACCACTTCTCCGACTTGCCTTCTAATGCTAATATGTTTGGATTGGATACCGTTGTGTGTTAAACAGCCTGCTTCGTGCCAATAAAATGATACATGTTTCCAAAAGGTGGTAAGACCGTAGTCTCTCCATCCGTAAACTTCCACCCAGTTATATCAATGCCCTCCTGTTTCATCAATTTGAACATCTCTTTGGGAGTTCGAGCCCGGAGGCAAGAAACGTAACCATTGATGAAGAAGAAAAGAGGAACAACGGGGATAAGGTACGTGAAGATAAGGTGCATGGGTGACCACCACCACCATGCCAGCGTGGTCACGAAGGGAGACAGGATGATGAAGGTGGTGTTGATCAGTGACGATGGGGTCCGATGAGTGACCTCAAAAATCCTAGGCTTGTTAAAGATATTTTCTCAGATAGGAAAAGACAGTAAAGGAAGTCTCAGTAACTCACATAAAAGCGTCTGACTCCTCAATGCAGCTTCGCAACACCTTTCGGGCGCCATCGTCATCGAAATGGTGGAAGCACATGTTGAAGATCCTCAACTCTTTCTTTTCTTCCGGTGCATATCTTCTGGCCAAAGTGGCATCGACTGGAGTTGCCACATACTTGATATGATCGCTCTTCTTGCAAATGGCCTCCCACGCATTTAAGTCCGGGTACAGATCTGTCAGCAGGAATTCGACGGGTGGCTTTCCCTCATCCCGCATCCGCCCGTTCAGGATCTCCTCAAAGATGGGTGACGGACCCCCCGCTCCGGAGCAAGCATCTACGAAGTGGTACTCGCTTGGGTGCGCAGGCAGGTTTGCTGTGATGATGTCGCAGACCTGTGCAGCTGTCGAGGTGGTGCGGTTGAAGCCGACAGTGCGCCAGACAAGCGCAAGCGAGCGATGGGCATATTCACGCAGCCAAACGGGGCACCAAGGGTAGTCCTCAATCTCGAAGAGGTGGAAGCGAGGGAGGATAACGAACATCTTGAGGCAGCGGCGTGTCTAATGAAAGTAAAAAGAGCTGTGTTTCTCAATATTCGCGATTGATAGCTCAATAATGGTCAAGTTGAAGCTTATTCTTATAATTATTAGTCTCGTTTGAAGTTTGAGTTCCAGAGAGCCATGTAATTCCCCCGATTCGCCGATTCGCGGAAGCCGAGTGGTATAAGCAACAGGGATTAGGAGAGGAGGATCCGACGTGCCAAGTCATTCTTCAATTTTCTTGAATGAATAAACAGCTGCACAGTCTGACTGTATTGATCCGGGTCCCATATGATGAAATAACTGGAATTCGAATTTGTCCCTGATTGAAACCTCGGTGTCCGAGGCCGGTTCGTTCAGGCATGCTCTCTCTTTGTGTCACGAATCTCACTTGAAGGAGCATCAGCTTGACCGAAATTCCGTATAACTACTCCTTTGGTGCAAAGATGTTTCCGAGCTGCGCACTGTCAAATGTTTTCAAGAACTGTCCCCGCTTGATTTGAAGCCAGGTAGGCACCACGAGAGAAGACTTCAAAAATAGGGAACTAGATGCGTATTTCCTTCTAGTTGGAACTTGTGTAGAAAATTTTATATCACTGGATCTGGTATAGATTGAATGTTGTATCGCCGTGAAGACTTTCTGTACGGCACGACTAACAAGCGCCCTAAAAAGCACCCCTTTCCGACTAACAAGCACCCCCTGAGCCTAAATCTTTGTTAAATTAGAACATAAAATTACTGCAGTATGTTTGAATCAATCACTATTTCCTGAGGATTCTTATATACTGAATGAAACCTAACTGCCACCAAACTCCTAATTATTAATTAAATCTCAAACTTGAACCAAGTGGCTCTAACCCTAAATAACCCTAAACAAAGAGTGCAAGGAGAGTGCTTGATAGTCAAACCACCTTTTGTAATCTTGTATTAAAATTCATGGATTCTTTATGCAGGACTGACCGCGCGGTTACGGCCCTGTCTTTGGAGGAAAGACATGAGAACACCAGTTCTATGTTGAGGCAAACACAGTCTATAAGATTTCTATTTGTTATCACACTGAGCGACAATATCTAAGGTAAACCCCGTCAAACCTGTTGCTCGCATTCTTCTATCGCCAGCCAGGTAAATGGGTTGTCATTAGTTCTGACAGCAATCTTATCCTCCACTCCTACGTGTGCTTGGAATAGATCTTCCACTTGCGATTCAATTTAAAGAGTGGCAACCAGCTTCTGACCGCTGAGCCCCTTCTGAAGCAACTTCATTCCCTCACCCACAGCATCAAAGCCCTTGCCCACAACCTCCACGGGCACGGGGAGCTGGTATTTACCTTCTTCAAATTGTTTGCCCAGAGCAGCCATGGCGCCTGCACCACCGGGGACACCAAAGACCATCCGCCCGAAGACGTTGGTTCCGTTGATACCCTCGGGGACATCGATGTTAGGTCCCGTGACGACTTGTGAGTACAATCGAGGACCATCTGCGCTAAGCGCATCAAAGAGACTGGAATCGGGTCCGGCAGCACCGACAGCATCCAGGATAGCATCAACGCCACCCGGAACAATGGCCTTTACATCGTCGGCAACGGTCTTCGAGGAACGGTCGATAGTGGCCGTGGCGCCCTGCTTCTTCAGTCGAGCATCATGCTTCAGCGAGGCAGTGGTCAGAATCACTGCCTTAGGAAGCGCCGCTCGAAGCATCTGAACGGCATTACTGCCGACTGAAGAGCCGCCACCAAGAATGAGCACACTCTTGGGAAGAGTGGTAGACTCGCCAGGAGCCTGCGCCGAGATGAACGGGACAGGGATGTGCAGGCCAGCGATAATGGCAGCTGCAGCAGTAAGATAGCAAATTCTAGCGATACCTATTCAGCTGTCTCGTCTTTCTCAAGTTGGGCCTCGAATACTTACGGCAGAGAGGCAGCCTCCTCAAAGCTCAAGGATGAAGGCTTCTTAGAGACATAGGTCTGAGGCACCGTAGCGAACTCCTGGAAGCTCGCAGCCTTTCCGCCCATACCGCAGACGCTGAAGACCTCGTCGCCAGCCTTGAAAGCCGTGACGCCCTCGCCGACAGACTCGACGACTCCGGCGCCATCGACACCAAAGACAGCAGGCCAGGAGGGCACCATGATACCAAAAGCGATGGACTTCCAGTCTAGAGGGTTGAGGCCGATGGCCTTGATGCGGATGCAGACTTCGTTGGCATCAGGGGTTGACTTGGGAACAGTGACGACCTCAAGGGGGCCGCCCTGCTTGGTGGCCTGGTATCGAAGCATGGTGGAGGAAGACATTTTGATATAGTTTAGGTAAACAAAAATTGAGGTTAGGTCTCAGTCTTGATTATTGTAGTGGCAAACTTGAAGAGCTGAAGAGATTGATGCGGCTGAATGTTTGTAGGCAAACGACTGTATTTATCGTAGTCCTCGCTGTCCAGATACGTGAAAGGAAAGTCATTCTCGTAAAAGCTATCGGGTCTAAACGGAATTAACCAGATTGGAAGGGAAAGTGTTGGCCGTGAAACTATGTTGATGACGATGCCAACTCCGTGACTGTGAGAAGGAATGGCGGAGCTTTGTGAGTGCCGTGCCCCGGAACGGCTCCCGGGAATTGTGGCCGGCATTCTCCAGTTATCCGAATCCCTGTCTGTAATTGTCAGCACTCTAACCGTCGATCTCTTCTGTAAGCCACGCCGTCCCAGACCCCGGCATTCTTAACCCGCCGGCCCCCGAGAGTCTGTTACAGGTTCAACGATACACAATTGTCTTCCCAGCGGAATTAATGGCGTTAATGGAGCTCCTTCCAAAAGCCGGGCTCTTAGCTGAAGGGGGCCCTAGAATTGCTTGCCCGTTCCAAAGCCAACGGTATCTGTTCTAACGGAGCACTTCCGCTAAATCCGATTGACTTGACTTACGGACAGCACTCAATGGATTCAGCCACTGAAGCTTACGCCAAAACCCTGCGGATCAATCATTTCAAGCCCTCTGAGGTCCCGTGGCGGCGTTTGGGACAATGTGAGTGATACACAACCGTTTTGTCTTTGCGACTGAATTAATGCGCGGTTGCAGATCTGTGGCGGCCCGTGGAAGACGGCTCCAATACGCAATACCGTCTCGCCGTGATTGAGAGCTTGTTGCCGCCCAAGAGTAATGGTCCAGTTTTTCATTTTCATGAAATGCACGATGAGGGTTTCTATGTGACTGTGAGTATTTCGAAATTTATCGGTACTTGCAGGGTTTAACTCCTCCTTGTAGAAAGGAACTGTTCGATTCCACTGCCCCGGCCGGCCGGACATTGATTGCAAGGCGGGCGAAATGCTCACTGTCTCCGTGCGACTCCCGCATCGTTTCAGCAATCCTTTTGACGAAGAGGCCGTCTTCATCAACACTGCTACCCCGGGGTTCTTCTTTCGATACTTCGAGTATCTGGAGTCGTTGATCGGCGAGGGCAAAGAGCTGACTCCGGAGATTAACAAGGCGGCGCTGCTACGATTTGCAACGGTTCCGCTTACAGACGAAGACGTCAGGAGACTGGAAGAGGCTTCTAAAATGGGAGTAGATAGTAGTAATTAGGTTGGAAGGGGGCGTCACTTTCGACTTGATGACGCGGAGGTGGCAGCTCTCTCGAGAATCATGTATGAGGGATGAAACAAGAATTCTTGCTTTTTCTTCTTCTTCTATTTAAATCCTTTTGGAAGGGTCTCCATCTGTCTTATTAGCTTTTAGGAGTTGTTCAGCGCGACAGGTCTACGTGGTATTTCTGCTACAATTTAGGAGATAACCTTCATATTGAGATGAGGGAAATGGCCCGTACGTGAGTAGTATTTCACGGAAGACCTAACGTTACGAGTGGCATTGAAGTAATCACGTAGGGCACTTAGATTGAGATCGCAAATAATTAGAACTAAAACTATTCTCCTCCATGAAACGCAGAGATATCATTTCCCATGCCTAGAAAGCCGAACATGGACATTGAATCGTCTCCTAAGCTTTCCGAAAATGTTGCAGTAACATCAAATAGATCAGTCTGAGCTGGAAGTCTCGGTCGTTTACCCACCCTCCCCATTCCATCGTATTGCTGTTTGTAAGGTCCAGCCATCCAGTCTAACTCGCCATTTTCGGTGCAAAAATGATCAAGTGGCTGCATCAAGGGAAAGAGAAGGGAGGAAGCGGGTATAGAGGCAACTTCGGTGGAGGGCATAGCCATGGCGGAAGAATTGGTTGAGATAAAATCGGATCCTTGAGGGGTGTCTGTACGAGACGAATTGCCAGAGTTTGAACTTGAAATGTCGTTAAATGTCATGTCGGGAGTTGGATCAATGGTATGAGGGCTATTTTTGAGACGAATGATCTGTACCAGAAGTTCCAATGTACGCCTCAGCCTCTGAGACGAGTTTCCAGTGTTTTCGTGGTCAACTATACAGGCATATCGATCCCGTAGGGCTTCGAGAAGTAGAACTTCTTCTTCCGGCTTTCCTAACATCTCATCGCCAGCAATCCCTTCAACAGTTGGTTGTAGGATACGCCTGACAACGGTGAACAGGGACAGCAGTGAGAAGTGTGCTGTAAGCAGGGGAAGATGTGGGATCGACTGGCTATCGCATTGCGCAATTGGAGATGACGATACCGAAGAATTATTGGAACTCTCAGATCGACTAAGTTTCGCGTTTGAAGGTTTCTTGTTGAAGAGAAGTTGGTCCAGAATGACGACGAGCTTCGGATCTGGCTGACTGGAGGCGGCCTGTAGCAGCAAAATGCAACTCGCTTTGGCATCGTAGAAGGCCTTCTTACGAATTTTCTGGTCTTGGGAGCCTTTATATATCGAAAGACGAGTAGCCAAGAAAGAGAGCATCAGAGATGCTGAGCTCGCAGATGTAGCAGGGTGGATGTAGCTTTTATGGACCATAGTCCAATGCTCCAACTTTTGTTCGAGACTGGCCACTATCTGAGCACGACTGGGTGATGAAATAGCCGGCGAATTCGCAGACTGAAACTGGCGATAGACTTCGTCCTGGATTTGAGCCAGTTCGACTCGTGCTCCGTACAGGGTTTGAGAGTTGTCTTGCCCGTCTGGCGAGAAGGAGCAATCAAGATCGTAAGATGGCAACCAGACAGGCGAACCACCGCATATCGCAGAGTTCTTGTCTCTGATATACAGAGAAACGAATGTCTTCTTTCTTTCAATAAACTCTTCCAGTTGAGCGCCCTCACAAACTGCTCGGGACTGATGAAGCCCCATGGTTTTAGCCAGGAGACACGCCTGAGCAAAGACGACGGCAGCCAGCCCCTGGGTGCTATAATGTTCTGCGACGAGACTCTATGCGGCATTAATTAGACGTCCAAATAATGGTAATGCTTTGAACTCACCAACAGAGCTAAAGCTTGTACGTTGACGATCCGAGGAGACAAAAACACCCGAGGGTTGTTTGCAGCTACAGTCAAAATTTGCAAAAACGGTTGGACAAAGGGGTTCGTTGTCTGACTGCTTTGATCCTTCCCGACAGCCAAAAGAACTATGGCATTGAAGCATACAGCCCAAACCTCATCATTTGGACTCAGAGGCTGAGAATATATGCGATCTAAGTGCCTTTGGAAACTTGTCTGAACAAAGATGTCTGTGGCATAGTCTGCATCTCTGAAGAATTGAGTGACGACGATGCTGAGGAATTGCCGGGGCGGAAGAGAGATGATAGCGCCACTGGAGGGAACGTCGAAATGTTCTCCGCTACCCGCATTTGAACATAGCTGTTGCAGCAACATTTGGATAGTGAGACTATTATCAATGGCTGTATCGGCATCTTGGGTTTCGAAGAAAGAATCTTCTCGAAATTCTTTGCAAAGGCTGAACAAGGAGCAGGGCCCGTGGTATCGTTCAACCAGAAGCGTATCGTCGCGTAGGATATGGCGATCTCGTAGGGTAACTTTTGGACTATCGGTAGACAAAGATGTACCAAAGTCTTCCGAGCTTGAAGTCTGGCCCTGAGCCGGAGCCGGCCGGGCCACGCTGCCGCTTTTTATGAGGGAAGTGAGGGATGAAAGATCGCCTTGGATCGTGTTCAGCTGGTCTTCGAGAGCCTCAAAATTCTGACATCTGGATCATGGCTATGTCAGTTCTAGTCGAAAATAGCACGATTAGTCGTTGATGATTTGTCTTCTCACTTACAAAAGTTTCACGTGGTTGATCCGTTTCCCCGGGGACGAATATCTACATTCGACGCCATCTCGACGGCAGCTCTCGCATTGAGGGCGTTCGCGACCGCATCGAATCTTTCGAGATCGGCAGTGTGCGCATGCTAGATCATGAGTTGACCACATTTGCGGTTGCTTCGGATGGAAGTCAGTCAAAAAGAAGATGCGGTTAGTTTGGGGAAAAACGAGACATACCTCTTTGGCGTCAGAGTCCCACATCCTGTTTGGAGACGAGAGTGATTCAAAAGGATGGGTAGAATCAGAAGCCATTGCAAGAAAAAGCCAAAATGTATATCGCCAGCAGCTGTTGTTGAAGGAGCCCATCCAGGAGAACATGGAGCTCTGGAGTAGCCTCGCTTCTGATGAATGACGTGAGACGCCGAGAAGGATTATCGTTCTGGAAGCCCGCCGGAGGCTGGGCAGATCCCGCGATTTCCAGTAGCAAGCGGCGTCGTGGGAGAATGATATTTGGTGGCTGCATCCAGAAAGTTAATAATTATCTCCGAGATTTGCTTCCCGCCCGTCGAGGAGGTGAGCGTCTAGACCTAGTCAGGTTGCAAGATCATAAGCAGTGTTCGGAGGCACCATTGCGTATGCAATACATGGCTGAACACGTATTATTGGTGAGATTCCGACGCTGTGTAGTAGCACAAGCTCCATGGTTTTTATCAAGAATGTTTAGTCAGGAACTATTTTTACCCTACTCGGACTTAATAACCACAGAGTCGGCACCGAAGCAAGGGAAGGCAGAGGAGGAACGGACGGGGTCAAGACTCTCCGGCGGTATGGTAAGATCATGTTTGCTGTAGGGCTGATGTTTGTGGAAGGCTTCTTTGAGACACAGCAAATCCGCCACTCCGCCATTTAAGCGGAGGGTAGAGTAAAATTCCAGTAAGACGCATCCCTGTATCGGCGCAATATGGATAGCCGAAGAATATCTCGGAGTCATGATATTCAATAAAAGAAATATCAGCTGGAAATAAGCAGAATGGTCTCAACGCCCTTTGTGGATATTATCTTCCACCTCAAATTTACTGGGGCCCAGCGGAAAGAAGTTTCGCCATTACAATGACTTCTCAACCTATACAATCCCCCATTGTAGGGCTCTGGAGACCCGGTACCCATCTCAAGCATCTTTACTATGGTCCAGGATGTGTCGAGAAGCACCTTACCAGCGTACTGCCATCAATACACTCGCGAGTCTTCATCGTCACCGGTACTTCAATAAGAAATAAGACCCCGCTGATCCAACTGCTTCAAAACACGCTCGGCGAAAGATACCAAGGCATCTACTCTGGAATTCAAGAGCATAATCCAGAGGAGAAGTTGGAAGAATTATGTCAGGTGGTCGCTGAATACCGTGCAATTGACACTCTCCTAGCTATAGGGGGAGGATCGCCTATTGATGCAGCCAAAATTGTCTCGATCCGACTCAAAAAATCACAAAACAGAATCATGACCCTAATTACGATTCCTACGACGCTGAGTGCAGCGGAGTGCGCCCCCGGAGGTGGCTTTCTGACCCGAAATGGTTCCAAAGCTGGTTTAATGGGATCTGAGATGGGTGTGAGTGCCATATTCTACGATGCCTGCTTTGTTAGATACACGCCTCTGAGGCTCTGGCTCGCCACTGGGATACGTGCTGTCGACCATGCAGTTGAATCCATGTATCATCCTCAAGCTGGACCAGTTCCTTGGCAGGCTCTCGCGACCTGGGCATTCAGCATACTTGTCATGAATCTCCCACTAGCAAAGGATATTCACGGGATGGCATTAGAAGCAGCCCATGATATCAACACTCAACTACAACTCGCGGCCTTTGCAACATCGGGATTTCGTGGTGCTGACTTTGGTGGCTCCATGGGTTTGTCGCATTCATTGGGCCAAGCCATTGGGGGTCCATATGGCATACCTCGTAAGTCTTTCCGTTCCCTTTCCCAATCTGTTCAACCCGGTACAAGGTCACTTTTCCCCGTGCTGACTGTCTGTGATTAGACGGAGAAACGAGCTGTCTTACCCTAGCACCAGTCATTCGCCTCAAAGCAAACACCGATAGGGAGGCCGCTCAACAGATTTCGCGTCTGCTCTCGGGAATTGGGAAACATCCGACGGGCGATCACCAGGGGGACGCGCTCGCAGTCGCGCAGCTCATTAAGGATTTGGTTGCTGACTTAGACTTGAACCAGCCGCCCCTCTCTAAGAAAGTTGGGCGGGATCAAGCACTTGTGATTGCCAAAAGAGCCACAAAAGACACACCATCCGACGACATTGTCAAGTTAGTCGAGAGTCTATTTTAGGGCATAGTGAAGCACTGGAAGAAGATAGAATTAAGGATCTAGTTTAAGAACCACTGATAGGAGTTATGAACTTTCTTGATCACTTGGTACTGATGAAATACGTGGTGGTCATGATTTCCGATTTTGCTGGATAGAAGTTGACTCACTTAAGAAAATCCCACCCAAAATTCGCACTAAACCCCATAGGGTCTAATAGAAAAGATGATGGCATTTATTCAGCGCTGCGATTGTTGCGTATACATAGGGCTGGTTAAGGTTAGGTTAAGGATCTGGGTTTTAGTTAGGGTTAGGGATTTTAGTTAAGCCTCAAATGACCAGCGTTAAGCCACTGATAATTGTGGGGATCTTTATTTTTGCTCTTTGGTGCAAACGTAACAGCGATATCACAATCTATGAGCTCAACAGTTGAGAGTTGCCAAGGTCGTCCTGGTTTTACAGCATGGGCGTTTTTTGTATCACAGCATGCGTGGGAGCACGGAGCTAAGCAAATTTTTTTCGTAGGTTCAAACTGGCCTACGAGAGTCTTCTTCGCAAGATGAGATATAAACGGAATAGCCTACTTCTTCAACTTAGGAAACAAAAACACTTTCAACAGTGTTATTTACCACATCGGGCCAATCCACATGTCGCCTCTATCCGTAGAGATCCCTAGCCCGTTATACCTGTGCTCCCGATGACCACATGTGCTCAGTTGCCACGTTTGCATAGTGAAGCCTCCGCCATTTCGGAGTTCGCTTCGCCTGTGTCGTGAAACGCTCAGCTTACCACATCCCGCATTGATTCAGAGTGGTCCGAAGATGAAGCCCCGAGATAGGGAAGTGCTACAAACTGTGGCGCTGCGGCTTTCATGCCCTATGAGTTGTATTCTGTCCTAGAATCCCATGATAGTATTGAAGGGGGAAAGCCCGGTGTATGAATATTGTATAGGACACTTATGTCGTATTCACCTTTCTGGCCTCCCCATGCCTTGAATAATACGGCCGATCTCGACTAGCACGGATCGGACTCATAAAGATACCCGACACCCCGAAGGTCATTTGACGATTGTGACACAGTATGGTCAGCTTATGGGAGTAGCCTGTCTCGGAGGTATAGACTTCTGTTTATGGTATCTGGCCGACCGCCGCTTTCCACAGATTTTAGAATAGCCCTTAGTGATGAGATGAGTACAGATCCCTCATAATAAACTATATCGGCTCTATCAACTGTTAAGGCCGCAGCTCTTGCTTATCACACGAAGAAAGATTCTTTTTGAAGTGGCAATTTGGAGAGTAGACTTTATACCACAGGGGAGCTTCACTCGGACATAACCTTCATATGAGAGATAAGGTATGCTTTTTCTTTCTCTAAAAAGAAAATGAGTGAATAAACCGAGAAGCAACCGTATTCTTTGCTGTGCGGCATCTGGGATGTATGAAAACGAGCGACACTATTGACCCCTGACATCAACTTCACTCGACAACCTCTCCATCGAAGACATGGAACTGGTACCAGCCAGTTACAAACTTGGTTCGCTGAGAGTCTGAAAACACATCATGATCTGGGTTGACCACCGACTTGTACTTCTCCTCGTTCTTGACGTTGACATAGTCCTCGGCATTGCGGAAGACGATCTGGATGATGCAATCGCTATCATCCACACGCTCAGCGGGCAGCCCGGGGAAAAGCTGGTCAATGAGAGCTCTCCCCTTGGTCGAGTTATGTTGCTACATGATATTAGTCATGAGGAAACTCGGTGGTGGTCTTGGCTCACCATGTGATAGGAGAAGATCTTGTTCTTGACGAGAAGCTCTTTCAAGTGATTGGCATGGGTCTCGTTCACGTATTGGTGGTAGAAGTCTTCGTCCATCCCAGGCTTACGATAGCCAAAGATGGTCACAGCGAAAAGCGTCTCTGTCTTGATACCCATGGTTTTAGATGTTTGTTGAAAGCTGAGTACGAGACTGTAAACTTCGGTACTGAGTGGGCTTACGCAAGATTTGACCTGGAGATGTATAGGGACAATATATAGACCTCATTCACATAAATAAAGTGCTTTTCGCGGCCCTATACGTCTTGGTAATCAAGATGACTTGATCCACTATCCAAATTTACAAATTGGTCATGGTGGTAAACCGCATTCTGATAAGTTTGGGCCCGAGTCGGACGCCGAGCAGCCGTCTATCTGGGTTCCGAATCTGTATCCGGACACCCTAGTAGCTCATAAAACTGATACTATTGCTCTAAGATAAACTCACCGTATCTTTGAGGCCTAAAACTCTTCATAAGAGATACGGTGAGGTCAGAGTCGGTGCTTAATGGCAGCATTTCGGAGGTGATTCTGCCGATTCAAAAAATTCGGGGGCGTCTGGAACTGTTATTGACTTGGAAGGCTGCAAGATATAGTTCTTCAGATAGACCAGATAGTTTCATCAACACTATCCCCTCTTGTCTACATTCAACATCGACAATACTGATAACAAAATTAAGATGACTTCATGCCTGGTGCTTCTATTTGGGGACTTGTCATTTGACTTCGAGAGAGATCTTAAAGATCTGTTGCATGTTCGCGATAACGCTTTGTTGACTTCATTCTTTGAACAAGTTGGAGCGCGCATCAGGGATGAGATAGGATGCCTCGGAGCAAGACGCCAAAGTCTGTTTCCCCGCTTCACAACACTCGTTGATCTGGTTTCAAAACTCGGTGAGACGACTGGCACCCCGATCCTCCGATTCTGCCTTCTTGTTGTTTGTCAGATTGGGCAGTTTATCAGGCTAGTACCGCCCCCTACACAAACCACTATTTGGCTAATCCGTCAAATAGTCATTACAGTCAAGCTGGCAGAGTTTATCCCCCAGCTTTAGATACATACTGTATGGGTATCTGTGCCGGCTCATTTGCTGCAGCAGCAGTCAGCTCTTCAACCTCGCTTCCAGAGCTTGTTCCTCACGCAATCGAAGCTGTTGCTGGTGCTCTCAGAACTGCCCTTGCAAGCTTCGCCGCAAAGCAGGATATTTCTGGTGAGGAGGGCAAGGAAAATGAGAGTTGGTCTATTGTTGTTTCTGGAGATGCAATGGATGCTTGGAGGGCTTCAGAAAGGATCTCCAGCGATGAGGTTTGTCCTCAGAGTTACACAAGGTATCATGTTTGCTGATGGAAATATTCAGGAAAAGCAACCTTATATCAGCGCTGTTACGCCAAACAGCATCACCTTGAGTGGCCCTCCAGTTGCCTTGAGCACCTTCATTTCTGCCCATGATTTCAAGTCCCATGAACTGCCAATCCACTCGCCCTATCACGCACCGCATTTGTTTGATGGCAATTCAACCGAAACAATCTTACAAACCATTAGGGAACCCGGGGCTCAAACATCGCAGCCGAGAATCCCTTTTATATCCCCTTCCTCGGGAGAAGTGCTTGTTCAGAGAGGGTTTGGTAATCTCATGAAACAGGTTGTTGTCGACAGCCTTTGCAAAATTGTACACTGGGGGCAGATGCTGGATAGCATTGTTGCGGAGGTCGGCAAAAGAGACGAGGATTGCTGCATTGTTCCTTTTTGCAGTAATGCCGTTCACCTTTTGTCTATGGGTCTTAACCGAGCAGACATCACGTCCACGGTTGACAAGCCCATGAAACCCAGACAATCTGTCTTACATGGACATTTCGCCGATTCCAAGATCGCAGTCATTGGTTACTCAGGTCGATTCCCTGATGCTGCATCTAATGAGGAATTTTGGGAGCTTCTGAAGACCGGCAGAGACGTCCATCGAGAAATCCCCCCAGACAGGTTCAACTGGAAGACACATTATGATTCCAAGGGGAAGATAAAGAACACCAGTCGAGTCAAGTATGGATGTTGGATTAAAGAGCCGGGCCTATTTGACGCTCGGTTCTTCAACATATCTCCTCGAGAGGCGGAGAATACGGATCCTGCTCAGAGACTGGCTATTACCACTGTGTATGAGGCTATGGAGATGGCTGGTATGGTTCCCAACAGAACTCCTTCTACTCAGCAAGATCGCATTGGCTGCTTTTTTGGCACCACTAGCGACGACTGGAGAGAAGTAAACAGTGGTCAGAATATCGACACGTATTTTATCCCGGGTGGCAACCGAGCGTTTGTGCCTGGAAGGATTAGGTACCGCCGCAGTCCTTAATAAACAAGGAGAAACTGACAAATACCCAGCTATTTCTTTCGATTTTCTGGCCCGAGTCTCAGCATGGATACAGCATGTTCGTCAAGCTTTGCGGCTATCCAAACTGCTTGTACATATCTCTGGAGAGGAGAATGCGACACTGCGATAGCTGGCGGTACGAATATTCTGACCAACCCCGACAACTTTGCTGGGCTTGATCGCGGGCACTTTCTATCCACAACTGGTGAGAGACCCCAGAATTTGAGGCTAAGGTGAGGATTACTGACGTCTCAAATAGGGAATTGCAATGCTTTTGATGATGCCGCCAGTGGATATTGCCGAGCTGATGCTGTCGGTTCCGTCATTCTCAAGAGACTTGAAGATGCTGAAATGGACAATGACCCAATCTTTGGCATCATAGCTGGAGCGACTACCAATCACTGCGGTCAGACGGATAGCATCACTCGCCCACACGAAGGAGACCAGACCTCTGTTTTCAAGCGCATCATTCGTCACGCTGGAGTGAAACCCCTCGATGTCAGCTACATCGAGATGCACGGAACGGGTACCCAGGCCGGAGACGCTACTGAGATGAATTCTGTGTTGTCTGTGTTTGCACCTGACCGTGGACGAATGCCACAATACCCACTGCATCTCGGCTCAGCGAAGGCCAACATCGGGCATGCCGAATCTGCATCGGGCGTCTCTTCGCTCATCAAGGTTTTGATGATGATGAAACACGGCGAGATTCCTCCTCATTGTGGTATCAAGACAAAGATCAATCACAACTACCCCCTGGACCTCGAAGACAGGAACGTTTGCATTGCTCGCCATCCTACTCCATGGCTTCGAGAAAGTATGCCAGCGGGGAAGCGTTACTCCTTTTTAAATAATTTCAGTGCTGCAGGAGGAAATACTGCAATCCTTCTTGAAGAAGCACCAACTCGCAAGGCAGAACCAATCCCGGACCCAAGAACATTTCACATTATGACTTTGTCTGCAAAAACTGCGAAGTCACTCCGAGAAAATATTCACGATGTCATAGATACGTTGAAGAAAAGGATGAAAGTACCTATTTCGTCCTTGTCATATACCACTACAGCCCGGCGCATGCATCATGCCTACCGCTGTGCCGTTATTGGAAATGACGAAGACTCAATCTTGAGATGCCTAGACTCAAATATAATTACTTTGGAACAGAAGTCAATTCCTCCGAAGAACAAAATCCCCGATGTCGTGTTTGTCTTCACTGGGCAGGGTGCAATCTATTCTGGCCTCGGGCGAGACCTCTTCAAACACGTCTCTTCTTTCCGAGAAGATCTTTTGAGATTCAATCGGATAGCTATGAGCCATGGATTCGGAAGCTTTGTCGAGATCATTCGAACGAACGAAGCCGAGGAGGTCAGCGATCCGGTTGCTGCGCAATTGGCGTTGACTTGCGTACAGATGGCTCTATCACGACTCTGGAGATCCTGGGGCGTCAACCCATCCCTATGTATGGGGCACAGCCTGGGTGAATATGCAGCCCTGTTCACAGCTGGTGCTCTTTCTGCCAGTGACACCATATATCTCGTCGGCATTCGGGCACAACTCTTGAAAACTCTGTGCAAACCTGGAACACATGCTATGCTGGCTGTCAAGGCACCGTTCAATATTGTGAAGAATACCTTACAGAATTCAGAGGCCGAGATAGCATGTCTAAATCAACCCGACAGTACCGTTATTAGCGGCAAGGTTGAAGAGATTGACAGACTCAGAGAAGCTTTTCGAATGAAGGGCCACCAAACGACGCGACTCGACCTTCCATTTGCTTTTCATTCGTCGCAGGTAGAACCAGTTCTAGAAGACTTCATGACCAAGGCCAACTTCGTAACGTTTCAACCTCTGAAGATTCCATATATATCTCCACTTCTTAGCAGAGTCATCGGCACCGACGGCACCCTGGGCGTCTCTTACCTTGCGAGAGCTTCTCGAGAGCCTGTCAATTTTCGAGGTGGTCTCGAGGAAGCATCCAGGAGTGCCATCGTGAGCGAAAAGACAATCTGGCTTGAAATTGGTTCGCATCCTATTTGTTCCGGCATGATCAAGAGCACTCTGGGTTGCAACTCCCAAGTTGTGGCCAGCCTTCGCAAGGATACCGATATCTGGCAGGTCATAGCCTCGAGCCTAGGATTGCTTTACGAAGCAGGAATCGATATTCACTGGAATGAGTATCACCGAGACTTTGAACGATGCAACAGCGTTGTTGAGCTGCCTCGATACAGTTGGGATCTGAAGAATTACTGGATCATGTACCAAAATGATTTCTGCCTGACAAAGGGACAAGGGACGAAGGAATATCATCCAGAATCCGATATTGTAGCAGAAGCTTTCAAGCACATCTCTCCATCTGTCCAGAGGATTGTTGCAGAAGAACATGGGAGCAATACGTCGACAATACTTGTGGAGTCTGATGTCCATGACCCGCGACTCACACCAGTTTTCAAGGGTCATAAGGTCAACGGGGCGGAATTGTGTCCTTCTGTAAGTCAAAGTTTCATGTTTCCTGAAGCGGCAAAAATATGCTAAGCCTCTATCTAGTCTCTCTACGCTGACATCGCCATGAGTCTTGCGGATTATATGCTGCAGCAATGTTCCGAATCAGTTAATCAATCCGGCATAGACGTATGCGACATGAAAGTTGCCAAGCCGCTGGTCTTCAACTCAGAACTGAACAAACAACTCTTCAGGGTCTCTGCTAAAGCGAATTGGTCGGACAGCATCGTTACGATCGCAATATTCAGCGTCAACGAAAATGGAACCAAGACGGTTGACCATGCAAACTGTATCGTGAACATCACTTCAAGTACAAAATGGTTGAGTGAATGGAAGCGCAGCGTCTATCTCGTTCAAAGCAGAATCAAGTCTCTCCACCTTGCTGTCGAGCATGGCGATGCGCATAGATTGAAGAGAGGGATCGTATATCGTCTATTCACAAACATTGTCGAGTTCAGTCCCCAGTACCAAGGCATGGAGGAGGTAATTATGGACAGCACCGAACTCGAAGCTGTGGCAACAGTCAATTTTAAAGTCGAAGACCAGGACTTTTTCTTCAACCCACATTGGATTGAGAGTCTTGGTCATGTTGCAGGATTCATAATGAATGGAAACGAAAGTCCGCATCCCAATGCGGAGGTATTCATCAATCATGGTTGGGAAAGCTTCAAGTGCACCGGCAACTTTCAACGAGGGAAAACGTATCACTCCTACAGCCGCATGCAACCGGTGCAGGGGACGCTCTATTCCGGAGACACATACATCCTCGACGGTGATGAAATAGTTGCGATGGTTCAGGGAATTAAGGTATGTGGTCATGAAGGTAATCTAGAAAAGTGCTAACTTGGGAAGTTTATGGGCGTCCCACGAAAGGCTTTGGATGGGTTGCGACCAGTTGTCAAGCAATCTGAGTCTCTGCCTAGGAAGCCTCCGCCGTTCAGCAGGCATTCCAAATACTTGCCCATGAAACCCGCGATGATTGCCGAATCTGCGAAAGAGCCTGAACCACAAGAAGTCACAAAAGGTCCCAGTGACAATTGGCTCATAATCTCAACTATCTTGTCAGAAGAAGTAGGCATCGGGCTCGCCGACCTGATGCCCGACACGAAATTCACCGACCTGGGCCTTGATTCGTTGCTTGCCCTTACGATCACCAGTCGGGTGCGCGAAGAGCTAGACCTCGAACTCCCTTCTTCAGTGTTTGTCGATTATTCCACAGTTCAGGAACTACGCCTTCTTTGCAGCAACAGCTGTCATGAATCCTCGGCAGAAACTAGGACAAATTCCAGCGTCGATGAAGAATCAGGTTCATCAACGCCAACCACGTCGATAGGACCGGACCTGGGAACACTCAACTTAGGACATATTATAAGATCAACGATTGCTGATGAAACCGGTGTCGACATAACCGATCTTGTGCCCTCAACCCATCTTCATGATGTCGGGGTCGACCCACTTCTGGCCCTGACAATAATGGGCAAAATGAGTGAGCTTTTCGGGACAGAGCTCTCTTCGTCTCTATTCACCGAGAATGAAACGCTTCAACAACTACAAAACTCCATTTCTGAAGTTCTAGGGGTCAGCGAAGAGGTAAATACCTCCGAGCCGATGTCGACAGCCTTCTCTCGGGAAACGCATGTCGACGCAGTTGTGCAGAATGCACCTCATGCAACGTCTTTGCTTCTTCAAGGATCACCAGAATCTGCCGAGAAAGCGCTGTTCATGTTCCCTGACGGATCCGGCTCTGCGTCATCTTACGCGGGCCTTGCCCGCCTTGGTCCCAAAGTTGCAGTATATGGGCTCAATTGTCCTTGGAGGACAGACCCTGAAGGCATGGCCAAGTCTGGTTGCACAATATCAAAGCTGTCGGCCAAATTTGTTATGGAACTTCGATATCGGCAGCCTCATGGGCCGTACAACTTGGGCGGTTGGAGCGCTGGCGGTATTTGCGCCTTCGAGGCAGCAAGACAACTGGCAGAAGCAGGTCAAGTCGTGGACAACCTCATTCTAATCGATAGTCCAAATCCTGTTGGACTACAGAACCCCCCAGCTCGGATGTACGACTTCTTCCAGGAACTCGGGATATTTGGAATGGGCAACGACGTGCCCCAGTGGCTGCGGCCTCATTTCGATGCTTTCATTCGCATGCTGGATGATCATAAGACCGTTCATTGGCCGGATGGTGTTGGAAAGGCTCCTAAGACATTGATAATATATGCTCGCGATGGTGTTTGTAAAGATCCAACGGAATCACGACCCGAGATTCGACCAGATGATCCACGCGAAATGATATGGTTGCTGAATAACCGGACAGACTTTTCTGCAAATGGATGGGCATCACTGATCGGTTGCGAAAGACTTTCGGTCAAGGTTCTAAGCGACGTGAACCATTTCAGCATGATGGATCGTGGTCCTCAGATGAAGAAAATGTGCGAGTTCATTATGAGGGCTATTGTTTGAGATCGCTGTCCAGGGAAAATGATATGACTTTTCCCCACTGTCTTAGTCTAAGGTGATTTCATATTCAAAATGAATGGAGCTGAAGGTGATGTAGAAAGGACAGGAGTCTGTGGAACGGAGTGCTTTGTTTCTTTGATTAGTGAAGCTCTCTGTTATATTTTCTTTGATGTTAGATGTAACTTCAACTTAACAAGTTTCAAGTGCCATGTGGAAGACGACCTCGCCTGAAGAGCCTAGAAAACTAGCCATATGAAAACCCCCTAACTTTAAACGCAGTTTGAAGTATGATTGAAGGAAACATAAACCCCTGCACGCCTTGTTTGATCTAAATGTGACCAGAGCTCAAAAGTCTCGTTCGGGCCGAACAAGACGAAGGCTGATCTTCCATTTCCCCGAAGACTTCTGGATATGAATTGCTCTCTTCCATCCATCATTATCGGGGCGTCTAGACGTAAATAAAAGTAGCTGGATGTTTCTTAGCCCCTGCAGCTTGAACATGCACCGCATTCGATCGCTCCATGCAACATGTAGCCATCTTTAATGTCCGTGGAATCGCTATCGAAGAACATTGTCGAGGGAACGATCTTGCCGCCTATTTCTGGTTTCGTGTTTGCGGTGTTTTTCGATTGGCATTTGGGCTGTGCGTCGGTGTCTTTGGTGTCGCTTGTATATCCCGAATGCAGTTCCCTCATTGCCGCCTCGGCAGCGCAGGTGAGCCTTTCTGTGGTTCCCAAAGGTCTGGAACTGAATTTAGCCGCGGAAACCTCTCTGAGAAGCTCTTTATCTAAACCGTCGTCTATAGGGATCCGGGTGCCAGAACACGTGGCGGGTTTTCCCCGATCCAGGTTGCGGAGAATGTCGCCTTTATCTCGGCGGGAGATCTGCGAGAAATTGCGCTCCAGGCATGATATGATGTTTTCATAGATGACCTTTCGCATGAGATACCTGGGGTCATTTCCAGCGTCCAGCTTTGTTCTGATAGCTTGGAGTAGTGCTCCCTTAACCTGGAAAAATCCGTCCACAGCCGAGTTGTAATCTTCTCTTCCGAAACGGTCGATCATTCTTTCCTCTTGGATGTTTATAATGATATCCTCGAAGTTCGGGAGAGACGGGTTTGACTGGACGCGTTCCCCAACCTCTAGTTCAACAAGCAGCTGTGCGAATGATAAGAGAAGCGGCTCGATATCCTCGGGCGTCACTGCTTGGCTTGGTGTGTAGTTTATGAGCGGGCATGTAATGTATGGGTGCCAGACGTCTTTGACGTTGTCGATACTTCCGAGGAATTTTATGGTCTTTCCTGTCAGCAGGTTCTGCGTCCAGGGGCTCTGTACGAGATGAATCAGGCATCTCCCGAGCGAAAGAGCCAGCACGGCCTTGTCATTCATGTCAAACATCCCACCCGGTTCCTCAAAACTCCCGTTTTTTAGGAGATCCTCGAACGACACCATAGGCGAGAGCCCGGCATGTTCAGAGATCTCGTCGTTATCGGGTCGGTAAAGCAAGAGCTCATCATCGAATTCCAATCTGAGTGACTTGGCTGGCTTGTTGCTACAGGAGTTGGTAGTAATAAATTCGCACACGTCATTCAAGGCCACTCGACCATCTGGTGTAGCAAGAACCATGAGGGTGCTAAATCATCAGCCCTAACCGACTCTTCCGAGGGGAAGGGGAAGCGCTTACCTTGAGCATGCTGTACATTGACAATCCAGCCAGTAGTCTTGTAATGGACAGGAAGAGACAAACATGCCAATCGGAGGGCTGCTATTGCTGTATTCATCCAGTCGAAAGCCATTCAACCTTAGTCTAGCTAAGTGATGACCACAAGTGCTCTTCATGAGTATGCGGTAGAGCCGCTCTGAAACAGCCCAAGGTAAGTCGCTCTCCCATCTGGTTTTGGTGACTGTCCTTGCTGCAGAAGTCTGGAAACTCGTCCTCCCATGAGTTCTGACTAGTCCCTGAAATCGCTTATTAAGGCGGACAGCTTTCAGGGTCCCGGCCTGGAAATCCTGAAACGTCTGTTCCTTCTTGAGGAACTGGCAACAACGCTCGATGGCGGAGTCACCGTTACTACACGAACTTGTAATAATGTTCCCAAGTGCCTCAAGCTTTCTATGCAATGATATAGTAGTCGGGCGGTCGCTGGGCTTAGGTATCGTTGTGGGACTTGATCCGGAGGATTCGCGAGGCGCTGGATTTTGGGGATGGGTTGTCGGTTGGGAATCAGTTGGAGAGTATCCAAGCCAATGCCATATGTAATTGAACTTTGGGGCCGTCTCCGCTGGACGAGGATCGCTATCCTGAGACGGTCGGATACGGGTCAGTAACAGGTAAACCCCCACAGAAGGAATTCATGTCTTACAATTTGTTCCTCGCCGGGACTTTTAGGTAGCGCTATAGTGCAGCTAAAGACCTCGTCTTGGACGAGGCTCTCGAGGAAGCGGAGGAGGTCGGAGAGTCCCTCGATACAGGACTTGAAAGACTGGGGAGATATGCCATCTTCCGGGAGGTTGAGTAGCAGGAAGCGCATCTCGGACTGGAAGATCTCCTTTGTCTTCTTCATGTCAATATCGGCGGCAGTAGCAGCAACTCCGCCTCGTCGCTCGGCATCAACCAGCCCCCAGCAAAGCGAAGAAGCGAACAACGGTTGGATGCGCTCGAAGAGCTGCCATTCTGGGGAGCTCCCGATGTGATATCGCATTGGCGAAGTGTTGAATACCTCGTACGAGGCTGTAATTGAAGTTTGGACTGGCTTGAATTGCTTCTTCGTCTTGCTGGGGTCTTGGGAATGATTTTTGACGGGAGGGAGCCTGGTGCGGCTGAGCGGGGGAACCAGAGGACAACGAATGAGCGTGAAAAGGCCCCCAACGCCTTGCAGATATCCTAGCCACCCTTTGGCGCCTGGCCGTACTCCGTAATCCATCGCGATTTATCGTCATCACAGCCCGAGCCTCTTCATATCAACATTACCCTGGCTGAGACGAAGCTGGGAAATGTCGGATACCAGCGCTGACGACCAGCAGATATACAGCTCTGCATGCGATTGCGACGGGCTGTTCCAGCGACTCAAAGACGAGCTAAAACTACGTCAGACGAGTCATTATGCCATAATCCGGGACTACCATTTGCGCTTTGGGCATTGGGTTGATTTTGTTGGCGCTCTAGCCGACGAGCAGGCCTCTCTTGACAACCGTCTCAGACCCTATCCTGAAGTCCGCGAGCTCGTACTGCAGATGCTACGAATGCTCAGCACCAACCTAGGCCATGGTGAGCAAGTGAAAAATCCGGCGCTGTGTTGGTACTTTTAATGCCGAGGCGCCGGTCGATGTTGGCGATAGACTGACAAACTCCTTCACAGTAAAGCAATACGAGACCGAAAGCTTGGAGGATATCGATGTTTCTAGGAAGCATCAGGCGGAGGAGTTTAAAGATGATAATAAATCCAAAGCCATGCCTGATGCGCAAACAGGAAGAAGAATAGAATCGCCTTCTGGATTGGCCGCACACGACGTCGACAGGAGCAAGCAATCTGCCACTCTAGCCGCGCAGGCAAGTCTGAGTGCGGTCGAGGAGGCGGTCAACAGGCTACATCGCCTAGCAACAATTATTCGAAGATCTTCAACTTCCAATGTTGCATCCAAGGTCAAGAGGTTTGCTCTCAAATCCAACGCAGCCGAAAACGCTGAGTTTGAGAGATTCACCCTACTCAGACTCCATGGCACCCTCCCCGGCATCAAGGATTCCCTCGCCCGACAGCTAGTAGCATCCATCTCGCAGAGACGACTCCGGCTTGAATACCAACGGAAGCACCAGAAGAAATTAAGCAAAAGAAGGCCCGGTCCCCCATCCGAGGACCTGTCAGGAACACTGGCCTCGGCTCCACAAGCCCGTCGAAACGCGAGGAAGGGCTCTCTTCGCAAACAGGCGCTGTCTATACGCTCAAAGAGTGAGGTAAACTCGGAGACTACTCACTCAGGTTTTGATCCCTCCCAGTCTCAACTCGAAGATATTTCAAAAATGCCGGACAATGTCACCGTAACCACTGACCAGGGGTATACCTATCCGAAGCCACCAAAGACCAACCCAGATGGCGCCAAATCATACCCTTGTAACTGGTGCTTTGAAGAAATGTGGGCTTCCGAACTAGAAAAACCAGGATGGTGGAGGTACGTTCCCTAATTATTAAAATACACTTGTCTTAAGCTTCCTCTCATGCCCTCAAAAGGTCACATTTCAAAAAAGATCTCCAACCTTACGTCTGTATATCAGAGGACTGCATTGAGCCTGCTGTTTATTTCACATCCTATGCTCTGTGGCGAAGGCATATGGAGGATGTCCATACAGTAGATTGGGCTCAAAGGATACACAACCGCGAAGTGTGGTATTGCGACTATGAACTAAACGAGTTTAAGGAGTTCGACAGCTCAGATAAGTTACGCGAGCACTTGGAATTGGACCATGAGGCAGTCTTTAGCGAGGTGCAGATCCGTAGGAAGATCCTTCGGAATGTCCTGTCTTCGCCTCGCGAGTCGAATGTCTGTCCTCTGTGTAGCCAAAATGTCTTGAATATCCAGAACGCGCAAATGAGTCCCGATGAAAGAGGAGGAGGCGTACGAGAAACTCTAATGCCGATAAGGACGAAAAAGAAAGCTCGCTTCCAGATGCTGGATGATGAGCCTCATAGCTCGGACGATGAGACGACAACCCCGCGACCGAATTCCAGTGTCGAACTTGAAAAAGACACCGCGGTGCTTACCAGCCGCCAGAAGTTAGCTAAACACGTGGCTTCTCATCTGAAGTCCCTGGCTCTACTATCCATTCGTTACATGGATGATGATTCAGCGAGCATGAAATCGGAAGATGCTGCGATTGGGGTTTGCGTGGACGGATCAGACCAAGGCCAGCTCAGCGACGCTTTCCCTCTTAGTGACGGTGCCCTCGACTTTGAAGACATTCCTCCAGATGAAAGGTCGGAAGAAAAAGACGTCGGGGATACCCTTGACTGGAATCTCTTCCCATATGGAACGCCGGAAGACAACGTGCCCCATTACATTGCAACCCCTTACAATCTAGGTCGCCCTAGTTCGCAAGATGCTCGATCAAACGTCGCCGTGCAAGGTGCCCCAAGCGAATTTTCCAAAGTCGAGAACGTGTCCTCCACCATCCGCCTCCGTCGATTCGAGGACGGCGACAGTGTCTTAGTTCTTTGTGATAGCGTCGGAGAGCGCTTGGCGAGGCAGGTCGAGCGACACCGACTGATGCAGAGCGTCAGCGACATCTGTGGTCCGGAGGCGATGGGGGAGATCCCGGTCGTTTATCGCGAGCTGTGTGAGCGTTTGTCTTGGGAGCATGCGTGTGTCGTGCGACCGGAGAGCCGGGAGGCGGTGGAGCGAGGAGATGCGAGAGATCTTGTGTCCGCGGTGGGCGAGTTGGCGAGCAAGCCGTTTCTCTGTGTCAGCGGCGGGACGTGTGCGGCTGACCATGAGGTCTGTGGTGGCGAGGGGGTCCGAAGCCTGCCCTTTGTCTCCCGCGAGAAGCGAGTGGATGTAGCGACCTTAGGAGGCGCTGTAGGCCTATTGGGATGGAAGACGGTTTGTACAGACCAGCAGTGGGTGCTGTTGCGCGAGTTCTGGCAGGACGCGTGCTTCTATAATGTGCTGGACTATGTGGTGGGCAAGGAGGAGCCGAGCGGAGACTTGGTAATCAGCAAGTTGCATCGGCGAATGCAGAACCTCTGGAACCTCTGGGGCCGTTGTTCTTGGGTCGGATTATGAGATGGAGGCTGTGGCCAACGATGAATGAGCGTGAGCGTAGCTGAAGGGGGGCTTCAAGCTTTATCTGATATGTATTCGGACAAGTAGTCTCTATCTTGATCCTCACTCGGTAACGCAATGAAGTAACCTTGAACTGAAATGGCGGAGTGAGGCCTTGCAATAATCGTCGAACATCTCTTCAGTAATCAAGAGGACGAGCGACGGCATTCTACTCAATGTGGCTAACTATGATGGAGAAAGGAGAAACTTTAGGATGTAGCGATTCTTACTACGACGCGTCCGACAATTCTGTCACTCTGAAGGCGTTGAAATACCACTGGTATCTCTTCAAAACCTAACACTTCCACAACCGGACTGATGACTCCTTGCACAGCATAATCAAGTAATTCCTTCATTTGTCGTTCGGTCCCTGTTGAAGTGCCAGTAACAGTTAACGCTAGAAGTTGATTAGATTCCTCTATAAATAAGAGTATATTTCTTCAGGGGTTTTACCTCGAGCAGAACAAGTCGACACCGGGATGGGTATGTTGAAGTCGTTACGTGGAAGTCCTATGCAAACAATCGTTCCCATATTGCGTACTAGCTTCGGGGCGGTCCAGAATGCATCTTCTGATCCCGAGACGACAAGCACGGCAGCTGCCCCACTGCCGGTAATATCTTTTATCGCTTTCTCCGGGTCATCAATAGCTAAATCAACGTAGTGTTGAGCACCGCTTTCAACACTCAAGACACGCTTCGACTCTCCGTAGTCCATCGCAATTACTCTGTACTCCTTCAACCGGCTTGCGATCTGAACACCGAAATGTCCTAGCCCTCCACCGGATCCAGATATGACAACCCAGTCGCCTTTACTCAGCTCCCCGTCAAGCTTTGAAAGTGCCCCAAGCATGGTGAGACCTCCACACAGAAGCGGTGCCGCGATCTCATCTGGTATCTGAGGTGGAATCGGTGTGATGTACGCGCTGTGTGCCACGACATATTCTTGCAGAGTGCCTAGAACATTGCGACCTGTGTTAATCTGACTCGGGCAATTATTGGGGAAGCCTTTGTTGCAACAGTAACAGTTTCCACAGGCACTATGCAGCCATTTGACGCCAACTCTTTGTCCAAGGAGTGCTGCCGAGACCTCGTGGCCGAGCTTGACGACAATTCCCACGCCCTCATGGCTCACGATTGGCATATATGAGCTCCAACCAAGAAGGGCTCGGACGTCCGATTTACTGAATTTAAATCAGCAAATCCAGGTCGTCCTGAGTTGGTCATCACAAGGATTTAGCCTTACCAAACACCCGTGCAGTTCACTTTCACCAATACTTCTTTCGGCCCGGGAACTCCCACTGGAACATCGTTCCGCAGAATAACCTGTCCATGAGGTCCTGGGTTCTCAATCACAGCAGCTCGCTGGAAGTTCGGAATAGTAAAGTTCATGTTGGGCAAGGGTTGAAAGCAGAAGAAACTACTCGTGCGCGGTAACATAAGTATTATAATATGGGGAGGCGATATTCCGGCGTAAGCTCCATTGTATCGGCTCTGGAATGCGGCACTTTTTGCCCTCGGAAGCCAAATCCGATCATTTTAGCCGCAAGCTGAGGATCTGACAAATCTCACACCCGATAATTGAGGATCAAGCAGAAAAATGGAGGTGTATATCTGGAGAAAGCTGTGAGAACCAACATTTCTTTTATGAATTTAGGTGCCATTCCGAGCAGTTCATCCAGGGAAATACAACCTCATAGGTCGCCCTTTACTGCAGAATCGATTCAAGTTTACCAACACAAAAGAGATGAGACTTAGAGAGGTAACTATGAAGAAATATTCGAGCCCTTCTGAGTACTCCTCCCCTAAGACTAAATCATTAGATCCTATTTCCAGTCAAGAGACAAATAAGACTTTACAATCCAATATTTCCTTCACTTCTGAAGTCAGTCTATGGAGTTAATCCTACTTATAATGCTTTACTTTGCTCAGCGCAGTTTAACTTCAACCATCACACTCAGAGGTTTCCGAAGGAATCCTTCACGAGTATCCATTGTCGTTTGTCTCGAAATAACATTGTAGCGCTTGGCCCACGTAGACGTAACCAGACGTAACTGCATCTCGGCAAGATTCCTTCCAACACATGATCGCGGTCCATAGCTGAAAGGGATAAAAGCGTTCTTTTGCTTTGTCGTAAGGTCTTCCCATCTTTCAGGCTTGAAGTCGTCTGCATCAGGCCCCCAGATATCCTTTGAGTGATGGATTGAGTATGTAGGCACGCTGAGAACAGTGCCTGCAGGAAAGTGCCATCCGTGAAGTTCAATACCAGGCGATCCTGGAGGGATCTCCCGAGGCAGGCCAATACCTGAAGGAGAATGGATTCTCAATGTCTCGTTGATTACCATCCCCAGGTACGGCAAGGTTTTCACCTGATCATAGGTTGGCACGGCAATATCCTCAGGGATTGCAGCATCAACCTCGGCTCGTAACTTTGATAAGACGGTGGGGTTGTTCATGACATGAAACATCAATGCACTAGAAGAATTTGATGTAGTGTCACTGCCAGCGATCAGCTGCGTCAGCGCTTCGGCCGTCAACTCGGCCCGTCCTAGAGGTTCTCCCTTTTCATCGCGACCCTCCATGAGCCGGGCCAGAAGATCCTTTCGATTAATATCCGGTGGATTCTCCAGACGCTCACTAACTCGAGCAATGGCCATGCCCGCGAGATTTTCGACGGCCTGGAGACCTTGTGAGAAGAAACTGTCCGGTATCCATTTCGCATAAGGTTTCAAGGAAGGGAGGCAGCCAAGTGTTGCAGAGACCTCGCCACGACGATTCAGAATTTCTACTGCTGGGGCATAGATTGCAGGGCTAGAAGGACTAGCTTTGATCTCGGCCATATCCTCACCCGCAGCGAGCATGCCTTGTACGAAATGTTAGTATCATGGTTGAATTGCAGGACCTCATCTGACTGACCAAATGGTTTTCCGAACGCCAAGTCTGCGATTGTATCGAATGCCAAGTAATTCACTATTGTCGTCTTAGCCGATAACCTCTAACGGTATTTTTATTTAACTCACTCCATGACAAGGCATCGATACGGTCGCTGCCAGGTTTATGCGCGAGGTTGTCCCATTGCTTGACAAACAGTTCCAGATTTTGTCGAACATACGGCTCAAACTCCAAAACCGACTTCGGCGCAAACGTATGCGATACAAGCTTTCGCTTTCGAGTGTGTTCAGCTCGGTTCCTCGTATTGAATAGGCCGCGATAGATCGACACAAAGGGGTCGTAGAAGTCTCTGAGAATAAGTGTTAATACTGTAGCCTCAATGGAGGCCCCAGGTCCTCTCGGATGACTAACGATTTTAAGAAGCCATTCCCGTGACCATATATAACTGGGATTGCATCGGCGTCTGCAATGCTAACATGATTGGGTGCAATCCTGACTACCGGACCCAGCTTTTTGTGGGCTTGGTCTACGACCTGATACCGGTTGCCGTTTCGACAGACTGATAAAAGCCATAGGTTACTAAAGGCGGCCGGAAAGGGAGCGGGAATTCGTCGCAGGTGTTTGAAAGTAAAGGCATATGGGATGAAGTAGTAAGCAAGAATAGCAACGGGTACCACTATGGCGGCCCAGGGAGAGAGGAACAGGTTGATGAATGCCATTTCAAGAAGGTCAGAAATGCTTGACTATCACCAAGACTTGACCGTCTTCCACTTCCATGGGCAGCAGTTATATCTTTACGGTGAGCTCGGCAATTTCAAGGTTCAAGTTTCCTGTTCTATCCTCCTCCTAGTTCAAGATACCGACAGAGAACAGTGCCCGCCCCCGCATTTTGCTCCGAGGCAATCTATGGCGGGAATGTGGTAGCTTTTTCCAGGTATGTTTCAGAGACTCTGGGCTAACGTTCCAGAGGCAAGAGCAGTGAATGTAGAGAGGTCACCTGGTACGTGGTAGGTCGGCATTAGACTTGGAGCATACGGTGGAGTGGAGCCCTAGTTTCGGCAAGGTTCCGTACAGCTTCCCTTCCAGGAGGTAGACGCAATAGGGCGAGGGCAAAACAGTCTTCTCGGTAGATTATTCCTTAAACAACTTCGTATTCTCGATCCCTCGTTTCCGAAGCTGGTTGCTTGTAACGTTTATTCGGCACCCGGCTGATCCGCTCCGGGATGTGGGTAACCAGCCCCCCCGCATCCGAGACTCTTAACGGCAAAAGTTACCTCGGAGCATGGATAGCTCGTGTGGAAACCGGCAGATTCCTTCGGCTTATTTTACTCGCTACCTTGGACACCCTAATCTACATCTGGCATATTGAAGCAGGGTCTCGGGTAAGTAAGTGGCCGAATTCAACATGTATGTCAACCCACTGGACATCCAGCTCTTGTGATTTGGGACTGGGAAGCTTCTGGTTATTAAATATTGACAAGCTGGTAGCCGCGAAGACCGTTCATTTCAAGATTCTCTCTTTTTCTCGTAGTAAGCTATGTAGATTCCCTCATCAACTAACTACTTCTGCCCGAGGGTCATGGTCATTGAAAGTATCAAGTTCAGCCCAGTTAAATGAAACCGGGCTGTTCAAAGCATTGAGGTCAAACAACTCATCCATCCAATTCGTTGAATCCTCCAAGTCGAGAATATTACACTCCAGGTTTGAAGAGGTAGCAACAGGGTCCGCAAATGGCGGGGGATCAGTCTCCTTGCCTTGATTCCTACCCGGAGCGCCTTCCATGGTTTCTGTATTTGGGTCACAAAGGTTTCCTAAATTGGCGAAAGCGGCTGTGCTGCGTTGTGTCGCTGTGTTTGAGTGAGCTTCAATGGCCCTTACTTTATCTCCCGAGTTGTCTAAGCCTGTGAATAGCTCGCTGATATGCATAGGGACTGGGACTTCGCATGCGATATCGGTCGTGGCACCTGCCTGAACTGCTGTGCGAAGCAGGGAAGGGAGATCTTTTTCTTGTGGTAACATCCCTTGGCTGATGCTGAATTCTACCGTCATAACTAGCCGCAAGTAGAAGGATGGTTGCAAGTGCAATAGTTCTGTCCAGCTCGAAAGGGACGAATCAGATGATACCGAGATGATGGAAATCCAGCGGCTTGCCATGTTCACAACGTGCGATACGGCCGTCTGGACCCAGTCCACAATATAATAACGAGGCTTGTAAGTGTTCATCGCTTCAAGGAGAACTTGGAGCTGTTTTTGTTTCCGATGGCAAGAGAGCATAGCACTCCTTGATTGAAATGGGTGCGGTTGCCTGGATCCAAGTATTTTTGTGTCGATTAAATTCAGAGTAAGTGGCAAGGCAGTACAGCCCACCCTAGAAAGGTCTCAGTACGAGCCATGTCGACTACGAAGGGGCATTTGATACATACGCAGTCATAGGCAAGCGGGACACCAGCCGGAGGCGGTTCAATTCCTCGAGACTATCGGTAACTTGAGATGCAGCATCTTGCAGTTCGTCGCTTGTCTGGGCAAGGTCGGCAAAGTCAAGCGACTTAGGCAGGCAAAAACGTAGAATTTTGAAATGGCAGAGTGCTAGCCTCGCAGAACTGAAACGTGAAGGTTAGTCGAATACTCCAGATGGAGAGTTCCAACACTGACTGAAAATACATCTCTACCAAGTTGGTAAAGAGCATCAATGGAATTACGGAAGACTTCGTACAATCTCCGTGCGTAAGCGAACTGCTTAGACCTGGGCCTGGCCTCGCCCACGAGTTCTTCCAAAGTTCGAGTCTTTCTTTGCATGCTTCTAGATCTTGCGCTTCCGTTATGGACGAGGAATGGTCATTGATATCAGAAGTTAAAGTAAGCACTTTGGTCAGAACGATGCAAAGACCAACAAGCCCCTCTAGAATATCAGCAAGCTGCTGTTTTGTGGCTGGATCATAAACCTCTGAATTGTAGAATTCATCCACAAGATCTGCCTTTCGAAGGGGAGATTGTTGATTGGGATCAAAGCTGGATGCGGGAATCTGGATTCTTTGCCGTGAAGTAAGTGGCATCAGCCGATCGCAGATGATGCAGCACCACCATAGTCTTTTCAGGGTGTTTTGTATCGGAGTTGCCTCTGGTAGGTTGAGGCGCGGATTCTTCACCTTTGAGTCGTAATGGTCTGCGCCGACGACCCGGGCGTGATGGATGGCAACTGCTAGCCAGGTAGAGCCAAAAGGTTTATTCCCTGCCAGCGGAACTGGGATGAGGTGGGAATGCGACAACAGTAATGCCGCCTGTGAAATGGCTATTGATGATAGTTCACAGCCAAAATCATACAATAACTGCTTGGTCAGTCTTTTCCCGCCAAAGACATCAAGTCTGAGGATTCTCGCATACTTTAGCACGCCTATAGAAAGCAGACTTCGCTTCATGTAGGGATTTAAATCCAAGCTTTGTGATGGCTTCTAGCGACGTAAACTATTGTGATAGGTTAGCTGGCCTGGTCATGTTGGAGTGAGGACCGATATAGTACGAGCTTACGCCAGATGACACGAATAGCATAGCTTGAAGGACCAGCATTGATATCTTTTCGTCATTTTGTGTGTCCTGCTGGTTGTATATTGCCCAAAAGTGCGCTTCGTTAATGAGAGGTAGCATTGGATGCACATGTCGGAAGTATTGCTGCAGTAACTCGTCGAGAGCAACACGGCTAGGGACAACGAAACACCCCTGGCTCCTGAGAAATTGGAGATCTTGAGGTAGAATATTTTGAATGTTGGGAGCGTGTAGGAAGGCGTATCCAGGATGGCAACCTAGACGTGGTGTTTGGAGACATGGCTGTGACATGGTGGCCAGTTCCTTGTAGGAGAGAGTGGAACTCTGAGGACTGGCATAAAGGGTACAATCCAGGACAGGATCCAGAAGGGTTGTCAGATCCTCATCAACCCAATTTCCTGCTGTGGTCGTCTTTTCCAACGCTTCGGCTGGCGGGGAATCTTGACGTGTTCCAGTTTGGTGGCCCTCTCCGGGAGTCTCTTCATCGTATCGAGTAGTAGCCGGGCTATGGCAAGGAATTTCGGAGGGAGGTTTCGGTGATGAGGGTCTTTTTCGAGATTTGGACTTAGTGCTGGCCCATAGTTAGTTACATCACATTCTCTAAATGGCATATGCAACCTACTAGGGCTTCCATCCCACGGCAAACACGCAATGCTGGCCATCGTGTATGCAATTCACGCAAGGATCAGAGGATTTGAGCGAAACACATCGGACTTTGCGGGAACGACAACGATTGCAAGCCTTGGCGGCTCGTTTGCTGCCGTCCCTGCGTCCCATTTTGGGGGCTCGGTTGATCGACGGATGGATGGGAGAAAAGGCAACGAGACAAGAAGCAGGGGATCACCGGGGTATAAAGAGACTCATGAGCCTTGATGCATTGCGGGGAGGATCTGACGTCTTGGTGGGCCAGGAGCCACAACCGTCTCGATTTGCCGAGTGAAGAAGCCGGGGGATGTGAACAGGGGCTGCATCGTGCTCGTTAGGACGCGGGGTTTGACATTGCAACAGGCCTCATTGGCTCCCGTCTCAGCCGACAAGAGTTTGACTCCGCTATCCCCAGTCTTTCCTGGAATCCGGGGTTGCCGGCGCCATGTGCAAGTTCAGCCACTAAGCACCCGGCTCACCTTAGCCCTTTGTGGCGATTCCCTCTATCAAAGAGGACCTTATTCTCCTTCGCGCTGCTAACCTCAAATCGTTTTACGGGAGGGCAAGTTAATGACGTTTTGCGGCCTTGAGGGGTTTGGCACAGTGGCCCTAGTTCCTTTCCGTATCAATGATGGGCTTCACTTAGAATGTATGCACGTGCGAATACAAACACGCTGAAATCAAAAAGAAGCAATCATAATTCTATATGAGAACAAACCAGTCCCCGAAAATCACGATATCCCAGACCCATGATAACAGAACCTGCCATTAATCCCACTCTATCGGGTCATCCTGCCCCCGTCGTCATTCACTCGTACATTCGGTCAACAAGAAAATCAGTGAAGTTCCAAAGTGCGCCGGTAGCATGAGACAGAATAGCAGCTCCAGTATACCAAGTGCTTCGATGACCCTGTAAATCGTCCAGTCGGTTGTAAAAACCACCAGCAATATCCTCTGGAGACACGTTCAGACCGAAGGGGTAGTGGCTTGCATATGCAATCAGCTCAGCAGGCTCCAATGGGTCTGTATGATTCTTCAGCATGGCGGCCCGAACTCTATCAAAAGTTCGAAGCATGTCGCTCCGAACGGCTTCATTGGACAAGGCCCCTGGAGAACCGTAACGGACGAGGTGTACATCCGGGAGGATAGTCGGTGACATCTGATAGAGAGCCGGTAGTTGCGGGAGGTTGAAGGGAGTATCGGTGCGGGTGTTCTGATAGGCAAAGCCCTCAGGGAGACCGGAAGCTCGTACAAGGCCAACGTACCATCCAGACTCGTTGAACCTTGAGAAGAGTGATCGCTCAGTAATGTCCATACTGAACGGCTCCATGTTACACGTCAACGGCGGAATCGAGACTAGCAATTTGTCGGCAATTATCACTCGAATCCCATTGGGCGTTTGAACAATGAGTGAAACCCCCGAAGAGTCGCGTTGCGCTGACAATACGTGCGAGTCCACAAGGGCGTCATCCCCCAAGTACGCCTCTATCTTGTCGTACAACTCTTGGTTGTAATGGCGCTTCGTGACAAGAGCCCCTTGACCAGCAGGGTCCAGTTCTGCAAGATACTCCTCATTTAGATAACGCAATACGTAGAGTGTCGTGTGAGACAACAAAGCGCCGTAACCCTCGATGCTGTAGAAGAGGTCATATGTGCTCTGCTCCAAATCATGTTTGGCCAAAAACTCTCCAAATGGCAGCAAGAAGTCCTCTGGGACTGGATCGGGCAGCCGAGTTGAATAGTAGAGATAAGGATACTTATTAACCTGCTGTCTGTATCCTGAGAGGTCGGTTGAGAAGTTGAAGTTGGGCAACAGTTGTCCATTGCGAAAGTCGGCGTAGTGAGGAGACCCAAAGCCGGTCTCGGACAGGGGTAGGTTGATCATAGGGATATCGAAGCGAGCGAACTGATCGCGGATAACCTTGACATCGCCGTATCCCTGGACCCCGAAGTCAATGGTGAGATTGCTATCCGGCACATGATACGTGTGGGTATGTCCTCCAAAGTGCGAGTGTCGTTCAACGACCGCAACACTTTTCCCAATACGACGAAGTTTAGTTGCTGCATATGTTCCCGATGATCCGCCACCGATAACCACAACATCTCTCTTTATGGTCAAGTCTGAATTGAAGGCGGTCCAGTTGCCTGGTACAGCATGGACAGCGCTGACGCCAAGGGCAACGGCAAGGGATAGTGTAACTGCAAATCTCATGATTAAATGCCAAGCTTCGAATGTGGTTGCGGTGAGTGATGAGAAGCGGTAGATTGAAGCGGTGACGAGCCCATTTTGATAGTTCTTCATGTCGTGAGACCCCCTTTTCAACGATCATCAGGGGCCAGCTTCGCCACACAACGCTGGCTAATATTGGAAACCTCTCATAGGACCATGTATCACTGTAGCAAGGCTTATGACGTTGATGGCGAGACGTAATACAGCAACAGTAGTCAGCGTAAGATCTGTGATGTCTCCGGGGTTCGGCTCCCGAGGTCTGTAGGGGACCCGGTCGCGACACGGAGCAAAACGGCCCCACCCGGAGCGCACATAAGAAGAATAAGACATCTAAAAGAAGAACGTGATTCTACTTCAAGGTTTCCTTCGGAGGCGAGCTTATACAAGACACGGTCATGAGCCACTCCGTGGTGACGCATGACTCTATTTCTCGGCTCACGGATGCGTGCGCTGCCTCAGAGTCGGTGCACTATTTGTCGCAATGACTGTAAGCCTACTCTTTTGCCTGATAAACGCTGTTCTGGGAAGAAAGGAATGTTTTGGGGCACAGCTTTTATTCGGGAAATTGAGGATGGAGGCCTACTATGAAATATTCGTCGTTATAGTCGTAAAGGAACAGTCCCAGCATCTCGTATCTTTGCGTAGGCACGGTATCGATGCTTCTGCAAGGACACTCACAAAGTGCCAGGGATCCGGATTTTCTGATAACGATGTAATATGTTCCGTCGTCATCCCCAACCCCGGATGCCCGCAACAAGCTGCTCGAATCAATTCTCGTCAAAGGAGCACAAGCTACTGTGAATACTAAATACGGATCTTTGTATGATTTTTCTGTCCATATTTGCCATTGACTACTGTAAAGGTCCCTGTCAGCCTAATGGTTCCATTTCACAGAGTATTTTGTTCCGCCAGCAGTGTGGCTTGCTTGAAAAGAACCAGGTATGCTTCCGAAAATTTAAGCCAGCCTTCGATTAACAACCCAGATTAACTATTACAATATCAGTAATACATGTGTTCGAAGTGATTTCATGAATTGGCCATAGGTTAGGCGATATGGGAATAGGTCATAGAGACCTGTGCTGTGAATGGTCTTGTTCAAAGGATGGAAGGTGTCTTATGGCTTAAGATCAAAAAGTGGTTGTGTAGGAGTTCTCCGATACATGGAAAAATGAATTCCACATCTCCGAAGTCATTCAATCATGCCCCATTGTAACGTGGAAATTTCTCAGTGGCTGCCATTGTGGTGTTGAGCTCTTCGGCGCCTCGGGTCCGAGGAGACCGTAAAAGAGTTATTTACTTTCGCTCCTAATATCGGCAATTTCGGGTTATTGAATAATTGGACCGACTGAAAGCTACCCGTATAGCTCTAAAATAAGGTCTTTCCAGTGTTTTTATAAGTAGAGAAAGTATGGATATGCATCGTTATCATTTCAATCCACTGGTTCTCGACGCAGCAATCTGCATTTTATCGCTACGAACCGCGCGTTCTGTTTTAGCCTCGATCACAAGACCTTCTTCATCTCATTCTCACACACCTCAGCGCCGATTTACATCATCATTTTGCATCATGTCTGATACAGCAACCAAGGAACATGTCGATCGAAGCAACGGCGACGGCTCCGCCTCCAGTTCAGGTCTAGATGACGAGCAACATGAACCACGCAAGGCCATGAATGATGCTATGAGCTGGGGCATATGGATGAAGCTCTATCATACCGCCATCCCTTGCTTCCTAGCCTTTGTAATGTGGGTATTGCACAACGAAACGCTTATTCTATTTTCATGCTAATCAAGACATAACCAATTGAAGCACGTTTTCTGGATCGATCACAGTCCCTGCCACTGGTGTCTTCATGACTGAATTCAACGTCAACCGTACCGAAGCACTCCTTCCAGGAACCTTGTACATGCTAGGCTTGGCCTTCGGGCCCCTGATCATGGCGCCCTTGTCAGAGTTCGTCGGTCGTCGTTGGCTGTACTTCGCAACTTCATCGAGTATAGTTGCTTTTGCAGGAGGCGCGGGCGCTGCGCAAAACTTTGCTACACTTCTGATTTGCCGTTTCTTCTGTGGATTCTTTGGGTCAGCCGGGGTTGCTATCGGCGCAGGAACAATCCTTGATGTTTGGGGAACGGACAAAGCTGGAGCGCTACCAAGGCTTCTCTTCATTTGTGGCCCCTTCTTGGGACCTTCACTGGGCCCATTAACGGGAGCATATGTCATGAATGAATACCATGACGATTGGAGATGGACTCAGTGGGTAGTCGCTCTGATTGGAGCTCCAATATGGATTCTGGTCCTGTTCATGAAGGAGACTTCTGAGGTCCATATCGAACGCAAGGCTAAGCACTCGGGGCGTTTCGGCATTGTGCGACTGGCATTGTCAACGCTCAAAGCGGCAGTATTTCGCTCAATGACAATGCTCACCACCGAAACTATTGCATTTTCTTTGACACTATACACGGGATATGCGTATGCAGTGGTGTTCAGTTATTTTGCAAGCGCCACCTATGTCTACACCCTGGACTATGGATTCGATGACCGACAGATTGGTCTGTCTTTTGTCAGTGTGGTTATTGGGTATTTTCTGGCTGCGGTTGCATATGTGGTTATTGAGGGGACGCTTTATGCTCGAGCTGTGCGGCGAGCACCCAATGGTCGTCCGGCTCCCGAGCACAGATTATACAGTGGGATGGTTGGCAGCATTTTCTTGCCCATTGGTCTATTCTGGTTCGTTTAAAATCCATGCTAAAGACTCTTCCATCAAGGCTTTCGTTTTGAGTTAATGCTGATCCCGTTCTTATTATAGGTACGCATGGGCTGCTCACCGAGGCGGCAACTGGGCAAGCGTTGTGGCTAGCGGTATTCCATTTGGTCTTGGCACTTTCGTTCTCTTTGTAAGTGATTCATCTTACCCTCCAAACATCGGAGATTCTGACAATAATCCTTCTCTTAAAAGCTTTCGTCAATTGTTTACCTGGTTGAATCGTATGGGGCTGCTGTCGCGGCGTCCGGTAAGTTTGCTTCCACCTCCACTACTTCCTGACATGAACTCACACTGCAATAGCTCTCGCCGCAAACGGATCAGTTCGATACGCTCTCGGCGCGGTGTTTCCTTTGTTTACTATCCAAACTTACGAGAAGTTGGGGATCCATTGGGCCGGAAGCTTGTTTGCATTCCTATCTTTGGGCCTACTTCCTATCCCTTGGTTGCTATTCTATTTCGGTCACAAACTCCGGAAGAATAGCCGTTTCATCAAAACTGCATAGATAGAATAGTAGAGTGTAATGCGGCTATCCGGAAATTCCTCTCATAACAGCGTTATGATTTGTGAATCATTCGCGTGAGATATCAAATATCAACTCTTTATTATCATAAATGGAGCCTGACGTCTTGTATCTCCTCCAAGAACCTGAAAAGTAGTATAGAACAACCAACATGATTCTTTTCACTGCCCTTTTATTCCTATACTTTCTTCTTCTCTCTGCATAAATGAGAGGTTCTAGATATCTTCAGTTGCATATGGGTCGTCATCATGAATCTCGTTGTCCTTTCCGGAGCTCGCTGCCATCCGCCCCTTACTGGTCCTCATCAACCCAGTTCTCGCATCTACGAATGGACTAGCCCATCTCTCCTTCCCGTCAATATCAACTTTAAAAGTTGTCGGGCCTATGCAGCTAGGATGGTAATTTATGAAAATATTCTCTCACTTCCGTGCGGGAATCTAGTAGACCTCATGCATAATGCCGAACATGCGGCCCTCCTCAGTTTTCACCTTTCCCATAGTCTCGTTATTCCAATAGTTCCAGGCCTCGCGATGTACGCCATCTGACTGATGAGAAAAGGCATACAAACCCTCATATGTTGGAAAGTACACCATGATCATGACCCCGTTAGCTGTGGCGCGCTCATTCCCCAGGTAGCTATTGGCGCCTAGGAACCCGAACTGTTCGCTATTCTCATCCAGGTGCTGTACCATACGCTTGAAGAAATACCAATAGCTCGATAGTGTGGGTTCAAAATTCCAAGCGGATGGTTGCTGCGAGCGGCAAGCTTAATGACGACGATCGGGTTCTGCGACGGCATCGTACTGCCGGGGAACTGCGCACTGGTTTTCCCGATAACTATTCCAGAAATATAGGGACTGGTGCGAAATATCCAGCAAAATAAGGACTCTGTCGATAGCCCTGGTCATGACGTAAATGATGACTGGAGGAGTAGCGATACGCGTGGGAAGCATGACAAAGAGAGAGCACTACAGAAGAGCGCCGACCGAGATCCAACCGGGTAAGGTGAGGGCGTCACGAAGAAAGCTGCATGTCATGCAATCATTAAAAGCCAAACAGAGGAGGTTTCAAGTAGGTCTTGCGTTGGCTGGACTGAACCCAGTGAAGAACTGTGACCGTGGTCAGTCTTCAACCGGGTTGAAGATTGAAGTAAAGGAGGTAGCAGGCATGGCCCAGGGGTTGACGAAAGGGTTGGTGTCTATGGAGTTATTGTTGATTATCAAATTATTGGTATCTTATATACTATTTCAGTCCATAAAATTGGAAGCAATCACTTGCTCGAGATTGGATGTTTGTTTAGTTAGAAGCTAGACGTCTTGACTTGTTTATGCTTCTGATCTCATGATGAGGACGTGGCTGCCGCTTTATACTTCTTTCTATCATCCGAACTCGACACTTGGAGCGCGACTAAAGTGTTAATCTCAAGTTGTGTTGAAAAAAATCAGTGTCTAAATGCCATACAACGACTCCGTCACCCTGATCATATACAATCGTTTCCGTACCGACTTTCGATCCCTCAACCAATCGCCGTTTGTTTATTTGAACCTAGACTGGTATATACTTACATTCAGACTCTGTTAAAGATGCCGAATCAACCCCTTGGGTTCTATTCAGCATCTTCGCAAGTTGTATGCCCGCTTTCCGCATTATTATTGATGGCGGTGCAGGGACTAGTGCTTATGATGCCCGGCGGTTACCTGCCCTAAGCATGATGGAACCATTTACACTATTTCTACCACGCGATTTTGGTCAATTACTCAGATATGAAGGCATATGTGGGCCTGTAAGGTGTTCATACTCGTTCTTATGAGGGAGGATCCGGCGTTGACGACGAAATCTAACATGCTGCCCATGCCTAACCTCAGGGTCTTGGCCATAAATTATCGGTGTTTCAGTTCATTCCCATGTTTTCAGCTTACGACTCTGGTCGGTAAATGCATCCTTCTTCGAATTCAGCGGCACGAGAATGCCGAAACCAGGCTGGTCTTGACGCTGGATAATCCCGGACTTCTCGGCTCCGAGACGCCGAGGATGCCAACACCATTTTGCCGTCCCCACGTAATCTTAGGCCGCCGCTGCTTCGGTTCCGAAAAGGCCGAGAGGAGCACCTGAGCATTTCGTATCCTGTATCTTTCCCATAGTTGCACATTTCCCAGATCCCAAGCACCGACGAGGTGGGCAAAGACAGTCATGCCTCGGGTACCGAAGTTGCCGTCTACCTCTTCCGACAAGGATGACATAACACCACCCTTCCGAGAATCTTCGCCGCAAAACTACAAACTAGTGCCACGGTCCTGTCGAGGTTGTCACCAGCGAAAGGTCCGCTGCGACCGTAGACAGCCTTGCAATAATTGTTCAAGACATGGTATCACCTGTGTGTATACCACAAGGAATACTGATGCACCAAATAGAAGCGTCACTCTTCAGAACATATCCAACAGGCTCGAACGACTAGAAACCTTGCTATTACGTTTGACTGATACTAGTCAAGTCAATACGAGAACCCTCGTCGGTCATGATGGGATTGGCAACGGTGATGAGAGGGAGGGCGAGTCTCACAGCCAATTCCAGGCTCAAGTGGGTGTCAGCGTGGATGCAATCGGAAATGCCAACCAAGACTCATCGAGTCAACGACCCTACAAGTCAACGTGGGAGCTATTATTTAATGATGGACGAGCCGTCCCAGATACAGGCAATTCAAATATTGAAGATCCTCAACAAGATGTGAGTCTGAATGTCTTCTTATAAATTATGACGTGCTTGAAGGCCCCCTCCATGAAACCATAATGACCTATAAACCATCAACTAAACTAACATGACCTGTTTACAAGGAAGCAAGAATCGAAGAAGCTCGGCCTCCTAGTCCGGAAGCCACACTTTCGCATGCCCAGAAATGTACAAGAACTCATCACAGACTTCCCGAGGAGTCAGATACTGGTGTGCCAGTGGGCATGGTCGCTGATGTGTTGGAACTATATCCTGATACTCAGCTAGCTCTTCGCTTATGGAAAGTATACGTCAAATCGGTCGACCCGGTCCTCAAGATTTTACATATACCAACTGTGCAGACTACTGTTATTGCAACCATCCTGGACCCGAGATCTGCGCAGCCTTCAACCGTAGCGCTCACGTTTGCCATCTACTACGCCGCCGTCACAGTCCTTTGTTATGACGATGACGAAGACTCCGTCGACCTGCCAAGGGAAAAACCAACACTTTTAAAACGCTGCAAGACGGCCTTGGATCGCCTGCTTATCCCAAATGATCTCGCAAATCGTCCTCAATTAGAGTCACTACAGGCTCTCGCGATTTATGCGGTGAGTAAAAAGGCCTACCTAGAGATAGATCATTTTTCTCTTTGTACTTTTCATTTCTAACATATCGCATCTGACTTAGACCTGTTTACGAGCGCATGAAATTGGCCGAAGTGTATGGGTCCTCAATGGGCTCGCGATCCGACTAGCTCAGTCTATTGGCTTGAACCGAGACGGTGCCAGCTTACGCCTTAGTCCCTTCGAAACAGAAATACGTCTTCGTCTTTGGTGGCATCTGTGTATACTTGAGTCTCGTGCCCCAGAGGACCAAGGGATTCAACCCACGGTTGATATTGGCAATTGGGGATTACGCCTTCCCCTGAATGTCAATGATGATCAAATTTACCCAGGCATGACCAGTCTGCCAACCGAATCAACCTGTTGGACGGAAATGTCCTTCTTCTTGATTCAAACACAGGCATGCCGGTTGATACATCCCATTCTCGAGACTCCAAAAAGTCCTTCAGATGGTCTCCAGGACATCGAAGAGAAACGAAACAATCTTCGTGGTCCTGGTTATTATACAGCCACCAAATATGGCGTCACGCCGGGATCTGAAACATTGACGGATTTGCCACGGATTGCATCTCAGCATATCATCACCGCCGGCAAGAAGATGATGTTCGTGTTGCAACTACGAGAAGAGATCATTCTGCGAAAGCAAAAAGAGGAACAAGATGATACCACTCCTGACGTCCTCAAGTTGTCTTTCAAGCTGGCCTGCGAAGGGCTTGAGAGCAGCTATATCTTACTGAAGGAAGGTCTGTCGTCCAGATTCAGATGGTTCTTCAGCATGTATACGCAATGGTATGCACTTGCCTACGTTCTGCGGTGTCTTTGCAACAGCCCTTGTGGCTTCGATACAGATCGTGCCTGGTTTCTTGTCGGAGAGCTACTGCCTCGTGGGCTGAGTATTCATGACGACTCAGCTGGTGTTCAAGATGTTTATGGAAATGCAAGCATCTGGGGTTATCTCAATCGGCTTCGACATCAAGCTTTGTCCCTGAGACAACAGGCTCAGACAACTTCAGTCACGGCAGGTCATGTAGGAAATCAACCGTTCGGTACAGGGAGGCCAACTTCGCAGGTCGTTCCGGATGCCGACATGCCACGGGCCGCAGACACGGTAGCCATGGCAAGTGGCGCATCGGCCATATCTGATCTAGGGCAAGAATATGTTACAAATCCCAGCCACAATGTCTTTTCATCTCTGGATCTATCAATGTCAGATATCGCGCTGTTGCCTGATTGGAATGCGGTCATCAATGGGTGCTTGAATGATGACAATTACGAGATAAACCCATCTTGATGGGTCTAGCGTTATTTTACTTTTAAAGGATAGGGAAAATAGAATCATGATACCTAATCGAGCCTTTAGGTTGAGGCTTATGTCAACATCCAGCGGAAGGCTCATAGGAGACTCGAATCGGAGCAAGAGCCCATACACATCTTCTTTGTTTAAAATCTTTTGTCTGCCATGACTATTCCATCACATACATAGCAGCAAGTAGCTTACTGTTAAGGAGTGATACTTATGTACATATCGATCAATTCAAGTCGGATATGGACATTGCGTAGTTGTGACAGTCAATTGTATCAAGACCAGTACGTACGGCAGCCAGCCTAAGTACAAACTCAGAGCTTTGAACGGTTCGAGTGTCGCCTATCTTGACCACTATTGTCAGCCTCTTTATCTTCTCTTTCTTCTTTCTGGTCCGTCGCGTACCCCTGATTGTTTGGATCTGTACCCTCCCCCTTGAACATCGTCTTGGCTGCTTGCTTTATGCTGTCCCCGACCCCGATCCCAGTTTGTTGTTCTGTCCTATCAGATGACCCATCTCCGTGACTTCCGGCCTCTTCTTCTGTGGGTATGTAGTCACTTGTCTCCGCCTTCAGGCTGATCGGGTCGCCAAGCTGAGATGGGTTTGCGCCCTCATGAAGCTGCTTTGTAGCTTTCTCCCTTAAGGTTTCGCCGGCCGGGGTGCTTCGACGTTTTTCGGAAGGCAAGTCTTCGTTGATTTTGTGTGCCATGATTGCAGAGCTGGTTTGTGCGCATAAAGCGAGGAGAAGCGAAGCCATGGGGAAATTTTATTTTCTACACTCTGGTTAGATCCAGCATAATAACATTAAAATGCAATCACATGTCAAAGAAGAGTCTCCCGTTGGTTTCTAGATGTTCGTCATCAAAGAATCTCGATCTATCGGCTTTTAGAAGAATCATCGGCGAAATAGTCGTCGACGTTTCGATGACCTCACGATTCAGCCATGGCTCGACCCGGCTCTCTCGCCACTCATGAAACTATCCTAAAACAATCTAGCATGTCCAACAAGCGACGTTTCTAACAATAACAGTAATCCTTAGTGTTGAATGCAAGCCGATAGTGGCCCTCGTATTAGTTGCCTTGGGACGAGTTTTCTTGTCCGAAAATATCACAGTATATTCTTCCAATCCGTGGTCATGGTAAACCTATTAGTGCCTCCCATAACCATGAATCTATAAAATCTACTTCGGTCTCAGCATCTCCTGTAGTCGTGTCTACCATCTCCGCAAGAGACAAAATTTGATTCGAAGAAAGATTTTCCACTCCTTCAAGGTCTTGCTCTGCAAAAAGAGAAGTCCGCCTTCTGGCCCTAAACTGATCTGATGAAGACAGAACATGCGACATACAATGCAAGTTAATAGTTTCAGAGCCGATCTGGGTTTGGTTTGTAGCTTCTATCGCCATATCATGTTGCCATATCCGCATTAGGCTATTCAGTCAGACCCGTCAACCAACAATGGAGTGCACTCATTGAGATCGTCTGCAATAGATGCTATACTTCTCAAAACGTGGTGAAAACTAGGGAGAAAACTTGCTTTTAATCTTTCCTCAACACCGTAAACTTCTAATTTCATGACATATTGTTAATCATAAGATCAAATCATGACACCCTATAGATCACTTACTTTTAACTACCTGAGACGTAACATCGGATAGACGAACGTGGATATACAGGGCAACATCTCTTGATGTTCCCCGTGGCTGAGGCATTGAGGTGGTGATGTCCCCGTCCTGCACACAAATCGGCACTCCTAGAGATATCGAGAACGTCCGATCAAGGATATACACCGTCCACCAAACTTTGTGGCAACTATTTACCAGATCAGGGCCCCAGTCATCTATCGGGCACTCACGGTGGAGGCCGAAAGCAAGCGCCATACGAGATGCCTGGCCAATCTAGGAAGTATTCGATCAGCTCATAGTTGTTTGTATGTCCAGGTTCTTTTCTTACGTAAACATAAGCCGAATTGCGCATGTCTGCTGCTTGGAGGTAGAGTGCTATTGCTCACAACATCTTAATGGAAGTAATAGGATCTTTGAACAAGTAGGCTGGGTCCGGAAGAAGTTCCATTGCTCGAATGAAGAGTTCCTCTCCGGGGAGAGCAGCCGAGTCCTTGGAGAAGGCCACAACCAGTAGGATTTGGTACATCCGATTCATGGTCCGCTCTGGCCTATCTCAACGTTACGGACGATGGCAACACAGTTTTCACCTGGTTCTCCAACCTGACATCGCTTTCTGCCCTCTTCTGCTGGGACATGATTTGTCTCTCTAATATACGCATGAGGTATGCATGGAAAAAAACAGGGTCGGTCGCCTGAAGAGCCCCCATGGAGGTCGAAATTCTTCCCATGGACTCCATATTAGTGCATTTTCTGGTGTATCATACTCATCATTGCCGAATTCTATCTTGCAGAATGGCCCCTCAACAGCCCGACCACGGCTGAAACATTCTTCGCAACGTACGTCTCAGTTCTAGCCATCATTGTACTTTACATCGGCGCAAAATTCTACTACCGTGGCCGGCGATGGGTGGATACGAAAACGGTGAAACTGGATGAGAGCCGACGGTTCTACTCGGATGCGAGGCTTAAGGAGCCTGAGAATAGTCTAGCTTTCGGTAAACTCCGCAATCTTATTAACAAGATCTGAGAGGAAGTGATCTGTTGTTATCAGTTATTCTCTCTCCTCTTACCAAGGGTTAAGAATAGCATGGATGTAGTCTCAGGATAGTTAGAGGGTGTTTTAATCGGATATGGTTACAATGCGCTGTCTTGTTGACTATGTATGTTTATCAGTCCCGTCATGTAGTTAATCAGTTCCTCATAAGTCCAGCCGATCACTAGGCATGAAGCATCAGTTATGTTTCGACTTTTATTTTATGATGATGATTTTATAACTTCACTAAGCACTCTACCCGACAGCAAGGGCTAAAAAGAGAGCCCTTGAGTCACAACATCGGCCAAACCTCCTTCCGGAAGAGCAGGAAATTACAGTTCGAGCCAAGACCAATTCATATTCGAGCTTCCATTCCAAAGAGCACCATGGGAAGACAAAACGCGGCAAAGAGTCCCAGTTCTCGGGCTGGAGTTTGGCATACAGCTGATCCGCGCTCACTAGGCAATGGCAGGAACTGGTCCCGCCCTGGTTTTGCCACAGCGGATGGGAACAGACGAAGCAAATATGCATAATAGCCTCAGGCCAGATCGCATCATACATTGGCTTCTGCTTATATACTTGTTTCTTTGCCCTCCAAGTCTCCCCTCGCCATACCTATCAAAGACATACAGCAAATTGCCAGCATACATGTCATGATGGCTGAGGCTCCTTCTTTAACATCCTTCAAAGCACTGTCTTTTGACTGCTACGGCACTCTTATTGACTGGATCTCTGCCATCAGATCCGACTTGCAGACTCTGATCATCTCTGGCTTACCAAACGATCACCCTTAAGTTGCCGCTCCTGGTCTTGCGATTCGCCAACTCTGACAATATGCCCGCAAAATAGAGCAAAGTTCTTGCCCGCCCACCAAAAACGTTGTTATGGAAGCTGCTTTGCGGAAAATGGCAACAGAATCTGGTACAACAGTTTCCGATGCGGATGTCCGCGCTTTTGGTCTCGCGGCTGGCTTATACCCAGCATATCCAGACACCATCGCCGGGCTGCGTCAGCTCAAGAAACACTATAACCTCATTATTCTATCCAATATCGACAATGCCTGCATGAAAGAAATGCTTGAAGGGCCCTTATCCGAGGTCCAGTTTGATGCAGTTTATACAGCTGAAGACATTGGTTCCTTCAAACCTTCAGCGGCCGATTTTGACTACCTTTGCGAGCGGGTGAGAGGATCTTGGAGTTGATTCGGATCCTCGTTCAGGGAACCTACTCCATGTAGCCCGAAGTCTGTACGCGGACCATGCGACTTGCAAGGATATTGGGATGCGCAGCGTGTGGATCATGAGGGATGCAGTAAATGGAGGTCCGATAGCTGAGGCTGAAGTCCAGGAGTACAAGGACCGTGTTGCATACGGCTGGAAGTTTGAATCTATAGGCGCCTTTTCGGAAGAAGTTGAACGACAGTTCAACGCCTTGTAGGAAACATATTCGTTGGCTATTTCATTTTCTCCGTTCTCAGCCCCAGGTCAATTACCTCAGACTTCCCTGCATTAGCGAAATAGCTAAATTAAATCCTGATTGAAGTGTGCACGTTAATGAAAATCGTCTTGTGTTTTGTCGTGGCTGTTGCTACGCATCGAAGAGTCTTCCACCCCTTCATACCATGTTCATGAACAATCATTTCCACGTACCTCGAATACTTCGGGGCGGCTCCTTTCAACATCTCATGTGTTCCTATCACAGACTTCATGTTCTTCGTTTACTCTATCAGTAGATTTATATAAATTTTGGCATTGGTCAACCACCCCATCGTTTAGCATCATCATCATCAGCACATAGCAGGTAACAATCACTGATCACTACACAGATTAACTACTGATATCATGCCTTCAAAAGACTATACCCAGTCGTCTTTCTGGGCGGGTGCTCGCAAGACGGCCGCCTCTGCTATGGCAACGGCATCTTCTGCTGTTGCCAACGTGGCCAGCAAGCTACAGAGACCCGAGGACAAGGGCTACTCAACTATCTCGGACAGTCATAAGATCCTAGGTAACACTGGTGAAGACCATGTCAACATCACCAAACCTAAATTTAAGGGGACCCAGACTTCTTCGGGTTCGGACGCTTTTGAGCCGTTGCGTCCTGTTGATGCAACTCAGCGACGAAAGCAACCGATTGCTACGGAGCGGTATGATCCCTTTCGTGACAAGAATGAGTAGCTTTCTTGTCTTTCTGATCTTCCATGCCTGTAGAGTGTTGAGTGTTTAGTGAACAGTTTGAACAATAAACTATTTTGGTCTCCTCATTTTTCTCAAGCTGCGCGCCCGTGACAATGAACAAAGAAATTATAGCAAATACGATAGGCCCATGTGCAGTCATTCGTAATTAGATCCATGGGCCTGAATTCCCTGATGCAACAAAGTCATTATGAACTAGATCAAGATTGGGCTTGGTTGTATTAGTGGCTGTTATCAGGCCTTCAATGGTACTTCCGGGCATTAATAAGAAGAACCTCGGCTCGTCGCTACATGAAAACGACGTCCAAAGCAGTAAAGAAGGTTAACGCAAATCATAGGTGATCGTCCTACCCTATAAGAACTTGTGCTGCCAATCAATGATTTAAAGTCAAATCGTTCATTCCATACCAATCACTCAGACAATGGCCCGAGCCGACAATCTAGGATTCCAGGGGGGATCGATGAAATCTTACGTCAATGGCTGCTAGTCATCTCGCAATTGGACTCCTCTTAAGGGAGGATCAACTAAAGGTTAAAACAGAATCAGGCTAAATTAACGGCATCCTCCTGCGAAAAGCATTAGGTAAAATTCTAGAGCACGGATAAGGCATCGTTGGAAGCAAGTATCCTCTTTGTGGGCCGGGGCTCAATTGATACTCTGTCACCGAAAAAAACAACAGCGCGTCAGTCCCGAGGTAATCAAAAGTCGACTGCAAAGACTCAGAGATTAAGAAGATGAAGGATCCCGAAAATACACGGCTGAGTCCATAATTAAGTAGCGGTTTTGTGGGCTATCGCTTGTCGATTGCAGCGTTGTCGGCCTTGATCAGGCCATTTACTTGGTTGTCGGTCAGCCTTGAGCCTCATTCGGCCGACATGTGCAGAAAGTCCCGAGTTCAAATAAAGCCAGGCTCCTTGACAGGGGTATATTCGCATTTGCCTAGGATAACCGGCGGCCAGGAGCATGCTTGGGCCACTCGGCTCTGCTAGATCGGGGGTTCCGCGGTTGCGATACGTTGAGGCGCGAAATGAATTATCCAGGGGACGAGGTTGCGCCAGGGTTTATTACCGAACGCCTAGATCCTGTTGCCGACGGATCGGAGACCAGCCTTGTGTCCGAGAGGGTCCGAAGAGAAGAGATTCTCGCAATGACATGCCGAGGAGACTCAGCAACTCTCGGCGGACCCTCCGCGACGGACGCGATCGTGACGAGGGCCAACTTCGGAGGAACATTCTGTTTTGCTTCGGTGTGGCCGATGTGACGTTGACCGAGGGCGCGGTTCATTATTAGTTCTTTACCCCCAAACTCGACTCGGGTGAAAGACGACCGCCGAGAGGATGGGCATGGCCATGACTAAGTCGGATGGAGGGAGCGAATTGGTCGGGTTGTGGAATCGGCCGTCCAATCCATCCTTGGCAAAGGCCGGCTCGGCGGGAAAAGACTCTGCCAGGCCAGGCCAGCCCAGTTTCGCCCCAACCCCCACTGCTGAAACCATCCATCCAGTCGATTGGGCTGGTGAGGTTCCGGAAGCCAGCGCAAGATAAGCAAAGCCAGCCCAAGCCAGCCCAGGCCGGAGGAGGAAAAGAGAGTGAGAGTCTGACCGTCCCGAGTGGCCCTCTTTCCTTCTCCCACTCTGTCCCGTCTCCGTCTGACCAGCGCGCCTTCCCTCCCGACCTGACCTAACCTTACGATTCATCATCCATCCGTCAGTGAGCGAGCGAGCGAGTGAGGGAAGGACCCGTCCACCGCCGGAAATATCACTCCCGCCCGCGCTCCATCCTCTCGCTCTCGCTCCTACTTTTTTCTTCTCTCTCTCTTCTTCCTTTCATACCCTTTTTATCGGCACAATCATGAACTCATTCGCCCAGTCGCAGGCGAACGTCAAAGAGTACATACGAAAGGCCACGACCGGCGGGTGTCCTGAAGTCCGTCATGTGGCGGAATTAATCGCCGAGGACATGGTTGAGGAGGAGGTCCGGATGGAGAATGCACTGCTGGCGCTGCTGATCCTGAAGCAGTACCAGATCAAGAAGCGGGTGAGTCTCACCGACACTGATGAGGTTTGTCCACCACTGACGCCCGCCGCAGCGGAATTCCAGCTCGGGAGACGGCGAGGAGGAGGAGGAGGACGATGAGGAGGACTACGAGGACGATGATGAGGTGACGGATGAGACGCCGGTTGGCCCGCGACGCGATAATGTCTTATCGCGCAAGAGGGCGCGCAGCCCGTCGCGGGAGATCACGCCCTGCCCGGGGCCCAACCGCGAGTCGTTGATGATGCTGCAGGCCCGGAAGCGAGTGAAGACGGAGCCCACGTCGACGCCCTCGACGGCCTTGACCACGCCGGCCAGCACCAGCCCGCCCGTCGCGTATGCGGCGATGGCCTCGACACCTCGTGCCTCATCCGCGACGCTGCCCGTCCAGCGCCCGCTGCACTTTGGCGCCCTCCCAGCTGCCGCCGCCGCCGCCGCCCTGGCCCGGGTCCAGGCTCAGATGCCGCCCAGGATGCCGCCCGCGATGCCGCAGCGGCCTGTCGGTGCCACCACCACCACGACGTCCAGGACCATCAACGGCGCCAGGATTACTACCACCATCACCAGCGCTGGCGGCATCACCACGAGGATGGTGTCGGCTCCCTCCGCTGCCGCTGCCACTAACGCTGCCAACGTCGCCGCACCGAGGCCTATGGCTGTTCCAAGGCCTGTTATGGCCACATCAAGGCCTGTTGCCGGATCAAGGCCTGTCATCACTGCGCGGGGGCTCGGCGTTCCCAACCCCACGACCACCACCAACGCCCTCCCAGCCGCCGTCATCGCCAACAAGCAAGGCCTCAGCACCACGAATCCCGCCGCCCCACGGGGTCTAGGAAATGCCACGGCCACCGGGACCACTCCGGGCCCGAAGCCCTTCACCATCACCATCCCGCCCGGCGCCCGACGCCCCGACGCCACATGCATCCGGGCCATGCGGGATGTCAAGGCGCGAATGACCGGCCAGGCGACCGACGCACACATCGCCGCTGTATGCCGCAAGTTCCTAGTGTATCCGAAGCTGCCGACAGCCTACCTCGCCGTCTGCGACGAGGGCAAGCAGGACCTGTTCTGGATGTTCGCTGGCGACATGAGCACCCTGCAGCTGCGCGTACTGGATAACTGCGAGCCGGCCTCGATGCTGTACGCCAAGGGCATCTTGAAGCGACGCATGGGTCCGTATGTACCGCCTTGGCCTGTCCGCGCGCCCGCGCAACAACAGGCACCGCCACCGCTGGGGTACAACTCGGTGCTGAAGACGCAACACATGAAGGAGATTGACCTACGACCCCGACCGAGTCTTCGTGATAGAGTTACCACGTGGCTGGGCAATGTCAGCGGGCCGTAGTTGAGGAGAGGCGTGACGATACTAAAATGAAAGAGGAGGATCTCAACAAAATATTCCACACAACAATCTACGACACAACACACACTACACACCACACAGCAAGTTTTGAATTTCAATTCCCCCCTTTTTGCATATACATTCCACGATATCATGAAATTGGGCAAGGAGCAAGAGCGGCATAGAACTGAAGATGGGCATAGACAAGGAAGCATTTGCGTCGGAGTTGGGGCTGGCAAATGGTGTTTTTGATTTCACAATAGGCTACTTAATATTATTAATCGTTACGACGACAGTTCTGATCATGTGCCACCGTATGTGAAGATGCCAACTGTAGATGAAAGACAAGTCGACGGTATCCTTGTTGAAATCCTGAAGGTCGGCCGGTCGGTCGGTGTCTTAGACTCGCGAGTCGGCGGCCCGAGACACCGACCATATAATAAGAATGAGCCCTGTTAAATTTGTCAAGTGGCCGAGGCTCGGCGATTACTTATAATCACTGGAGGCTCAAATGAGAATTGCAGGGTTTGGGATGAATGAGGCGAAATGATAGACGAAGGGTGCAGTTTTAGGTAAGCGGGGGAGCATGGTTGTCGTCCGTCCGTGTCATGAAAGTCCGTCGCCGTAGGTTGGCATAATTAGTACAAGGACATCTGATAATTGCTGGGCATCCAAATATAGAAACACGTCAATCAGTCGTGTTATCGCCGCCACAACGTTAATCCAACAGACATTCTGGTTTGCATGATTGCATCAACAGGCTAGGCCCAACAGCAGCGCAGCAAGGCATTCTCGCGCCCAGAACGTGCACATGCATTCACCAGTCTCACCCGAACACGAAAAAGGATGGCGCTGAGGGGCCTGCAAAGGGTTTGGGAGGGGAGGGGGCTGAGTGAGATCCCAGGGTGCGGAGAAGGGCCGGACCTCGTCAACCAGATCACGCAAGTTGGTCTGCTGCTGCATCTGTATCAGTACGGCCATCATTGTTCGACACAAGAGACGAACGGTGTGGCAGGCCGGGTTAGTGGCCAGGAACCGTGAAGCTGCGATGCTGCAGACCTGTGACATCAGTTGTTTGCTGGCGCGCGCAGCGACCAGGATAAATAGAGACAGACGAATGACGCCAGCCAGGGGTGCTGAAAAGCCAAGTTTTGCATCCCGGTCCAGTCAGTCAGTCAGTGTCTAGGAGTCTGTCCCCAAAGTCCATCCTGAAAGGCTGCACGTCAGGATCGCCGCCGCCGCCGCACACCACCTCGCGGGGGGCAAAACGGACGTGAGACTCAAGCAGTGTTGAAACAACGGGAGGGAGTGAATGTTCTGTTTCTGATGGGAGAATGCGTCGCAGGTGCGGGCCCGTTGCGCGGCCCAGCGACACGGATCGGGGATAGAGATGGTGGCTGGGTCGCGGAAGTCCGTCCGTACGAGTTCTGGAGAGACAAGCTGATGAGGGTTAGAGTGCAGTTCCCAGGGTTGGTTGGCCCAGTCTGGAAGGTCTTGCAAGCCACTGGAATTGCAGTCCCTCAGGGCTTGCTTGTTAGTGCTGGGCTCTGTGAAATTTCCTGGAGGGGTAAGTTGAACCCTGTTACCGTAGAGACTGGGGGGTTGTTTAGTTGTTACTCCTCTAATACGTACAATCTCGCTCCTCACGGCGAGCGAACACGCTCTCGGCGCCCGCGACTTCTCCAGCCTCCGCGATCCAGTTCGCAGACGCAACTGAATTGGCTGGCTGCAGCCGCTGGGCCAGACCTAACAGGCCTCCCTCCCAGATCCTTGCGTCGGGTCGGGGGGCTGCATCAGCACCTCAATCCTGGCTGGCTCCAGCTTGCACCGCCCCGGGGGAGGCGAGACTGAGCGCTAAGATCTCCCCAGTGGAGTCAACGGTACTGAACTCCAGCTAAGGTTGCTCGTGCTAATGCTAACGGGCAGCTAACCAACGTAACCGTCGCCCGCTGCGGACTCCGTTGCAGCAGCTGGAGCGCCTATCGTCTCAGGAGTTTCCTCTGGGCTGGGCTGCCACTTGACATCCATTCTTCCTTCACCACGCCTCGACACTTACGTATTCCTCTTCTCTCCTGCAAATCACATCTTCTCGACGGTATCTGCGTTTTCTGCATTTCTCTCCCCTCGAATCGCATCCCGCGCGCAAGCCCCGTCCTCCGAGTGCGAGTCTCCCATCAACACCACAACACCTGGCGCAGACACATGTAATCGATCCAAAACAACAACTCTCTCCCTCCCTCCTCCTCCTCCAGCCATGGAGCTGGCGCACGAGCTGGTGCACGAGCTCGTCGCTCGCAACAGCACCAACAGCACTTCGAGCGACTCCTCCTCCGAAAATCGACCGGCCTCCTACAAAGTCATCGGTATCTCCTTGGCTATCGGCTCCGGCGTCTTTATCGGAACGTCGTTTGTGCTGAAGAAGGTCGGCCTGTTGCGCGCCAACGAGAAGTATAATGAGGCGGCGGGCGAGGGCTATGGCTACTTGAAGAATGCCTTTTGGTGGTCGGGCATGACGCTCATGATCATCGGCGAGATCTGCAATTTCGTCGCCTATGCTTTCACAGACGCCATCCTCGTGACGCCGCTAGGCGCCCTGTCGGTGGTTATCACCACCGTCCTCTCGGCCATATTCCTCAAGGAGCGTCTAAGTATGGTCGGCAAGGTCGCCTGCTTCCTGTGTATTGTCGGTTCTGTGGTCATCGTCATGAACGCGCCTGAGGAGTCGTCCGTCTCCGATATCCAGGAGATGCAGCACTATGTCATTGCGCCAGGATTCTTGACGTATACGGGCGTCATCATAGTCGGCTCAATAATTACAGCGTTCTACGTCGGTCCGCGCTGGGGCAAGAAGAACATGCTGGTCTACATCTCCATTTGCAGTTGGATTGGAGGGCTGAGCGTCGTCTCGACCCAGGGGCTAGGCGCCGCCATCGTGGCTTGGATTGGCGGCAAGCCCCAGTACAAAGAATGGTTTCTCTGGGTGTTGTTTGTGTTCGTGATAGGGACACTCTTGACGGAAATTATATACCTAAACGTATGGCAATTCCCGGGGCTTCAGGCACGTCAATTGTTTGCTAACATGGTCGCAGAAAGCTCTAAACCTCTTCAACGCCGCCCTCGTCACCCCCACCTACTATGTCTACTTTACGAGCACTACCATTATCACTTCCGCCATCCTGTTCCAAGGCTTCAAGGGAACTGTGGAGTCTATCGTTACCGTTGTGTTGGGTTTCTTAGTTATATGTTCAGGGGTGGTATTACTACAGCTCTCCAAGTCCGCCAAGGACGTTCCAGACGCAGCCGTATTCAGCGGCGACCTCGACCAGATTCACACCATTGCTGAGCAAGAACAACCAGAGTCAGAACCAAAAGCCGATGCTATTCGTGGAGCGGCCGCCATTGTGCGCAGGATATCTCAGGTCCGCATGAGGATGGAGGCAGACGAGCTGAAGCGGCTTCATGAGGAGAAACAGATGATGAACGAGATGGAGCCCATCCAGGAGGACGCGCAACAGGAGTGGGAATGGGACGGTCTCAGACGTCGGAGGACTATCGCTGCTCGGACGGCCAGCACCCGTTCGAGATCTGCCACATCGCCGCCACCGTCTTCATACTATAGGCAGGCCACTCCGCGACCAACCTTCCAGCACCACCCTCCGCTGGGAATGTCGCAGTTCCCAGTCGACGACGGAGATGACGAAGAATCGCACGACGGCGGGAGCACCTTCTTCTCGAGCATCGCGGGTACGATCCGCGGAAGAGCCCGTACCAATGCCTCAGCGCCGCCCTACGACGAGTACTCGCAAGACAAAGTGCGCAGTCCGATGCACCCCGTGCCGCTCACGGAGATCCACGTGCCTCAGCAGAAGCCCGACGACGAGGCTGGCGCCTATTACGGCCGCACGCGCGCCCATGTCTTCCCCCATCACGACGACAACACGGAATACCGTGGCGCCTCGTCTGGCAGCATACACAGCCAAAGCCTGGCGCCCACGCCGCCGCCACACTCAGCCCGCCGCCAGTTCTCATTCCGCAACGTGTTCGCGCGCTCGTCACCGCACCTCGAGGCACCAACCGAAGAGGAGCGCATTGGGCTGGTCAAGGAGGCCGAGCGGGAGAGCCAGATCAGCGATAAGGATGATGCGGACATGCACACGCGGAGTAGCAAGGAGGATGAGCGGGACGGCGGCGGGCCGGCGTTCATATAAAGGGGAGAGGGGGGTTATACACTCACGGATTCGGCCGTTGGCATTTGCATGGTGTTGGGGCGTTGGTTGACTGCTGCTTTCTGCTGCACGGTTTGTATACTACCTACCTGTCATTATGGCATAGACACCCGGGTTTCAGTCTGGTTTTCTTTCGGGCTGCTTTGGATAAATACGAAGCGTGATGAGGAACTACTTATGATGGGATGTCCATGATGAGAGATCACCAGCGATGAACTCTGAGAAAACAAGGGCCTTGAAGAAGATAGAGCCAACAGGACAAGAACAAATATACATATCTGACACTAAAAGCAATCTCGGGCTATTATATTTGACTTCTGTGAGATATGGTCATGATCCTCCGCCAAGAGCGGACTGGTAACATTATATATCGCGCCCCATGGCGGGACTATAGCAATATCTAGCAAAAGTTCTATACACCACTTACCTGGCTTTCCATCCGCCCTCGTAAAAAATCCGAAGAATCCACTGTGTTGAAATCATGGAAACATTTTAGCAAGATCAACAAGCCGCCCCTAAACGCCGTGCAATGCCAAACAAAATCATCATCATAGAGGAGAAAAAATGTGTGTTCTATCCCTTTCGAGATTAACCGGTCGAGAAATAGGTAATTGAAGGACTACCAGTCCGCTGCCCAGCCGTTCTTCTCGAGGAAGTCCTCGCAGGCTCGCTTGAGGTCGAGGTTGGGTCGTAGATCGGAGACATGGAGGGGTTCGCGGGTGATAGGATCAGTGGGATGGCGACGAAGATGCTCGAGAATCGAGGCTCGCTCGTAGGACTTGCCCGACTTGGTCTACTCCCTTGTCAGTACTTTCGTCCCTGTACAATAAGGGGTAGTATTTCTTACCACCACCGGGTCGATCATGATGCCAAAGCTGATATCATCGATCGCCCAGTCCGGCACCTCGCGCTTCTTCTCGCTGCCGCCCCGCGCCGAGTCGAATACCTGGATGATCTGCTCCCTACGCTCATTGGCATCCTCTTCGATCTCGCGGCGCTCCTCATCATCCGCCGCCTCCGCCAGCATCGCGGCCCGGTTCTGCTCGTTCAGCTCCAGCACCTCGCGCTCGAGCTGGCGGGACTGGCGCAGGCGCTGCTTCTCCTTCAGCTCCCAGCGCTCGTGCTTGCAGCGCAGCACCAGCGTGGTCACGGCGGCCAGCGAGCGGTCGTTAGTCTGCGCGCAGAGCTTGTGGGCGGCGAGGGCGCTGGCGAGGGCCTCGTCGGGCTGGTTGAGGGAGAGCTGGGCTTGCGCCATGTAGTAGTGCGCCTTCATGTTGTCGGGCTGCTGGTGGATGCACTCCTGGCAGTCGGCGATGGCGTTGTACCAGAGCTCGAGCTTGAGGCGGGCGAGGGCGCGGTTGGTGTAGAGCGCCGGGTTTCTGCTATCGGCGAGGATGCTACAGTACACACCATTAGACATATATATCCCTCATGTTTCCCTCTTTCATGAGCAGTAGAGGGGGTGGGTGTCATGGAGAGAGCTCACGCCTTGGAGTATTGGGCCTCGGCCCCAACAAAGTCGCCGGCTTGGAACAGCCGGTTGCCCTCCTCTTTCATGGCCTGGGCGGCCACGGCCTGCGACGCATCCCGTCCCTTAGACATGGCGCCTTTGTTGCGCCAGACAGAAACTCGGTAGACGAGGTGGCGCTTTTGAAGCGCAGTGAGGCGGACTTGCGGAGATGAACCCCGCGAAAGGTGAATGGAGGACGGAAGATTTATGGATGCGAGGGTGCGTCCCCCGCTTTGGAATTCACCTCAAAGGCGCCTTGAATGCGGGAATGGAGTGTGTTACCCCTCCCGAAAACGGTTCTGTTGTCACGGTTGTGATGCGTGAATCATGATGGACACTCTATGAAAGGTGCCGGTCACGGCGGCTTGAATGATACCTGGTCCCTGGCCAGTCAGATTTCTAAGCGCCGGGCTAGAACTTTCGAGAAGGGAGCTGTCCTAAGGTAGAAGCGAGGATCAACCATTAACGGTTGTCATGGAGGTACTTCATGACATGGATTCTGAAGGGGGTAATCTATGAGCCAGGGTATCACATGTAAGTCACTATCATATGACGAGTTGTGTCTTAAGCAACGGCTGCGGCAAGTTACGAGCCTCTTTGGGCGATACTCAGTCGCGCCTGACTATCTCACTTACAGTCCAAGCCGAGACTACAGTGTGCACCAACACCAACACTGTACGGACACGGTGCTCCCGTCATCCGCCGCTATGCCTCACCCGACTAAATCTCAAGATGTCAGTTAAAGCTGCACCACAAACCACCCTCTCGCGTCATTGAGATCCATTGGGAGCTGGCCCGGCCCAGCATCTCATCCAGCCATGTCCGCCTCGCTCCTCCGCTCAAGATGCGGCCTTTCCGCCACCCGAGCGACCCCTACCATGCGCTCCTCCTCCGCCCAAACGCCCATGATCGCCCGTCGATACGCCTCTTCCTCTTCCAGCACCGGAGCTTCCAATGTGCGAGCCGTCCTTGTTGGCGGAGCGGTTGCGGCGACAGTCTACGTGGGATATCTCTATGCGACCGATACTCGAGCATTCTACCATAGATGGGTGGTTCCGCCGCTGATACGGTGGTCGTTCCCTGATGCTGAGGACGCCCATCATGTTGGCACCACCGCTCTCAAAGTACTCTACGAACTCGGCCTGAACCCTCGAGAGCGCGACACGACCATCAATACACCCGAACTCTCCGTCAATGTCTTTGGAACCGACCTACAAAACCCAATTGGCATCTCTGCGGGCTTGGACAAGGATGCCGAGATCCCAGACGCGCTGTTTGCGCTCGGCGCTGGCATCGTCGAGGTCGGAGGCTGCACGCCTCTCCCTCAGGAGGGAAACCCGAAGCCGCGAGTATTCCGGGTACCGAAGCTAGACGGCATGGTGAACCGATACGGGCTGAACTCGCGAGGCGCAGACGATATGGCCATCCGGTTACGAGACCGGCTACGACGATACGCGCGCTCAATCGGCTCAACAGAGACCGCTGTGCTCAACGGCGAGGCCAATGTGCCTCCAGGCAGCTTGTTGCCCGGAAGACTGTTGGCAGTGCAGATTGCGAAGAACAAGGAGACGGACGAGAAGGACGAAAAGGCCGTTGCCGAAGACTACGTCTACTGCGTGCGCCGGTTGGCTCGATATGCCGACGTCCTGGTTGTCAACGTCAGCAGCCCCAACACTCCCGGCCTGCGCGACCTCCAAGCCACCGAGCCCCTGACACGGCTTCTAAGCGCAGTCGTCCAGGCTGCCTCCGAGACAGACCGCAAGCAGCCCCCCAAAGTCATGGTCAAAGTCTCGCCCGACGAGGACGAAGACACACAGATGGCAGGCATCGTCGAAGCCGTGCACAACAGCGGCGTCGACGGCGTCATCGTCGGCAACACCACCAAGCGCCGCGACGTCATCCCTGCCGGTATCACCCTCTCGCCCAAAGATCAGGCCAACCTGATGCAAACAGGCGGCTACTCCGGCCCCATCATGTTCAGCCGGACGCTAGACCTCGTCGGCCGGTACCGCAAGATGATGGACGCGTACTCGTTCAAGGACGCGAAGAAGGGCGATGCTCAAAAAGTGATTTTTGCTACGGGTGGGATTGTGAATGGTGAGCAGGCGCACGAGATTCTGAATGCGGGTGCGAGTGTGGCGATGGTTTATACGGGGATGACCTATGGGGGTGCGGGAACGGTTACGAGGATTAAGAAGGAGTTGAAGGATAAGTTGTGAGCTTTGGACTCAGTGAGTGAGGGTTTGGCATGAAGATAGGAGGCACATTTCTCTGAGAGCTGAGTTCGGCTCAGCTGCTTCGAAGCCAACACATTAGGGGACACTGCTGTCTCTCACTACCTGTATCAACTAGACGTCTGATAAATGAAAAATCTTCTTTGTAATGCCGCCATGATACGTCAATCTACTCGGTTGAGCTAGCTAACAATGTTAGGCATCATCTGTGATGCGGTTCAAAGTTAGCGGTCTCTTCTAATGACCCTGAAATGAAAAAGAACAGTAGTGTTCATCGTTGGATGATACAACGCTCTCATGACCCCTCTAGGTTTCACTCTCGTCCGAGGTTTCCTAGACCCGGCTGTGACTCGCGCTGGTTCGGCTCCTCTCATCGTCTTCCACCGTTCCTCTCTTGGCGATCTGTCCTACCGTCGCGGCTCGTGCGATATCCAGCTCGGCTTGGGGATCCTTGGTAAGGCGGCATAGGCTGGGCAGCTCATGGCAGCATGGCCAACTCGACGACAGAGCTGATAATGCAGCTTCTCTGCGTCTTGGCCACGCCTAAGCACGCCGGCCGGCCTCTCCCCAGGCCCCTCGCCGCGGAAACAATCTCACCTCCATCTTCTCCGGCTTGAGCGTAAAAGTCGGGCCCTTGACCTTCACCCGCGGCCCTCCCCGCGGCGGCCGAATATCGAACCGCACGACTAACTCCATCACGAAGACTTTGATCTCCGTCATGGCGAGTTGGCGCCCGATGCAGCCTCGGGCTCCGTGATGGAAAGTCTCGAACGCGAAGGCGTCCCGTAGGTCATCAGGGAGTTTGATCCAGCGATCGGGGTTGAAGACGTTCGCGTCGGGACCCCAGATCGAAGAGGACCTGTTAATCACGGCGGGACATAACTGGACAATGGTGCCTCTGGGAATGAAGTGGCCCGCGATCTCAACCTCTTCGGCTGCTTTACGGGGGGAGAGTGCCACTAGTGTTCTCAGTCAGCGGACATCTTGATGGCCAACGGTAACACTGACCTGGGCAGTATAGACGAAGAACTTCTCTCACAAAGTTGTGAAGGAACTGAAGCCTTTCAATATCGTCATAAGTCGGCCATTCATCCTGCGCAAAGAGTCTTTGGGCTTCCTGACGGAGACGGCGTTGGTCCAGTGGGTGACAAGAGAGTTCGTGGATTGCCCATGCGATGGCACAAGCGGTGGTGTCGTGTCCTGAATATTATTCTTGCGTCAGTATTATTGACACCTTCAGGTTGTATCATTTCTTTATCGGCAACTCACCCAATACTAGTAGGTTCATGACCTGTCATGACCAGTTAGCATACATATTATGTACCTTTCTTACTTAAAGTAGAACTCACATATTCAACTGTCTCTTCACAATCCCAGTTCTTAGCTCTGGAGTTCAGCCAATTCTGGAGAACGTCCGGCGTGTCATATATCCCCAATTTGTTGTCCAGGGTGACCACATAACGAGCCAAGACAAGTTCTCGGATAATGAGTCGTGCCTTGTCGGAAGCCTTCATGAAGTCTCGGCAAGCCGGGACCATCTGAAGAGCTCGCCGACAAGGCACAACCGAGTTGAGAAAATTTATGATGTGGCCAAGGCTGGATTGGCTCATCAGAGTTGTGATAGCATCGAAGAACGGAGACTTGGCTCCCTCGAGCTGGCCAAGCTCTAAGCTAACGATTTCGTTGCTGATCACATCTAGAACCGCTTTCCACAGTGACCCTTGAACTATAGTTTGTAGCGTTAATTCATGGCCTCGAAGTGTTGTCCGCTTGGCTTACCTTCAATGTTATCTCGGCCTCGTGAAGCTTTCCTCAGGACCTTGGTCCATTGTCTTGCCTTCGCCTGCATGATCAACACCGCATCCTTCACTTTCCAGCTTATGAAGGATTCTAATCATAGTTGTTAGCAAAAGACTCCCAGATCCCACTCTAGCATCCAACTCACTCATGAAAACAGTCCGTCGTTCCCGATGCTTCTCGCCCTCTGCAAAGGGCAAGCCATCGCCAATCAGACTGGCCGCGAACCGACGAGCAAATTCTGGCTTGACAAAGCTAGAGTTCTTCGTACACAGGATCTCTCGATATGCGGTGATGCTATTGACGATGAGAGTCTCCGAGTTGGCGAAGTTCAGATATCGGATGAAGTGTGCGTCTGGCCACTGACGAGACCACGTGCGGAACAGATCTGGAAGCCATGAAACATTCAGAAACTTGAGCGACTGACCCAAGAAGAAAACGTTGTCCTTCAGACGGTTAATCAGAGGCATAAAAGAGAAGAAGAATTATATACTGCGTACCGTTGGTCCTGGAAGGTATCTCAAAGGAGACGCATGAAAGGGATAGTAGAAGACGGTATAGTATAGATAGACCACGAAAACAGCCGTGAGAGTTACCAAGATGGCCGAAATCGAGGCGGCATACTTGGTCAATGAACCCTCGAGGTCGGCTGGCTCGTAGGTGACCTCCCACATCATGACAGCTCAAGTGTAGCGAACAGATCTGAGTACTATCACGATGAGAGGATGTAAAGCATAAAGAAGACTCTGTCGCCGACCAAGGCGGATGCTGCCATTTATGTGAGGTTGTCGCCACCTCTCCGGAGTTTGTGTAGATGTGCAGGTTTGAGCCTTGCCACATTGTTGGGCAGGTGGTCTTGAATGCTTGGTCTCTGCGTGAATGTTTGATCGGTGAAAATTCACTTCGGGTAGCAAACATCAAGCTCCTCCCAGCAAAATAAGCATATGAGAAGATTCTGTCATCAGAGTGTTCATTCGAGGCGTCTTTCCCAGCCTATCACCAGAACTTATCTTCAGCATACATGTATCTAGAGACGGTCGTTAATAAAAGGGCATTGCCTTGCATTTGAACGATCAAGCATATCCTTCTTCAGCTTTACATTTAGATTTACGTATGTTATTTTGACGTCACACTCGCATCGTTTGTCTTTGCAATTCCCCTCCGTGATAAGGTGTTGTGATTCACTTTGGGCTGGAGTGAAAGCAACTTCTGGCATTGGTTTGTTGTAGGTTGTTGGTCCATGCGAGTATTAACTACTGAGTTAAAGATCTGATAATAAGCTGAATGATTGATATCAATTGCAAAATCGTATCAAGATCGCTATTCCATTTGTTGGAAAGAGGCCTGCCGCCGTCTACCATTATTTGCTTCCACCCTGTGTCGACCTAAACAGTTTCATTTGCCTTTGCCCGCTTCCAGAAACTCAATAATCTTGTCCGTCGCAAGCTTTGCCTCCCAGATGGGTACCAACGGCCATACATGCATCATTCCCTCACCCAACAAGAACTCAGCTTCCCTGCCCTGCTCCTTGGCCTTTCCAACTGCAGTCCTCGCATCCGGCATCAACAAATCCTCCGAAGCACCGAGAACCAGCATCGGTGGCAGGTTAGAGAAGTCGCCATGAATAGGGTTAATCCGGAAGTCTTTCTCATCCTCGTCAGGGCAGATCAGGCGCGGTATTTCCAGGACTCCTTCTACATCCAACCAGGGATCCCGCTTGGCGATCTCACGCGACTCTGGGGTCGGAATGGTCGAATCCATGCACGGCGTGATAGGCACCATGCGAGTGGCCGCCGGAACACCATCCTTCAGCGCTTGCATAGTCATAACGAAGGACATAGTCGCACCGGCAGAGTCACCCATGACCCAGAACGGAGTATCCTCTTGAGCTGCAGCCATGTCGTTGTATAGCGGTTGGAGGACTTCGTACATCTTGAGAAGCTGCGTTTCCGGACCGAGCGGGTAGATCGGTACTGTAACAGTGGCATTCAGGCGCCTCGCCAGCCGGGCAACGAAGAACCAATGCTCAGGGGTGATCTCGAAGACGAAGCCACCTCCATGAAGATACATAATCCGTGCTTCGACTGGTGTTTCCGACTTTGGCGATACCGCAAAGACCGGGCAGCCCGCAAAGTTCACACGTTCGATGATGTGTTCCTTCTCCAGGCGTTCAGGAGGGTGGTAGTCCCTCTTGTTCTTGCGCTCATGCTGGATGCGGTTTCGGAGTCCTTGCGTGGTCTGCCATGAGCCTTTGAAGTTGAACCATATGTACCAAGAAACGATGTAGGCTTTGAGAGAAGGCATTCTGAGCAATTGAAGGATGAAGTGTCAAGAATATGTGGTTGTTAATTGAAGCTCATCGCATTCCTATGTTGAGACACTCCAGTCTACAAACCCGTCCCAACAAGGTGTCAATGCGGGTGTTCTAACGGCCGAGGCTGGGGAAAACCCCTCCTGTGGCTGGTCAACGCTTCTTAGTCCTCGGCATTTCTTTAGCTAGCTAGGCTTGCGAAAGCTTGTAGATCTGTCTATCAACCCCAGGCTGGCCATAGACGGGACTCTGTCACGATGTAGAGACGAAAATATCAGCTACAAAAAGCACAAAATGTGAATCAATCTCAAGACTTGTCAAGAATAACGGGGCTCTTGGTTGTCAATTGCATCCTTCAGGCGTCATGGGTCTTCAGGGTAACTTGGCGCTGACGCTCTCCGTGGCGCGGCGAGCTCCAGAAGCACCACCAACACCGAAGCTCGGGCTCGCATGGATCGTCGATTGCCGACAGTAACAGCGAGCCATGGCACCGGGGCGCAGAATCCTGAATGAACCAATCCGAGGTCCCCAATAGAGAGCCTCGACTGAGGGGCCAATGGCCTCCCACAAGGTTGCATGACGGGCGCCGCCGCCGATCCAGCGAGGTCCTGGTCGCCATGATAATTATCAGATCATGTCCACAGCAGCTGCACTTTTCGACTGGTCACAAGGAGCTCCGGGTGGCTTTTCGCAGTCGACGGCTCTCCAGACACTGCGTGATGGAGCGATCCCCCGCAATGGCCGTGGCTTGGTGCGGAGGGAGGCTAGCTATCGATGCTGCTTTTGCGTGTCTCCAGACTCCGAGTTTCGGGAATAACTTGGAGAGACAAGTCTCAAGTGCCTGACATGTCCCGGGTATCTGGCAGTTGACGGGTGGCACGGGAGCTGCGAGTCGTCTGAGAGGGGCATCAGGCAGAGGCGCCTTTGATGATGCCGCCAATGGCCGCCCAAGCACCCCTTTGGCCTTCCGTCCGTCCCTCCATCAGCCGTCCATCCACGAGGCGAGGCCTGCAGGTCATGGTAAGCCACCGCACCTGCATGCAGTAGTACATACGCCCTGTCGTCTTGGTATCCGGGCCAGGCAGCTCGACGACGATCAGCTTGGGAGCTCCGGTACTGTATGGGCAGCACGAGGAGGGGCTAGGCAGCCCATCGAAGGCATGACTTTGATATGTCCTGTTTCTCGTCAATGCGTGGTCCAGGCTAGGCCAGCCCTGGGAAGCCGCATCCACGATACCGGACCGTAGGACGGCATTCACATCCAGGTGGCAGGGCTTGGGCCTGCTGCACCGGCAACGCTCTGCTGGTCCTTGCCCGTCAGCTTCCGGATGTCACAGTGCTACCGACCGGCGAATGCTACCACATGGCAGCGGGCCTGGATCGAGACCCTATATTGAAACCCTTCCAGACATCGTATCATGCCCTCCGCATTTGCGAGTTGCCGGTACTCCAATCAGGCACGGCCAGCCCCAGCCCAGCCGGAGTAACTCGAAGATCTAGAGCGTCTGACAGCGGTCGGGAGGGTGGGATGCAGATGGGGATGGTGGATTGCCAATGCAGTTTCCAGACGATGTTGTTGGTGAAGATACGAAGAGTGTCAGTACTTGTAAAGACGGGAGCAGCCTAGCTAGGCCAAGGTACGTACCGTTAAAGCGGCGTCGAGTCAATCGGCGAATCGACCTATCGCGACCCCGCCATTACCATTACTCGCCAGATCCCGGGTTTTGCCGGGGGCGGGCAGGCGCATTGGAGCAAGCCTGAGTGCGCCTGCCCTGTCAAACCTGTGCTGTGCCCGCACTCCCTCCCACTCCACTGACGGAAAGTGCAGGCAAGGCAAGCGCAACCCCGGCTTGGCCGTTCTCGTTCTTGGGGCAGGTGCCCGCGAACTTTCTCGACGTCAGGGATTTCCCGTCGCCGACCAACATCGATTCTCCCCCCCTCCACCCATTCGCTCTTCCCATTATATCTCACCGCCACGGCCCCGACAATATCACAATCAAGCCATCTCGCCAGTCGCGCCGTTCATTACTCAGGCGCTGCTCCGTCATCCCTCCGCGCCAGACCCCAGCCGGAAACAACAGCCGCCCACCACTGCCGTCATCGCCGCCACTCTCCGAAACTCTCAATCACAGACTCACACCCACGCTGGACGCTCGAGACTCCGAATAGTCACGACCAAATCACGACGGAGAGCGTCGACCTCTCTTACCGCAGAAAAACAGTCGATCGTCTCTCCCACGATGCCTTCGCAACGCCCCTACTTCCTCTCCAGCTTCCTCGCTGCCTTCCGGCCTCAAGGCCCCTCCTTGTCGACCTCATCTCAGCAACCAAACAAACACTCCCACTCCCATTCGCACGCCCACAGCCAAACCGCCTCTGCCTCCACTGCATCAGCATCGTCAGCCCGCGCCTCTGCGACCGCCTCGGCGCAATCACCCGCCAACGTCGCCATTCACTCACCCCGCGGAGCCACCTCGGCAGGCAACGTCGCGACCAGTCCTGGCGCTGGAATTCCCATCCCTAGCAGCTCATCGCGCAGACGTGGCAGCGATAGCAGCAGCGAGGGCTTCCGCGAAGTCCTCGGCGCGGACAAGTGGTACATCGGTGGCCGGACACCTGGCGGCGAGGAAAAGTTCTTCAAGATGGGCGTCATCCGAAGGGTGCGCAGCAATGACGGCTTGAGCCTCGATCGGCTAAGCTTATAGAAGAGTGATGGACCGTGATATAATGACGAGATGATTTTTGCGACAGAGACATCGCCCGCTGGCGGTACATAGAGCACCGACGTGGCTCATGGATTGTGAATTACTGTCAAACGACTGGGATTACTGGGGGACTTGGAACGGAACATATGGTTCGGGATAAGGATCAAGGTCTGGCGCTACAACGGAGTTTTTGGTCAATATGCTCTCGTCACTTTGAGCACTGGGATAGGACATTCTGAATGAGAAAAAGTCTATTATAAATATCTTATCGACTCTAACCGTAGACCTTAGGATCACCACATGAACCTCTGCAGCCGGCCATCGTCCAATATTGTTCCGTCCTCAGCTTTCCACACGTATGGCTTGGATAGGAATATGTATCCCGTCACTGCATTTATAGCGATGAACCAGAGCGTCTCCACGATGAGGCGCATATCATATCGCCTGAAGAACGAAACAACCGGCCCGAGCAGCGCGTTCCGGGAGAGCATATCAGTCAACGTTCCAGGGCCCTCGTGCCCGTGCAGTCTCCAGGCGGGCACCAACAGCCGCCATATAACCCACGGAATAATGAAGTAGCGCGGCTCGACCAGCGGCGCCGTGACGAGCGACAAGGCTGTAGCGAGTAGGAAGACGAGGGCTGTGGACGAGCTGGTAGGTTCGCAAGAGAGCGCCAATGGGTCCTTCGTAAGCAGGGCATCAAGGTCTCGCTTCTCAGCGGCTTGCATCTCGTCTCTAGCTTCAACGGGAAAGGGCACGGAGGATTGACGCGTGCGAGTATCTCTGCGCTTGCCGTATCTCTTCCAGGAGATGTTCATCCACGAGGGGTCGCTGAGGAAGGGTACCTTGGCAGGGGGTGGTGAGCAGTCATCTGTTTGACTGAAGAACCATGGCGAGCAACCGGCGAAAGTGCCCCAGGTCATCAAGCGAGCGAGCGTGTAGGGTGCGACGAGGAGAAGGCGAACAGTGTTGCCGCGGCGGATCGTATAGCGGAAGATGTAGAACATGTAATGGCGGTTGTCGGCAAGGGTAAAGGGATGGATGATGGTGTTGTACTTGACGATGAGGAGAGAGAGGAGGATTGTGAAGAAGAAGTAGATGAGAGACAAAAGCTTGGAGTTGACGAGACAAATGAAAGTTGAAAGTTCTTTGGAGGCGCGAGGATGAGAAACTTCAGTGACCGGAGGTTGCGTCGAGCTAGGTTTCGATGCCAGTTTGCGGCTGCTGGCCCTCTTCTTCAACTTGGACAGTGTTGCGGGCGGGAGTGATTGTTTTGACGCTGACCCTTTAGGCAAAGCCATCTCGACAAGCCGAATAGCGACATTGACGATCGAAAGAGCATATGGCAGGAGAAGTGGAAGGGAGAAAAAGGCGAAGAAAGGCCAGATATAAAGCATCTGTGCTAGGTGTATCGTGGCGACGTGGTTCGACTTGTCTCCTATCACACCGTTAGCAACTGTAGCATCCCAATGTACAAATAACCAACCCAGAACCACTCCGCCGTTCCAAGCAACGAACGACCCAAAGCAGGCTATGACGCCGATATACGGCCAGATTTGCCGTGACACGCGCACTGGATTGCATAGAGCGGCGACTCCTAGACTTAGAACACAGAACACCATATCTAAATGTAAGGTTAGACTAGAAGTTTCTTCTTGAAAATAGGGGACTCACCCTCAGCCCAGAGCATATTCAATGGCGGGTCATGGACATCTCCAATGGAATACCTCCACGCAAAAAACTTCAGCTGCTCGGACAGCGTCGCCATGTACGGCTGATCGATACGCTCTGGTCGCAACGTCTTCACCGCATGCACGGCCTCTAGCCCTCCCATAAAGACGACAATCCAGAAGACGTTCGTTTGGCGCATCAAGAGTGCTAATATGCCGAGGACTATAGTCCAAACATCGTTTAGGATAGAACTCCTGTCCCGAGCCACACGTCCCAGATGGTTGTAATACGCAAGGAGAACAACAGCTGTTGAGGGGACATCGGTATAGTACAGGCCGGAGAAGAAGAAGAGTAGCGGGAAGAGCCCAATGTTGAATGCTGTGTGAATGGCGTATTGCGAGAAGACCCTGGGCTTCTTCGATGAGCGGGCTTCGTAGAGACGTGCTTCAATCTCGCGTCGGCATAAGAGCGCGACGTAGGAGAGAAGGACCAACACAATTGCATTGACGAGTCTGAGATTCCGGGTTGTGCATGTATAGTCACGCAGAGAGTTGCCTAGAGTGACTACATGCGGGACAATGATGGACAGGAGGTATCTAGCAAGTTCAGCATCTCTGTCTGGGCTATGCTGGGCTGGTTGCACTTACAGCCCAGGGGGCGTCGTGATTTTATCGTCCCATTCTCGAAACTTGCCCTGACAGTACTTCTGCGCCTGCGGTATATGAAAGACCTCGTCCTAAGTCTCGATCAGCTTCGCGAATCCTGAGATTGACGGAGGAGGTGTCATTCACCAAGTAGGGTTCAGGGACAATGGTCGACACGATACTCGCCCACGAGAAACACGCGACACCTAGAGTCAGAGGGAACACCAACGCCCATCGTGGAAACGACGCTTTCGATTGACGAAGAAGCCGAAAAACTGTAGCAAGAGTGGCAAAGGGGACGCAAAAGGCCACAACCGCGGCTCTCATGGTTCCAGTCTCTAATACGGACGGCTCGAGTGAGACGCCCTGCTGACTGGTTGAACGCCTTGTGAAGATGCAAGATGAAGGAGTGAGAGGGAATCTTGGAAAAGAAGCTTAATGAGAGTGGAGAAGCATTAACACGAAATTCATGAATCACGGCGCTATTTCATTCTCGTATCTCTCGTCTGCCTGTTGTTAGGCGTTGATGTTGAAGGATGAGATTGATTCCCTGAAGGAGTTAGCTGGCAAGTTCTCACCCACAGTGTGTCACTCGACACTATTAATACTGTACGCTCTCACTAATTGTGCCGCTGAGCATTTATAAATGATGACACCGGCAAGAAAACTTGACAGTGTTATCAAATGGCCTTCACCTCATCCATTGGACTCGTTTCTATCTCGCTGGTGGTAAAACGATGCTTTTGCGCTGCACCACGGCGGTGGCTTCTCGCGCAGAGTGGACCATCCAATCACGACTCGACAATTTCACAGCAGTCCGGAGAGGATGAGAGGCTCAAAGGAGGTCTATTGGAAATATCTTGTACAAAGCAGAGCCGCTTCTCCCACCGCCACACATTCTATCATTTAACATCCAACAGCAAGTTTAGAAGGGCTACATAGAAAGTCAGTAATCATGGCAACGAAGCCGGAATATATACTCGGGAAACTCACGTTGTCGGCGGGGTGGATCTCCTTGGTGAAGTAACCACCGATGACGGGAATCTTCTGTTATGGTATCAGCATTTCTGCTTCTTAGACAATGCTTCGTGGATTCGTACCTGGAGGACATCGCGCTGGACTCGGGGAATGCCGTTGGCGAACAGGAGGACGGCAACGAGAGCGGGAGCACCGTAGAAGGCAGTTCGGGTGCCTCTGCAAACAAACCGTTAGCAAGGCCTCAGATATTTCATCCAGCGTCCGACCCATGAATCGAGATACCCCCGTCGTTTTGTCCATAGCCCAGAGTCGCTCTATTGCCTTCAATCCCTCCTCTTTTTCTCCTGGATCCTGGGCCTCGGCGGAACGGAAAACGACAATGGGTATTTCGATTGGATCTTCAGACGCTCGATGATGTCTTTTTCGTAGAGAAACCACTTACACTCGCACGGCCTGCTGGACGGTGAAGCCACCCAGGTTGGGCTGGTAGGAGTACCTGTCATCACACCATTAGCTCTCGGTTCATTCTGACCTCCATCCCTCGTCTAAAGCCGATTGTTCTCGCTCGGAGTGATTCGCTCGTCTCGTCTCGACCGTGGAGAATAGATAAAGGTATCTCGGAAACGTACTTGGGGCCGTAGTTGCTCTTGAACTCCGCGGCGCGGAAGGGAGTCTGCAAGCCATCGTCAGTCAAGCAATTCGATCTCAACTACTTTCAAGACGACCCAATTGGCCGCTCAGAAGTCATCGCGACGCAGATATATCCGGGAGAGCTTACGGGAGAAACCATCTTGACTCGTAGGGCGGGTAAAGCCTTTTGTGTCGTTCAATTGCAGAGTCACGAAGTCGTCGAAAATGATGTCGCTTTCTTGCGCGAGTTTGCCGGACGGGAAAGACCGGGTTTTGGTAGCCTCAGGCGCAAACCCGGAAGCTGGACCACTGAGCCAATCAAACGGCCGCGCTTGGGACTTTCAAGGCCCCACCTTTCTTTGAGCTTCATCGTCCAGCCTCGTTTTCATGAATCCTTGCTAGCAATAGCACGCTTTACACAATTTTGCCATTTTGCCAGATTGCGCTTCAGGCTTGATTGAGTCGACTGAAAGGATGGACAAGGCTATCGATGGCCGCTTTGAGCGGCTAGAGAAGGCTCTTGCTAATCTCATTGACTCCGTCACCAAATATCACCCTTCCATGAGCCAGGCCCACGAGCTGGAAGCAGCCGACACGGAGCTTAGCAAAGGCCTGGAAGAAGGTAAACTTTCTCAACCGCTGTTCGTCCGATATCTTCATGTGTGCTCACAGATTCGTAGTCCAGACACATCAGAACAACTACCTCCGGATCCAGCAACTACGCGAATCTTCAGCCATCCTCGATGCCCAAATTCGCGAGACGCTGTCGACCCTCGCTGCAACGCGCAAGGACATTGTCAGCACTCAAACAACTGCTTTCCCCGACGGTCCAAGCTACCCGATTGTCTACGATGAGCTCCTCCAGTACGCGCGTCGCATCAGCAAGACCACCATGCCGCCCGCAGGCACCATCAACCCCTTCGCCGATGCCGCTCCTCCAGCGCCCGCCGACGTCGCTACGCCTTCAGCCTCTCAAACACAAAGCCCAGCCGTTCTCAACGGAACACCACAGACTGTGCCCCCTGTCTCAGAGCCCGCGACGCAGCAGACAACCACGTCGTCCAACACCAGCCTCCCCGAGCCCATCACCACGTGGCTCAACCCGCTCTCCGGCCAGGTGTTCTTCCCATGGCCACTCGAAGACAAGATCCGCTCTGGCGCACTCGCTTCAAACCAGATTCTCGCAGAGCAGGGCATCGACCCCAAGGGCTACGACCCTGTCGCCGAAGAGGAACGCAAGCGCAAGGAAGAAGAGGAACGTCGGGAACGCGAGGAGCAAGAGCGCCTCGAGCAGGAGGCCAAGGAGCGGCAGATGCGCGAAGAGCGCGAACGTCTGCGCCAGGAGCGGGAGAAGCAGCGCGAGCGAGAGCAGGAGGAGTGGCGCCGGGCGAGCATTGTTGGAGGTATGGCTGGTGCTCCTCCTGGCCAGGCCAGACCTCCCGCGACGCCTGTGGAGAGAAAGCAATTCCAGTTTACTAACCTTGACGATCTCGACGATGATGATGACGACTAGGGGTTTTATTCAAAAGGAAGCGTCAAGATAGATAGACAAAAGTAAGCGGCATAGCAGGAGTTTTCAGAATCTATACAAATAATCCAACCCCGTCTAATTGTTCGTGTTTTCACCCTTTCGAAGATTTTCGTTAAAAGTCCGGTTTCCATAACCGAAGGCCTCCAAACTATTTCCCGACGCCGTCACATCCCCCCTTCCGCGATGAGAAACGAGACTCGCCCGTCTCTTATATCAAGTAAAAGTAGCAGACGCTTATCGTACATGTGTTCTTACAGAATCGCGGTCTGTTTCCAGACATAGATGAAGCGCCCTGCCGTTCCCTGGGCCTTTCCGAGGCCGTCTGTGTGAAATATTCCTAATTTACCCCGGTCTCCTTAATCAATCTTGATGGAGGAGTAGATTTTCCTCACAAACCACCAACTCGAGAAGTAGCCGATGGAACCTGATTCGTGGTTAGCGAAAGTTGTATAAAGAGACAATGGTGAGAGTCTTACCAGCGAGGATGAAGAAGAGGAATGAAATCAGAGCGCTGTAGCCCACGTAGAGGACCATGCCAGCGAAGCCGCTCAAGTGAACCTTGGTAATGAGATAAAGGATGCAGTTCAAGAAGACGTATCCGCCGCTCATACCCGCAGCCAGGAATGACCTCCACTGCCAGTTGTAGTCTTCAGAGCAAAGCAGGAAATAGGCCATGAGAACAGTGACGGCGGCGCAAACCACAATCATGAGTCCATAGCAGAGGAACAGGAATCCAAACATGTAATAGATTCTGCTGAACCAGATGGAGCTCATGATGAAGTACAGCTCAACGAAGATAGCGCCGAAAGGCAGAAGCCCGACTATGAGCATGCTGGGAATCGGCTTGAGATAGGTCGTGACGGGAGGGATCTGGCGGGGGATCTGGTTGGTGCGGACTGGGGACTCAATCTGGGCAGCCCGGAAACCGAGCCAGGAGCCAGCAAACGACAAAGGAATAGAGATGATGAACCAGATGCCGACAATGACAAGCATGGTGGTAAAGGGCACAGCGCCAGACGACTGCTTCGCCCAAAGGAACAGATCCAGGAGGAAGAAGGCGCCGAAGACAATGGCCGGTACAAGCGTAGGGGTGAGAACGATGTTCATCTTCCACTTCTCTCCCTGCCATCCCTTGTATGTCCTCGCAGACGTGTATCCGCCCACGAAGCCCAGGACAGTATAAAGGAGAATCATGATGGTGCCCAGCGATCCTCGGTTGGAGGGCGACAAAAATCCAAGCAGCGCAAAGATGATGGTGCAGCCGGTCATAACAAAGAGCTGAGCACCGTTTCCAGTAAGCACCGAGAGGACCAGAGGATGCTTAGGTGGTCGGAAAACATCGCCGTGGACCAGCTTCCACCCAGAATCCTCCTGAACCCCATCCTCAACCATTGAGGTACCGCCAAAGTCGTCGAGGGTGATGGCATCCAGGCGGTTGTAGCGCGCAATATCCCTCTTGAGCGTGCGAACGAGGATGGACATGACAGTTAGGGTAAGAATGACGACGATGATGGCCGTGTCGATGAGCCAGAACCAGTGAATCTTGGGGTCGAAGACGTGCAGGTACTTGTCCCATCGCGTAGCCCAGGCCGTAGAGGATTTGCGCCAGTACACGCTATAGCTGAACTTGACCTCCACGGAACCATCGTGGTCACCGAAGACTAGGGGCTCGTGGTTCTCGCTGCAGTCGACATCGCCGTCGTACTTGAGGGAGCTGGGCTGGACAACGACGCCCACGACGCGCAGCTGGTTCGGGTTGCCGCTGACCTCGTGGTACTCGACCCAGATCTCGTAGTGGTTGTTGAACAGGATGTTGTCGCTATCATCATCCTGGCCGAGCAGGAAGCCGGGGCTGTAGAAGGTCGTTCCGGTGAGCTGGTCCTGGATCTGCTGCCCAGCAGGGAGACCATCCACCAGCCAATTCAGGCTGTAACCCTGCTCAATCCGCCTTTTCACGAATTGAACACCCTCCTTAGTGTACGTAGTGCTGCACAAAGGCTTGCACGTCTCGTTCGTGTTCATCTTCAGCTCGAAGGGCGAGGTCATGATCCTGTCGCCGAAGATGATGCTGCCTAAGCTCTCGGACACATGGTGCGGACCGCCCTCAGGTTGGCAGAATTGGAAGGCCTCGTTGTAGTAGTCGTAGGACACAACAGAATGCAATCGCGCATCTTGAGGAGCGGCGACGGGCTTGATGCTATTCACATAAAGGGGCACCAAGTCGCCGGGTTTGTAGGAGCTCGGCGCAACACCAGGCAGGTAGAAGGCGGATGCGAATTTCGGCGCTGCAAGCAGTGACGCCAGAAGCGCCGTAGGCGCAACGTCTCGGAGATGCATCTTTCGCAGACTATATCATAGGACGGGCGTGGAGTCGTGAAGAGGACAGTTCCAAGGAGTAGAGGGCTCGAGAAAGCTTGCCTAGCCCGACCCTCAGCAATTGCGTGGCGGACGCGAATGATACAGCCGGGGCGGCAGTATCAAAATGCAAGCTTCTCCGGCGAGACGGGAAATCGGTCGAACTCGATCGCAATCGTCGGTCGTCGTTCGGAGCACGCGGAGGGCCCGAGATTGGTTGAATCTGCCAGCAAGGGGAGCTGCGAGAGTAAGAAGCCAGCTCAGGAGCTCTCGAGGCCACTTAACAGACATACAAGTTGCTTAGCCTCGATGGCGTGAAATGTGGCTTGGTCAGGGATAAAGCCCGGAATATTGCCGCCCCGTGCTTAAGCTGACGTTTGCTGTGGCTCTGCCAGGGGCCTGCTGTGGCTAGAGCGGGCGCTGGCTCTGCCCCGCTAAAAAGTTCAAGCAAAGAACTTCATGAAACTTTTCGAGCCCGCCATCGCCAATCACACTCTCCAACGACATTACTTCCATGATGGCGGCACCGACGACTCTGCCAGCGCTATTGGACTCTCTCACCCAGTCGCTGACCTCAGCGCTAGAGGTCGCTCCCAAGATAGCCTCGATTGAACACCAAAAAGATGGCATCTCTCTGCTCGACGTCAAGAACGAGCTTCTCCTCACCTATCTCCAAAACCTCGTCTTCTTGATCCTCCTCAAACTCCGAAACTCGAAATCAGACGCAGACAAGGGGAATGAGCTGGACGAGTCTGTCCGATCCAAACTCGTCGAGTTGCGACTCTACCTCGAACGAGGAGCCCGGCCACTCGAAGAGAAACTCCGATTCTCCATCGACAGATTCCTCCGAACAGCAGACGATGCCGAACGGGAAAGGAAAGCTGTGGAACAGCAACACTCTCTGAATGGCAAGACCGGTTCTGAGTCGGATGAGGAATCCGGCTCAAATGAAGAAGAGGAAGAAGACTCTGAAGACGAGAGCGATGACGAGCCCGCTTCCCGCAAGCCCGCCAAGCGCTCGGCAGCGCCCAATCTAGGCAATCTTGTTGACGACGTTGTTGCCAAACCCTCCCGAGACGACGATCACCCCTCAGGTATCTACCGCCCACCCAAACGCGACCGCCACGTGATGGACCTCCCTACGACTCAGCGCCGCGAGAAGTCAGAACGCCGAGCCAACAAGTCACACACGATGGACGAGTTCGTTGAAACCGAACTCTCCGCCGCGCCACTCGCCGAGCCCAGCATCGGCACGACCATCGTCCAGGGCGGTCGCAAGACCAAGACCGCTGCCGAGCGCAAGGTTGAGGCCGAGCGTCGCGAGTATGAAGAGATGAACTTCGTGCGTCTGCCCAACGCGAACAAGAAGGATCGTGCCAAGCAGGCCCGTGCCGAGGGTCGTAGCGGGAGGATGCAGTTCGGTGGTGAGGAGTGGCATAATCTGGGTGAGGGTGTGGACCGCATTGATCGGTTGACGAAGAGGAAGGAGGGCTCGGGGGGTGTGAGAGCTATGTTGGAGAAGAGCCGGAAGAGAGGACATGATACTACGGATGGGCCGAGGGGAAGTGGTGGACGGGGAGCTGAGATTGGAGAGAGGTTCAATAAGAGGGTCAAGGTGTTGGAGGCTGGACGAAGAGACCGAGGAAAGGGAAGGTAATCCTGACATTTCAAAAATATAAAGGTGTTTATGGGGTATACAAAAGTATTTATGTCCATACTTCGGTCCATTTCTTAAATAATCCAAACCCAACCCTGCAAAGTGCAATTCTGGGTGCAAGATTCATTAAGCAAGATAGAATTTCAGTCGTGATATCTCATCGGCTAATGCTAAAATAAGGTATATACAAAACCCCTACCTACCAAACACCAGGTATATACTCCCCAATTCACACCAATCATAGTCTCTACCATAAACCAGACCAGAAGAGTAATAATGCAGAAGTCCCCCATACATGCTTCCATATTCTAAGCAGTAACTCCTAAGGTTAAGAGGGTACAAGTGTACAAAATTAAGTAAGGTATTGAAGAATCAAAGCATCATCGGCCGTTAAATGGTGGATGTGACTCCATTATGGAGCTCCAAGTGCCGTCATCGCGGCAAGAGCCTGTTCTGTCTCGGTTGGCTCGACGAAGTTGGGAATCTCTCTCGACGTGGAGGCAGTTTCACTCGCCGCCGCAGGTTCAGATTTGCTCTCTGATGCCGATTCAGAGCTGGTTGCTGACGCTGACGCTGATTCGGATTCGGGCTCGGTCGCCGTGGGCTTCGCCTTGGCCTTCGCCTTGGCCTTCTTGGTCTTCGTGGCTTTCGCCTTTGCGACCTCCGTCTCGGTAGCCGTAGCGGTAGCACTCTCGCCGGTAGCAGAAGCCGTTTCTTCAGACTTGGATGCTTCCGTTGCTGAAGCGGCCTGCTCTCCTGTGCTTGTGACATCCTCGATGACACCGACCTGCTTTTTGGCCTCCTCTTCTTCCTTCTTTGCCTCCTCCTCTTCTGCTTTCTTCTTTGCTTCTTCTTGCTCCTTTTGGTACTCTTCCATAGAAACAAGTCTCACATCTCGGAACAGCTCAGGCTCAACTTCAGCAGGACAAAGCTCATCCCACTTCATAACCTCGCCGCTGTCGGTTTGGATGCCGACAGTGAGCATAGGCAACCCTTGCTGCTTTCGCTCGTGTAGAAGTCTCCTGGAGATCCCGTGCCACCAAGTCTTGTCCCACTGCTGGTCGATTTTCTCCTTCCAAACGCTGTTGTGGTGGATCATCACGGGAACTGTCCCGACGCAGATCTCGGTGAAGAGAGAGACCTCTCCCCAAGTCTTGCCCTCAGCAATCAGGTCGAGAACACCACCCTTTGGAAGGTCGGTGAATGGCAGCACCTTCGCAGGGCAGTCGAAGAAACCTATCTCTCCAATTTGTTCGTCCAAGGGTTGGCCGTGTTTGAGGTATCGGTAGTCGTCATCAGCGTTGGATGTCTGGTGACCCAGCAGGGACCAATAATCGATACCGATGCCAAACTCGTATGGCTTGCCGGGCTGATACGTCGTGTCAACCTCCTGATGGCTGAAAGACGGGTTGACGTAGTCGTCAATGTAGGTGCCATAAACATTGCTAGGAGGGGGTCTTGCTCCAGCACGGCCGGGGATCATCCTGTCAAGCCAGTCGTCGAAGCGGTTTCGGTGGTGACGGCGCATGATTTCTCGGTGAAGCTCCTGCTCTCCAAACATCTCCACGAAGACGCTTTGGTCGCTGCCACGGTAGCAGTGGTTGGCCCCTCCAAAGCTGTGGTCGAACGGCGCGTCGACCCGGTTCGCACACTCTTCCAGCTTCACAGCCGCTCTTTCAAGCAGTGGGCGCATCTTGCCAATGGGGCCGATCATGTATCCTGAGTTGAGATATCGAGTGCGGAAGCTGCTCCATTGGTTGCGGCCCATCTGGCTGTCCGTGTTTCCACCGCGGAGATCGTGGGGTAGAGGTGAGTCGGGAATGGGATAGCAAGCGACGGAATACACATAGTTGGGAGAGCATCGTTTGCCACCGCCGAAAATGACCGGAGAGTCGATGTTCTCACGGTCCCAAGCCTTGCCCATGCGTCGGGCAACTCGCTCGTTCTCCTCCTTGACAATAGCATCGTATCGCGAAAGTAGCGTTTCGTAAGGGAGCTGGAACCAGATGTCATACGAGTCAATCATGAAGATGAGCTCGTCATCAAAGCCCGGTTGCTTGCGACGCTCTTCGTCGTTGATGTAAGCGAGAGTCTTGGTGATCTTTGCGAAATGAGAGCCTCCGCCAATAAGTCCGCCATCGCTATCCTGAGCGCCCCAAGCGACGATGTAAGGCGTCGGGTAGTTGTTGATAGCAAGGGTCAGAAGAGTCTTGCAGAAGTTGGCGTTGCTTTTGGTCGCGGGCATGATCAAATGAATCTTCCTCTCAGTCGGTAGAGCAGACTGAGGGGCGGACGACTTGAAGTCGGTCTCGACATCGGTATCGGTGGCCCATGATGTTGACCATTTGTACGATTTTTGCCGGCCAGGCTTAGAGTTCCGGTCAGCTCTGTCTGCTAAAAAGGACTTACACGAGGTTGACAGCTCTTCTACGGGAAACTCCCGGCTGTCTTAGACAAGTGCTCACTCACCGAAACCAGCAAAACGAAGACCAAGGTGCTGAATATGAACGAGATGCCAAAGGTGCTAAAGGGCCGCCGCCGGGCCCTGTTCACGAGCGCAATCATGTCCGAGAAAAAGAAGGTGACGAGAACGAGGGTGGGATGAAATTAGTTTCGCGAGCAGATCCGAGCAGTGAACAGGGGTTCGTCCTAAGCCGTCGGGAGAGTAATGAGTGAACGCAACGCCGAGGCGAAGACGAAGAAACAGCCACACCGAACACACGTAAAGATCGCGACAACAAAGGCGAACCGGAAGAGCACTGAAGAAGAGAACAAGAGAAGAGAAGAAGAAATTCAGGAATACGATGACAATTAATTGGCCTCGATCGCGACGCCAAGGCAAAGGGGGGAGGGACTTGGACAGACCCGGCTTGGCTTGAGTCCCAGTACCTTTAGCGGTGCACGCCAGGCGACCCTCCAGGATGGCCGACCAGCCGAAGAAGTACTCGCCCGTAATCTTAGCATAACCGTTGATCGCCTTGCGTGTCAGCGAGCATATCTTGGCGATGGCCTGCCAAGCCTGCAGCGCGCCCATGCGAGGGCGGACGAGGCCAGAAGGAGAAGCCATCGCCACAGACTTCTGTGATGCTGTCTCAGCTACTGTCACAGCGAGACATGGCTGCGAAGACTGCCGGCCCGTCGCTCGCGAACGTTGTATCGTAGGGCGCATCTAGGGTCCTCTAGACGCTGATCCGGCTCGAATAAAGCCTTTGACACTGGGGCCGCCAGCCTCGACGGGCGCTTTTCCAGAGCCCCTTCTTTGCAGAAAGGAACCCCTCTGTCAAAGCACAACCCCTGAATTCGTTCCGTTGTACCAGATCTTGTCAGGTCAGCCAAGCAGCCACTCAATAACTTCGACGGTGCCACCCGCGCAAACCTGTTCTTGTCTCACTGACAGCCATCGCTTGTTTGCGCCCACATCTGCGAGCCTGACGGGCAAAAGAGAGGAACAAGGGTGCAAGGATGCGCCTGGTCGTGAATCTGTCAGTGGGCTGCTGATGGCTTCTTCAGGGGGCGAACTCCTTCCCGTCAGCACCAGTCAGCCTGCGGCATCCACTGTGGTTGCAATCTTGGACGCATCCCCTAGCCCCTATTCCCTGTATCGGCCGGGCCATCAGCACCAACCAGAGACCAAAATTTACAGTCCAGGGAGAGAGGTGCGGAGATCGGGCAATGCGCTGGCAAAGCTAGGTTGACATTGGAATCAGAATCAGGCTGGTGCGGAACGAAACGGGCGATAAGATAAGCGCAAACCCCCCGTGGGATAAAGTACATAGGTACCTAGGTACTTATTCCTCCCCCACCAACCTGGAACTCCAGCTGATCAAGTCTCGGACACTGCCAAGAAAGGAGTCTTCTTCATCATTGGGCTCTGGAGCATCAGAAACTGCTCTTATCAAGCCCCGATGGACCGTGACCGCCGAGGATCAGTCCGATACCCGTGCAGTTTCCGAAGATCTCAAGTGCAATGAGCTGCAAGGCTGACAAAGCTCGACACCCACCGCGCTACCGGTCCAGCTCCAACCGCCAATGACCGCCCACAAGGCTGAGCTCCAGTCCCCAAGACCCCAGTAAAAAAGTTACCTCAAAGCCGTCATCGCATTCCATCTTGCAACATTGTAGAACGCACCAAATCCGTACGCGACAATGGATGTCGACTCGGATACTGCCGACGCCGAGTCAAAGCTCGCCAACTCCCACATTTCCATCGACGATGACGATGACACGGAAGATGACCCCGTAGTCGCAACCTACCCGGTCTTCATCAACCCCGCGCTGCCCCTCGGCCGCCAACTCCTGGTCCTTCAACAGCCCAACCGCACTGATGACACACCGCGCCCACCACCTTCAGAGCTGCGCCTCAAAGCTCGCGCCGGCATGGTTGAGGTCGACCTGCCGCTAGACTACAATGTTGCCTACGACAAGGAGAAGGGCCTGAAATGGGGCAAGGACTTGCAGGCGAGCATGGCGGCCAAGAACGGCGGGAGTCACGGCCTGGCGGGCGGCTTTGGCGTCGGGACGGTGCAGCGCGGTGGTGGGAGAAAGAAGGCTGAGGAGTTGGAGGACGAGCGCATGGATTGGACCGATGCGCTGCGGCAGGACAAGGTGCTGCGCACGCAGACGCTGGGTGGTCAATATCCAGAGTACCGAGAAGTCCAGTACATGGTTGGCGTCTTCCAAGGCAGTAAGTTCTCAACCCCTCCCATCCCCCGCAAAATATAACATCACGGTACTAACAGGCTTGCCTTTCAGGCGACCTACATCTTACACCCGTCTCTTCCCTCGTCCACCTACGCCCACAACTCCACCACATCGACGCAACAACCCAACTCGACCGCCAATCCTCCGCGGCCTCCAAAGACGGCCCAGCCGCCGGCTCTGCCGCCGCCGCCCCAAAGGCCATCCACATGACCATCAAGACCACGCCCGACGGCGACTCCGTCACCACCGAGACCATCGCCGACCGCCTGCGCCGCGTCCAAGCCGAGCACTGGCGCAAGCTGCGCCACACCGACGAGAACGAGGAAGCCGCCTGGGAGGTCTACAACGAGAGCCTCTTCCTGCAGCCGCCCGAGGCCGAGGCTGAGCTGGAGCATCCCCTGGAGGAGACGGTGCCGCACTACGGGGTGCGCTGGGGTGAGGATGAACTGCTGGAGGCTGTGAGCGGGATCAAGAAGCCGGTTCCTGAACCACCTGTCGAGAAGCCTAAGAAGAAGACTCCCAAGACTGAGCCTGTCGCCGCTCCACCTGCACCGGCTGCGGAACCTGAAGAACCGAGGAAGACAAGGGCGCGACCTCGAGGAGGTGCAACACGACGGGGTGGTAGAACTAAGGCGTCTAGTTAGGGATGGGAAAAGGTACAATCGAGGTTACAAAAGAAAAGAGTACTAAGATCCGGGTATGCATGGGTTCGGCGCAAATGGGGGCTATAGATTGGTCAGATAATTTACGTAGAGTAATACGTTTCAACATCACGAATTATAGTAGACAGCATGCGCGAAAAGGAAAATGATATTGAACACTGATATACCGCTGACTTTGAGCACCCCCAAAGTACTCGCCGCCAACAGAAGGTTCGACACGTGAAGCATGTCGATACACACAAGACCACCATCCACCCATCCACTTGGTCCTAGTATAGTACACCCAGCGCTCATCCACCGCGGCAACAGATGCAATGCCTTCTCTGATCATCCATATAAAAATGACAGGAGAAGAAATAGAAGGCCCACGGCATCTGTGAGAAAAGTTTTCCTGTGATCCCAGCATCACAAGATCCCAAAAAAATCCAGTTTCCGAACATATACCAGCCCCGATAGAAGCTCGGGAAATCCGCAACGGTAGTACAAGCGCTCCTCCTTCACACCACTCTTCTACTGAAGACCTTCTACCAAAGAAGTTCAACTTCCAATCCGATGTGCTAAAGACCTTTTACTGGAGAAGTTCGATTCAACATCCGATGTACTCAAGACCTTCTACTGGAGAAGTTCGACGTCCAATCCGATGGAGCGCATGAAGAGGTTGACGCTGGTCAGACGCTCAGTCGCCATGGCGGGAGGCAGAGTCTTCGCGAGGCCAACGGTGTCGAGAACGCGGTCCTTGACGGCGAGAACCAGTCGGGTCTGCTGGTCGTGGGTCGCGCTGACTCCCATAGCCGCAAGAAGCTGCCAGACGTAGACATCCTCACGGTTGTTGATGCTGTCGGGGAACATAAGCGGCAGCGTGTGCTCAATGCGAGCAAAGAGAAGCTCAAAGGTGTGGTCCCTAGGTACATCAAAATTAGCATATTGCGTTGGTAAAAGCAAGAACGAGATACGTACCATTTCTCCCACTGCTCAGGGTTACCCGCACCAGTCTGCTTCAAGAGCACGGCACGGCTGAGAATGAGCGTAAGCATAGAAACTCCAACTCTAGATCTAGCGATGAGATCAACATTGAGCTTCGTAGCAATGAGGTTCAAAATTCCGTCCACGATATCGAGTCCGGTGTCGTTGAAGTATTGCAGGAGAGAGGGCATGACGGTGGACAGGAAAAGCTCGATCTTTTCGCGCATTGCCGAGTTCAGCGTCGTCTCAGGTGAGTTGATGGTTCCGCTCTGCACAACATCTAACTGATCAAGATGGTAAATTATCATCGTCAAGATCGTGGTTCGCTGTTCAAAGGACAGGTGGGGGAAGATTCGAGGAATAGCCTTCTCGCCCTTGGCGCAGGACAGGAAGGCAATGAAGGGGTGAGGAACAGTTGCTCCAATCGGCTCGTGGACCTTCAACTCATCCCAAAGCTTGGCATTATACTGCTCAAGAATCCCCGCCCATTCCTTTTGCTGAAGCTGCAGAGCTTCGTCCTCAGGGCCGGTAACAGGGGGGGGCATGAGACGGACGTGATCCTCGATAGCCATAAGGGTCGCGTAAACCTTTTCGGCGTTGCGAAGAATCGTCTTGCGATCAAGGCCATTAGCCGTAGTCTTCTTGCTCGGGTGAGGTCGGGGCGTTTCACTCTCCGCCCGCTTGATGTTCAACAGAGGCTTCGGGGTCTTGGCGTTGCTGAAGGAGATCTTTCCAAGGCTTCCGGCGATAACAAGGTTGGGGTTCTTGGGCTTGTTCTTAGCGGCTTCAACAGCTCTTTGAACTTGTTGCTCCATGCGCTGGAAATGATTCTCGGCCGCACGGCCATGTCGTCGCGTACCACCCTGGCGGCTGCCGGTCTGGTAGAGGTAGGTCTGCGCAAAATTGCTGAGGGGCTGGCTCGGGTTCTGACGTTGTCCCGCTCGGATGTGGCTGTAGACCTGATAGTAGAAGTCTTCAGCAGTTGGTCCTTCAGCTCCTTCGACGGGGTTGCCAGTAGCAGACACAAGTTGCTGAAGCTGAATTCGAGTTATGAAGTTCTTGTCCTGGGGTGTCATAAGACCATTGTCCTTAGATAGCAGCCAGATCTTGTGATTTCTCTTAGCTCGCTTAGTCTCCTGATCCAGGAACATGGCTTTGTCCTCCTCTGACATTCGATTGAACTGAGGGTGAGCATGCATCTGAGCCAGTTGTGGGATAGAACCCTGGGAACGGTTCGCCTGATGGCCAGGCATCCCCATTCGCGCGGCATCTCCAGAGAGGCGGTTGGGGTTCTGGAGAATCTGCGTGGGCTGCACAGAATGCTGTTGATGTTGATAGGCCTGTGCTTGTTGGACCTGTTCACTAGGAGGCTGCTTCGAATGAATACTCTGAGGCCGTTGGAGAATTGTCATAGGTTGGCCATGAGCTTGCTGTTGCGGAACCTGCTGTTGCGGAACCTGCTGCTGCTGAACAGCTGGGTAACCGGTCTGATGCTGGGCATAGGAAGCGACCTCCGGGGCTTGGGGCTGGGGTTGGGAGGACTGCTTGGCTTGCGCTCGCATCGCAGCTTCTACCTCCTCAAGGCTCATGACCTTACGACCGCTGGGCGGCTGAGTGGGCTGAGCAGGTTGAGGGGGGGAAACAGGAGCAGCAGGCTGAGGAGTAGATTTCGAGGGACCAATGCCCCAAATGCTTCGGTCCACATTGAGATCCGGGAGAGGCTCGGGTTCTCGATACTTCTCATAGCCAGAGCGAGCAGGTTGTTGGGCATACCGGGGAGTATAGTAGGGGTTCTGGTACTCCGGCACCGGGACTTGGGGTTGAATCTCGACGGCAGGGGCCTTGGGAGCTGGCTGTTGGCGGTGATATCGAAGGTGTTCCTCTTCAATTGCTCCAGCTACCTTGGCCGTCTGGCCGAAAAAGTCGAAATCCTTGCCTACGGAGCTCGTTCCAATCGTTTCTCCACCACCACCAAAGGTATCGTCGTTGAACGCATCGTCGGCATCATCGAGCTTATCGCCAAGGCCGTCGTAAGTGTCTTCGAAGTCAAGGGCATCGTCGGCATCGCCATCCCTGCCCGAGAGCCCGGCGAATGGATCATGAGCCTGGGAGAAACCCGGCGCCGCCGTGTTATGACGGGAATTATCGAACCCGAAAAAAGACATTTCGGGTTCTTAGTTGAAGAGATCGTGATAAAGTGAGGATTGCGCTGAAAAATATATTAGCACATGACAAGTTGGCATGAGAAGAGCTCCTGATGGATGCTACCATCCATGCGAAATAGTAGGTGTTGAAGAGAAAGAGAGGAAATTTCGTGGAAAGGAAGTGAAAGGAGAATGTTTGTGTGGCTAGGCAGAAGTTCAAAGCCGCTTTGGCCCGTCACAAGAGAAAAGAAAATCCCCTCTGCGATCAGGAAGTGAATGCGTGTCAGAGCAAGCAGTCTCCAGCAGTCGGTAAACAACAATGAAAAGCTGCCTGTCCGTCGTCCAGGGCCCATTGTCGGAAACTTTGGGAACTGCAGGGCCTCCTCGTCTCCTTTGAGCGCAGTATCGTGGGATACTGTTTACTCCAGAAGCTTCGCCATGTTTCCCCCCCTTGGGTCAATGTGATCGCCAAACCACCTCACATTCGTCGCCATAGCAGTGCCAACCCCCAAAGAACCAAGCGCAAAACAACCCCAGGTATAAAGACAACAAATGCTGTGTACTTACCACTAGGAGAAGGAGATTTCAGTAGAGTCAACCAAGTCGCACAAATCGGTCATGGTGTCTTCCAAACGGAAACTCAAGGCTTGCTAGCGGGCAAAACAACCAAGCGGGGCGAGAAGCAGAGCGAGGAATTTGGGGTTCTTCGCAAAGCTCGTAGGATGCGCTCGAGAGATCGGAGGTCCGGAAAGACGGGGAGAGAGGCGAGATCTGCGCTGCCAACAGGTGCTTGGTCAAGCTCTGTTGGAGTGGTGATGCGCTCTGAGGGAGAACGACGTTGTCACTCGGCGTGCATCGACCCCACATCAAGGCTCTTGCGAAATTCCGCTTCCGGAGCACGGACCGTCTCGACGCTGGGGTCATGTGACAGTCACGTGCTATCATGACTGGTGAAGGGTTGGCGGCTGAGTTTCGAACGATGGACAGAAGCTTCTCTCAAACGCCTCCTCGGTTAGAAGGTTAAAAGTTTACTTGAGCTCATCATTCCTGGAACTTCTTGTTCCGGCCAGCGGCAGCACGTGGCGGCAGTGTGAAAGTGCGTTTATCTGTATGTGGCCGTGATAACAGCCTGAGATGTGTATGTCCGCCCAGGGAGGATGAGTTGATACACAAACACAAGGTTACGCACGGGCAACACTCAGTCCTCAGATAAAGGCTATGTTCGATGTTGACAAGGACAATTCCCTCATGCCTGTCTCGGCGGCATGTTTCAGTCATTTGATACGTCTCTTCAGCAAGCCACAGAGAACGGGCTTGCGTACGCCGTGCTCCGTCGAGTAAGATTGGGCCCCCTTTCAGAGACGCCACCAAGTTCAAGACATGCTTCTGGAGTCAGCACGTCAATCTCAGGGAGTCAGTCTTGATTAATAGTTTGGGGCTCCATTGATGCGTTCGTTCTTCGGTTCGAGAAACCATGTCAGCCACCGGCACGCCCTCCCGTATATGCATGCATGCTCCAGGAGAGCCGGCTGCCCGTATGGATCCCTTGCCAAGGGGATACGAGGCCCCGGGGCACTTTTCGAGATGCTGAAATTAGCGCCATTCCCGTTGCAGGGTCGGCTCGTTTGCCCTGCGAGGCCTGCTTGGCATCAGGCCAATCACTGCCTTGTCCGGCTGGAGCTGTCTGCGGCAGATCGCGCCAGGGTGTCGCGGCGTGCAGGGGGTGAACGCCTGGCGATAGCGTCTGGACCGCTGTAACGCGCTAGAAATAGCCCTGAAGGACCCTCGAGTTCCAGGCGGCGCCGGGCCAGCTGAGGGCTGCAGGTACTTGCGCGGCCTTATCAACTGTGCCGCGTGGCAGGTACCTCTGTATCTCGTGTCTGCCAGTCGGCGTAAGCGTCAGTGCCAGCTCAGTGGCTGACGACTTCCAGAGAGGGATGGAGGGAGGATTGAGGTCCAGGTGTCCATTCTTTTTCCCTTCCCCTGACGGACAGACTGACTGACTGACATTCATCTGCATTCTTTCTCTCCTTCTTCCTTCACCTCCATCGCATCGCATCGCGAAGTCTGCCCCGAGTCGCGTGCGCTTTCTTTTCCTCTGATTCGTCTGCTGGCCGCCGCGTTGCCTTCACCTTCGCCCGTCCAGCGCCATCACCGCGATGGTCTTTTGAAGCCGCCTTTCTCCAACTTCGAGCTCGACCCCCGACCAACGCCACGCCTTGCCTTGGGACCACATTTCCATTACGACGATCTTGGGCCCTTTTCTATAGGAACCGCCTCCCGTCCGTATTTCTTACCGAGAGCTTCGTGTCCTCGACACGATTGAACAGTCATCACCATGGTCGCTGGCAACGCGCGCTACGTGCGCTACATCGTCATCGCCGTCTTCGTACGTCGCCTCGCCCTTCCCTCGCCAGCTCTCGAATCCCCGAATACTAACAAGGCCCTAGACCCTCCTCGTCTTCTACTTCGTCTCCAGCTCGAGCTATGAGGGCGTTGTCATCCCGGGAAACCTCCAGCCGGGAGGCTTCAAGGGTGGTAGCTCTGGCTCTTCCTCTTCTTCCTCTTCTCAATCCTCAACCGGAGCCGAGAAGCATCCCTCGCGGCCGAACACCGATGCCAAGGACTATCCCCTGGCTCTGAGCCCCAACGACCCTGGCTGGGATGACTTGGTCAACATCTCTCCCGGCCCTCGAATGAACGCTACATTTGTTACCCTTGCCCGGAACACCGATGTCTGGGAGATTGCCGAATCCATCCGCCAGGTGGAGGACCGCTTCAACCGACGATACAACTACGACTGGGTCTTCCTGAACGACAAGCCTTTCGACTCGACTTTTAAGAAGGTTACCAGCTCGCTCGTTTCCGGCAACACCTACTATGGCGAGATCCCTCGTGAGCACTGGTCGTTCCCCGACTGGATTGACCAGGACAAGGCCAAGAAGGTCCGCGAAGACATGAAGGAGCGTAAGATCATCTACGGAGATTCTGTCAGCTACCGCCACATGTGCCGATTCGAGTCTGGATTCTTCTTCCGACAGGAGCTCATGCTCAACTACGAGTACTACTGGCGTGTCGAGCCCTCCATCAAGCTCTACTGCGACATCCACTACGACCCCTTCCGATACATGGCCGAGCACAAGAAGAAGTACAGCTTCGTTCTGAGTCTCTATGAGTACATTGACACCATTCCCACTCTCTGGGACAGCGTCAAGAAGTTTACCAAGAACTTCCCTGAGCACGTTGCTGCGGACAACTCGATGGGCTTCCTCAGTGATGACGGTGGCGACACCTACAACAAGTGCCATTTCGTAAGTTGCAATGAATGAATGCAAAGTTTGGAACAGCTTAGACTAACGAATTCCAGTGGTCCAACTTTGAGATTGGCAACTTGAACTGGCTTCGAAGCAAGCCCTACCTCGACTTCTTCGAGTCGCTTGACCAGGATGGCGGTTTCTTCTACGAGCGATGGGGAGACGCTCCCGTCCATTCCATCGCTGCGGGTCTCCTCCTGAACCGAGATGAGATTCACTTCTTCAACGACATCGCCTACTGGCACGTTCCCTTTACTCACTGTCCCACTGGCGAGAAGACTCGTCTCGATCTCCGTTGCCACTGCAACCCGAAGGAGAACTTTGACTGGAAGGGCTATTCTTGTAAGCATTTCTTATGGAGTCATGAAGATCATAACCAGACTGACCATGATACAGGCACCTCTCGATACTTTGACATCAACGGCTTGGATAAGCCCGATGGTTTTGAGAACCAGCAGGACTAAAAAGCCCCGCCGCAATGTCATGAGCGGTCGGATGTAACTTTATCATATTTCAGTTGTAATGTCGGGATTGTGATCATGATCCCCCTCATTCAGCACCACAGTCATGGGATACACACATTTTAGGGGAAGGGAACGGGGGGCCGGCCCTGGAAATGATCTTTAAAGTGGAAAAACAGGCGTCTAGGTTGAAATACTTTGACAGCTTCGGTCATGTAGATATAGTTGAAACAACAGGGTTTTCTTCAAAATCATGATGCTTGTGTCTCTAGTGGTTTATGGTGTCTGGTGTGTGCAGAAAGTTGTTATACATGGTACAATATGGGTACATGGCCTCTGGCCTTTCAAGTCTCCATCATCTCGCTCTTCATGAAATATGTCCTCCGTCTCTTAACCAACAGTCGCCTTCTTGGGCTTCTTGGTACCGTATTTACTCCTACTCGTCGTTCGAGTCGCAACACCGCCCTATGCTCAATCAGTAATCTGTCCATACTTCCTCACGGCCCCTAAACAGGCCTGCACGCAAACTCACCAAATCCAACGCTCCTCGCACCAACCGATACCGCACACCAGGACAATCCTGCGCCCGCCCTCCTCTCACAAGCACCACACTGTGCTGCTGGATATTGTGACCCTCCCCAGGGATATACGCCGTGACGAGCGCGCCAGTCGACAGCTTCACACGCGCCGTCTTTCGCTCGCCCGAGTTGGGCTTCTTGGGCCGCACCACACCGACTCGCAGACACACGCCCTTGAGCGCCGGGCAGTGCGTGTTGGACAGCGCGGGCGAGACGGCATGGCGTGCGCGCTTGCCCTTGCGGATGCCGCGTAGGACTTGGTTGAGCGTTGCTTGCGGCGCGGGCGTGGTGCTGAATGTGCGGAAGGCTGGGACGGCGAGACGGGGTGTGGCAGCCATGAAAGGGCGTCGGGCCACCGGGGCGAAGAGTTGGCGCACAATGCTGCCCGTCATGGTGGGCAATGGGATGTTGTCGTCGTCGTCGTCGTCGGCGTCGCTGCTCCTACTCCAGCCTTGTCGAAGCTCTCACCAGAAAATCTCCAGCAGCTGCAGGTCACGTGTCGGCAGCTCTCGGCCCTTCAGATCCGCCGCGCTCCGACATCCTCGGGGCCCCACTCTGTGGCTAGCGGAGCCCCGGGCCAGCTATCACATGCTGGGACCAGCCAGTTACAGTGCTTGACGTCAGCGGGTAAACGCCGGCTATCGCTGCCCCCGCGTGGAGGGCTGGAGGTTACCCTCGGCAGAGCTATGGGGAGGGCCGAGCTGGGCGCTTTGGAACCGCCGTCAACCGTGGCTGGCGGCTTAGGACAGGACGAGGCACGAGGGAGCTTTTTCCCTTCCCTCCGCCATCTTACCTACATACATCCCTCTCCGGAGTTTCTATTCTTGCTGCTTTTGATTGTGGTGTTTTACTCGTCTTGGATACCGATACCCCTGTCATCCTAGTGCTGTCCGGCGAATACTTCGACAGCTCGTTTCCTATATCAGCTCCCAATTGCGCCTCTCCGCCCTCCCCCTCGACCTCCTCGGACCTCACATCCTGCTCCGTCCCCTCCGTCCATTGACCGCCATGTCGTCCTTCTCACGGGTCCTGCGCCCAGCGCTGAGGGGGAGTCGAGGCCTGACACAGCGAATTGCCGTGGGAGCGCGAAGTGCGCGGCCAATGCCCAGCATAAATCATGTGTAAGTGCCCAGAGCCTCCAGTCTCACCACACTCAAAGCTGACCGCGATCCCCAGCACCCGTCCCCTGTCAACAACCGCTTCTCGCCGCTCCGATGCCGCCATTGATATCACCGACATCCCTCCCACGCCCATCTCGCACCTCTCCGAGACTGAGGCCGCCATGCAGGAGGCCATCTCCAAGTTCGCCACGGATGTCATCCTCCCCAAGGCCCGCGAGATGGACGAGGCCGAGTCCATGGACCCCGCCATTGTCGAGCAGCTGTTCGAGCAGGGCCTCATGAGCGTCGAGATCCCCGAGGAGTACGGCGGCGCCGGCATGAACTTCACGTCCGCCATCATCGGCATCGAGGAGCTTGCCCGCGCCGACCCCAGCGTGTCGGTCCTCGTCGACGTCCACAACACGCTCTGCAACACCGCCATCATCAAGTACGGCTCCGAGGCCATTAAGAAGAAGTGGCTTCCCCGTCTCGCCACCAACACCGTCGCCTCCTTCTGCCTCAGCGAGCCCGTCTCCGGCTCCGACGCCTTCGCCATGGCCACCAAGGCCACTGAAACCGCCGATGGCTTCAAGATCTCCGGCGGCAAGATGTGGATCACCAACTCGGTCGAGTCGGACCTCTTCATCGTCTTCGCCAACCTCGATCCCCCCAAGGGCTACAAGGGCATCACCGCCTTCCTCGTCGAGAAGGGCACTCCCGGCTTCAGCATCGCCAAGAAGGAGAAGAAGCTCGGCATCCGCGCCTCCAGCACCTGCGTCATCAACCTGGACGATGTCGTCGTCCCCAAGGAGAACCTGCTCGGCACGCGCGGCCACGGCTACAAGTACGCCATCAGCCTGCTCAACGAGGGCCGCATCGGCATTGCCGCCCAGATGACCGGTCTCGCCCTCGGCGCCTTCGAGAACGCCGTCCGCTACGTCTACAACGACCGTCGCCAGTTCGGCCAGCTCGTCGGCGAGTTCCAGGGCATGCAGCACCAGATTGCCCAGGCCTACGTCGAGATCCAGGCCGCCCGCGCCCTCGTCTACAACGCCTCCCGCAAGAAGGAGGCCGGCGAGGACTTTGTCAAGGACGCCGCCATGGCCAAGCTCTACGCCTCCCAGGTCGCTGGCCGTGTCTCCGGCCTTGCCGTCGAGTGGATGGGTGGAATGGGCTTCGTGCGTGAGGGTCTGGCTGAGAAGTACTTCCGTGATAGCAAGATTGGCGCCATTTATGAGGGAACGAGCAACATCCAGTAAGTGCTCCTTAATATCTCGTTATCATGATCATCACGACTAACCAGTTCATAGGCTCAATACCATTGCCAAGCTGCTTCAAAAGGAGTACACTGCATAGAGGGATAGACTTATTTGGATAATGTAGAATTAGGGCTATACACAAAAAAAAAAAGTTGTAAAAGAATACGACGGATCATTCCGCGTCATCACCCAACTCGCTTGCATACCTCGTATATATCATGGGTATCTCCTATTTGTGGCTTGCACCTCAGTTCTCTCACTCTCACAGCTTCAGTCCAGGCCTCCCCTCCCATAGCATCAGCCAGGAAAAACAAAACTAGCAAATCCAAGCTCAATTATTTTCACATCTATCAACATCCTCCAAAGTTCCCCTGCTTAGCTTGTTTTGATACTCTCCCTCAGAATGATAGCCACGACACATTTTTTTTTCGCCCACTCCCCGCTTCAACCATCAATCGACAAACATATAATCCTAACAACGCAACTATAGCGAATGAAAACCCTCATCTCTCAGCCTGCAGGGACCTTTCTCCCCTCGAGTCCCTAAGCTGCTTCAAGACGAAGGGAAATGACCAAAAAAGAAACGTAGGAAATACGAAACAACTCGCCCGCGATATCTGATCGTCCCCTGGGTATCCCGAATGATGTGCAAGAAGACTTCATCCGCCGCGGCTTCCACTCTACCATGTCGTCAAAAAATCACCAAGCAAAGATCATCATCATCAATCATCCTTTGAGCTCAAGTCCGGGAACACGCTCGGTTCCGAATCCGACTTCTGTTTCAGCTTCGCGTCCGAATTCGGGTCCGTGTCCGATCCGAGTCCGGTCCCGTTTCCGATTACGACTCCATCCGAGTCCGATGAGGAGTTGGTGTCCATCTCATCGTCCGCTTCAGCGCCAGAGTCATACGGACCAAACGTCTCCGGATCGTCAACTGCATGGGGGTTGAGATGGAGATCAGGCTCTGATGTGCTGTAAACGCTCGGGGAGTCATCTGTAGACATAGATTTCCGGCGATCCGGTTCCAGCTCTGCGTTCAAGTCAGACTTTCCAGAAGGCCCAGAGTCCGAGGATGATTGCACATCGTCAGGTCCATAGAAAACGTATCCGTCGAAGCGCTCCAACACAGGCTTGATTTCAGGTCCTGGATCTCGGACTGACCCCTCGTTTGAGCTGTCCGAAGCTCGTCTATCGGCCGAATGCTGGGCACCCTCATTCGCAGTCACCCAGCGATCCGAGTCAGAGGAAGGATAATCTTCCCGGTACTTATTCTTATTCTTCTAATCAAAGTCGGCAGTATACGAGAAGCCTCGGAACTCCTCTTGCATAGCTTGCGACAAGACTATAAAGCCATCTATTAGCACCTGCTCCCATCGATGGACTTCATCAGAATTAGACTTACCAGATTGGACCGGAGTCAAGACTGGAGTAACGCTTGTAAACTCAGAATCGAAATTGCTGGTATCCGTTGCATTCTTAATGGTGGGCATGAACGGAGGAGCAACCCTCTTGTGATAGATATCGTCCCAGTTGATGTTCCTAAAAAAGGGCTGACTCATCACCTCTTGCGCATCGGTAGGGCCGCTGCCCAGCCGCTGGTCGGGCTCTCGGGTCAGAAGCTTCTGAAGAATGCTCACAGAATCCCTAGGCATGTGAATGGGGTAAAGAGGTTCATCGGCAAGAATAGCATCATAAATCTCGTCCTCATCTTCGCCTCGGAAGGGCGACTGTTGGAGGAGCATCTGGTAGATCAAAACACCGAACGCCCACCAGTCGACGGCTCTCCCGTATTTCTTATCCAACAGGATCTACAAAATCGTCAGCTAAGAGCACTAAGCATCAGGAGCAAGATACGTTACCTCAGGAGCCATGAACTCAGGGGTACCACAGAACGTGCTGGTAGTCGATCCATACCACATGTCTTCCTTGCAGAGACCGTAATCAGCAATCTTGATGTGCCCATCCAGGGTCAAAAGAATGTTGTCGAGCTTGAGATCTCGGTATATAACTCCGTTTTCGTGGAAATACTTCAAAGCCAGGCAGACCTCAGCAGCATAGAACTGTGCCCTCTTGGTGCCGAACTGTCCACGCTGGATGTGCAACATCAGATCACCACCGCTAATATACTCCATAACGAAGTAGACTCGAGTCTCAGTCTGGAAGCAAGCATGCAAATTGGTCAGGAAGGGATGTCGCTCTCGGTTGGCAACCAAGAACACACGCTTCTCAGACCGGATGCTCTCCACTTCGTCGTTCTCAATAATGAACTCCTTCTTCAACACCTTGATGGCATACAGCTTTCGCGAGCGCTTGGTTTCTGCCAGCATGACCTTTCCGAAGTTACCCTTACCCAACACAGCCAAGAAGTTGAAGTGATCAAGGCCAATGCGCTGTCCGGTGCCAGGATCCGTAGCGAGCGGCAGGGCCTTCCTTTGGCCGCCGCCTGGGGATGTAACCTGCTGCGGGGACATAGGCTCAGGTACATGGGGTACGGCGGCAGCAGGCTGTGGCTTGTAGGCCTGTTGTTGAGGAGGCATGGGCTGTTGCATGGGGGGTTGTTGCATTTGCATAGGCTGCGGGGGTTGCGGTTGTTGTTGCTGCAGCATAGGTCGCGGCGGAGGTTGTCCATATCCGGGGTTGACGTTGGCATAGTCAGCGGGGTTATACTTACGCTGCTGTGCCTGCTGTTGAGGTGGCTGAGAAGCATACTGTCCACCCTGAGAGTATTGATCCTCAGGAGGCTGGTCATAACCACCGCTGTACCGACTGAAATCGGACTGCTGGCGCTGAGCAGGGGTAATTCCAGACATGGCAGCTGTAGCTGCAGCTGTGGCAGCCGAGCTTGACGATGTACGGTCTGGCTGGGGTCTCTGCGCGGGAGTCTGACCGGCATACATGAGCTTAGCAGCTTCGGTCGCCTCCGGTGACGCGGGTCCCTGTGCTCCGCCATACGCAGAAGGCTGTGTGCTCGAATAGGAGAGCGTGGGCGAGTGTGTGCTCGTTGGGCTAACCTTGGGTCGCAGCGTCTTCTCCGACAGAGACGAGACCTTAGCTTGTCTCTGCTTCTGGGTCCTGATGCCTTCCAGGATCTGGTTGGCGACAGCCATAGACATGCCACAGAAGTCAGGCACCAAGTGCACACACTGGGCGTGAGCGGTAAGTCCGCATTCTGAAGATAAGTTAGCAAGAAAAAATGTGAAGCAAAGAACGTATTTGTAACCCACCTGAACACTTCCTGCAGTTCTTCTTGCCAAAAGGCAGAATATAGCCACAATGGCAGCACCAGTTGGCCGTCATATTCGAGAAAGGCTGGAACCTGTGAGGGATGCGGTGGTTGATCTTCTCCTCGTCTGGATCCGTCTCGGCATTGCTCTTGCTGATGCATTTCGTGACGACGCTCTGATAACATTTCGTATGGCAAGTATACTTGCAGTCTTCGCACTGCATGCCAGCAGAATACTTGAGGAAGTCCCCGCACAGCGCACAACGCATGATGTTGTAGAACTGGTGCTGCACGAACTTGTGGCCGTACATCTCGTGGACCTCCTCCTTGCGCTGACGAACAGCGCCTTTTCGGCCCAGACCCAAGTCAACAGGCCGTCTGTCCTTGTTAGTCTTGACAAAGCTCATCTGAAGCTGGATCTGTCCGGTAGGCTCCAAGTTGAACCATCCGTCGATGGGGCCAGTATTGACCTGGGGCTGAGGGCCAGGAGCGCCGTACGCACCCTGACCTTGCTGGCCTCCAAGGACGGGAGAAGTGGGAGAAGCTCCAAAAGAGCCTTGAGACGGGCTCATGGGGAATTGCGATGGCGGAGCAGCAGTGTTGCCCATTCTATCGGCAGAAACCCAGCCGGAGCTGTTCATTTCGGCCTCAATTCTCTTGCGTCGCATTTCCTCCACAAGATCGGAGATTCGAACCCACAGCATGGCGATAGGCATAGGATGCTCGCCTGGCTTATCGTAGACCGTCAGTTCAATCTCGTTGGCTTTGTCAACTTCGATGTTGTGGTATTCAGCCTCCCAGCGGTCGTTCCTGGACGCTCGGGTCCGAGCGACAACAGTGTCTTCCACCTTAACGGCGACAAATGTCTCTGGACCTCGCGTGAATCTACCCGTCGCGGCGTGGTCGACGTCCTTCACCGCCATGACACGAATGGATAGCTGACCACTCAACGGCTTACGGAGGTTGGGCGTATTGATCGAATCATCTGGGTAGTGTCAGTGAGGAGCCTGCTCAGAAAAGTTACGTTTTGATCGACTTACCATCTTGGGCATCTGCGGTATCCATGTCGATGTGCAGTTCCTCGTATCTCTTCAATGCCTGCTTCAAGAGAAGAATCTTCTGTTTACTTTCGACACGACGAGCAGCAGCATCTGCCTTGCTCTTTCTATCACCTTCCATGCCATAGAGCTGGACCATCTTTTCAACACCCTTAAGATACTGCTCTTCAACGTTCAGTTTGAACTGGATTTGAGACAGCATAAGTTGAATTCGAGGGCCCAGGTGTGGCGTGTCGTATTTGATCAAATCTGGAAATACATCGTTAGCCTCAGCTGGTCGCGTGGCGGGGAGATCCCAGAGCGTGTGATAACGTACCGAGCTTGGTGAAATTTGGTCTGGGCTTAGGAATGCCCGAGTTTGGTCCTGGAGGAGCATACGGATGGCGAGGAGGCATCAGGTCTTCAGACTGTCCAGGCTGGCCATATTGTCCAGAGCCAGAGCCGTAGGAGCCGCGATCACCAGCCCATGAGCCAGAGGAATCTTTGGGCGGCGGAGCGGGGGGAGCGCCCGAATCGTCGCCAAGATTGACGTTGCCCATATTCTGGCTGACTCGTCTCAGCTGGATATCCGCCAGCTTCTCTTCGAAAAACTGGAGGTTTCGGCGGCCATCGCGCATCTGGGAGTCGAGACGGGATCGGACAGCCTCATTGTTGGTCTGCGCTCGCATAGCATTCGCCGCGTTGATGAGAGCCTTTTCACGCTCTATCTTCTTATAAATGTTCTGGATCGCCTCTTCGTCGTTCATGGCGGCGGTGTTTTGCGCGATGCGTTCGCGCGGGACGATGGGATTCGACGGGGGAGACGAGGCGGGAGGAGGAGGGACGACAGTGGGAGATAAACTCGACAGACCAGGCCTCCTGTCGTGGAGAGGCGGAGTCGAGATCAACAATGAGAGCTGATCAGGCCAGGGAACCTAAGCCGGCGGGGCGGGGCTGGGCTGTCTGGATAGCTTCCGGTGAGGAGGATGCGGGAGAGTCGGGGAGAAGGGAGGGGGAGAGAGGACGAAGCCCTCTTGGATGTGGTGGAAGATGTCGTCAGTGACGAGGAATGGCGTTGATTCTCAGAGGGGGGAGGCCTAAAGACCAAGTGGAGGAGGGGGAGGGTCAGGCAAGCCAAGGTCCGGTAAGGTAAGGTGTGCGGCGGTACCTCAGGCTCAGCCCAGGCGTTGACGTTTTAACGGGTAACGAGGCTTTGGCGGGGTTTTGTGTGTGTGTTTTGCATGCCCGCAGTATCTCGTCAGCCAACGTGGGCGGGAAGGTACCTGCCGGAGAATAAGGCAGCTGTGATAAGTGCCCCGAGGCCCAGACCCCACTATTTGCTGGAGGGCTTTGCCTTGGGCAGCAGCAGCTCGAAGCAAGCTGTTTCTCGGACCAGCTTTGTTGACTGAAGTCCACGTCAGGGATCGAGGCTCGGATTGTAGCTTGATTGCCGACAGTCTAGAAAGAGGTCGAGAATTTGATTCCAGTGTGGCTTGTTGCTCCCGTGCCGACAGAGTCCTACCGTGTGCCGAGTCCTCACTGGTCCCTGTCACAGCTCTGAGGGTGAGGTGGGCTGGCTCTTGGTCCTGGGCCGACCGTAGGACTTTTGCACTCTTCGCCCGTGGGGTACAGTATTATGCGTCTCCCTATTCCTTGCTGATCTGATGTCTGCGGTCAACAGGAGCGAGTCGGCCGACAGACCTGCCAGACGAAACAAGCTGTCGATCGGGACTCGGGGGTTCGGGGCTTGAGAGCTGTCGGTAGTTGGCCTGATTCCTCAACTTTGTCTTAGAGGAGCCAACGGCGACGAAGCAGGTGGAGATGGCGTAGACAAACAGGCGTGAAAGATTGATTTTGTTGAAAACAGAAGCCGGTGTAGTTGGTGCACAAGCTGGACTATTCGCACCCCTTCCCCGTGCCGAAGCACTGGGACGTTGAGGAAACTAATGATGCAATGCAACGAGTGAGATCTGTAACGAGATATGAAGGAGGGGGTAGGATGTGGTGTTGGAGGGAAATGCCCATGACCAGCAGAACCGATATTTGTGGATGGGCGAGGAAAGAAAAAAGAAAACAACAACAACAACAGAGTCTGCTAGAATTTATGTCGAGTCATCTGCAGTTAGCCTATAAACAAACATGCTCTTCCAAAAGGAAGGAGCGATGGCGCGTTCCTTCCTCAACACCACCTGCCCTCTCCCGTGTTACACCAGAATTTTTGCAAGTTCCCCTCCAGGGTAAGATCTTATTACAGACAGTTACGCTCTTCGAATAATATCACCAGCATCGTTAATGACTTTGAATAGGATAAAATAATAATGCTCATATTAATTCTCATGAATTTCACTCTTCATGACTTCAGAAAATATAAGCAGGAGTACGACTGGTATTCCCATCTTCTTCCACGACACAAGAAAGAGATCTGGCTGAATTACGCAACAAGACTCCAGGGCACATCGACCACCAACATCGTCAATAAGCACTACTTCGCAAGGGAAGTCTCTTGGGCAGGACACAGGGGCCTGTTCCTTATCTTTGGCAAATCGTATACCGAGTCAAAGCATTGGGTGAAGGTGCAGAAACAACATCTTGGGGGAATACAATGTCGAATACATTCACTGAAGCAACGACACAAAACTCATGAAAGTGGCAGATGGCATGTCCAGGCTCCCTGAGGAACTGAGGGATAATGGGGAACAAACACCATCCCATCGGATGGCATTCGAGGGCCAACTGAGAATGGCGGCAAAGGTTGGCGAACTGGAATCAGAAACCTTGCTACCTGGCGAACCTTGGGGCCGCAAAATAACGACGAAGGAGTATTTCAGGAAGAGAAGTACCCGGAAACTCCTGAAAATTTCTCTGCAGCTAATCTGCAGGCGGACGATATGGCAACCAGGAATACAGAACAGAGAAACCCGACCAGTCTACAGTGGTATGTCTAAGCCTCAACGATTCCAAAGAGATCCATTGCATGACGACAGCATATGTCTCGGTCACCGCCACACACTGCACACTAACAAATTCAACACCACAGAGCGATCATGACCAAGCCCTAGAATCTCCCATCAGCAGAGAGAACCCACACTCCCCGAACCTCTCACCATCTTTCCAGACCGCTCCTTAACGAACCCTACTTCTGCATGTCGTGATTGGTTTCGCTACTCGTCGCATATCTGGAATGGCCACCACTTTGGTCAAGCTGTAACACGACAACCTCCCGATATTCATGCCGTGCACCACTGTCCAAGAATTCTCAGCCCTATTACCCTGGTCCGGCATCACCATCGTGCATCCCCGTAGGATTATGATCCGATTGGTCGTTCTGCCGTAGTTTGTCCCTGGGTTAGCTCTGGTCGGTCAACCAATCTTGAACATGGGACTTCTTCAACGACCTGAAGTCGTATATACGTCACCTGTCCTCGTTGTAGGACTCGTATAAGATCAAGTGTTTAAGCATGGCCAACATGTGATGCAAAAATGGTTTATGATAGTCTACATGGTTTGGTATCGTACATTATATAACAAAATCTTTTTTATACAGGGCCGCCGCCCCCTCCTCATCGATTTCGGAGGAGCAAAAACACCACACCGCCCGTCACCACTGCTCCCGCAGCCACGCTCTCCAACACCAGGAGCGACGCATCTTTCATGCGCAGCTCCACCAGCCGCTCACTGCCTAGGTCCGTCATGGCGGATTTCCACTGGGCCGGGTCCAAAAGGAACCCCTTCACCTGCCCCCAACTGTATCCAGGGGGCGGTGGTGTTGTCTCGGCGGGCTCTGTGGCGGCTGCGGTCGCGTGCTCCTGGATGGGGCTGGGGCTCGTGGCCGAGGGGGCGCCTTCGGGAAGCTCGGCCACGGTCTCGGCCGCCTCGCTGGAGGCCGCGGCTCGTGATTCAGCGACGGCCTCCACGAGGGCTTCAACGGGGGCTGGAACCTTGATGCCCACGTATCCCCGCTCCAGGGCGCGGTTGAACTTGGCCAGCTCGTCTCGAACCTCTTGCAAAACCTCCTTCTCGGCTTCCACAACGCCCTGGACGAGTCTCTTGCGCTTCCACGGCTCGGCAACGAACTGCAGCACCACAAATAGCAGAAAGTTCATGCCCATGAGGCCCCATGTTCCCCAAGTGCTGGCTCTCCGAATTCGATCGCTCCAGATCTGCTCCTCATGATATCGTTTCAAAATACCCGCAGTCAAACGCTGGCTGAGGTTCTGCTCATCCGCCTCTGCCTCGGTCAATGCAGTCTGTGAATCGGCAACCGAACCCTCTAGCTCGTGGTCGGTTCGGTAACTGTCGGTGAAGCGTTCGACATCGGACGGCGTCCAGGTGTCCTTACGCGCCAGAAGTGTGTTAACCTCCCGTTGTGTCGCGGAACGCTTTGTGTTGGCTATCTTATATGCGTGGCGTGCTTCGCGTACTCGTTTTTGGGCGTCGTGTAAGGCCGTTTCTAGCTCGGCATTCTGCTTCTTGATGGCCTCGATGCCAGTGTAGCCGGTGATGTCGTTCAGTGCTTGCGACGCAATGAGCACTCTAGACTGCAAGTTGTCCATGAAGTTGCTGAAACGGGTTGTCATGTGGCTACGGCGGCTGTCTGCGGCGGATGGGAGCTCATGCTGCTTGGAGCTAGGATGGGGCTCGTTCGTAGATTTCGTAGCTTCAGTCTTGATTTCGCTGGGTGGAGGTTGTGAATCAAGCTTGGGGGGGTCCTTTCCGTCCGATATTGTCGATGAAGAATCCTTAACCGAGTCCTTGGGTGGTATCTGGGTCGAGTAGGAGCGTGCTCGAGCTGCAATGGCCCGTATGCGAGAGTGCGTGCATATCGAAGAGCTCTGTGTCTTGAAGCTTCCGAAGCTGGCGTTGGACCCTTGGACCGCTCGATTGAAGGTTGGCCGAGCATGGCCCCAGACAGCCCTCACGACGGGTCTCGCGAATGGCTGCATGGCGGCCACCTCTTGGGGGAGGAACGGTGGTTAAGAATGCTGGTTGTGACTGGTGTTGTGGTCGAGGCCGATCGAAAACAATGGTCCGAGCCGAAAAGTCGCAGCTCAATTGGGTTTCTGCCGCGGATCGCCTATGGCCGGAGTGGCCCCTCATGGTTTCACCGCCTTTGCTTGCCGCCCCGGAGAAATTCCATGCCAGCCCAGGGGACGCCTTCAGTGGCTGGTGGGCCCGTGCAGCGATTGGCGGGGCTATTCAGGGCATCTATCATGGATGTGCCAGGGGGCCCCGGGCCCTGAACGCGGGAAGGCTATAGCGCCTGTTACAGGGGCCATGGGCGCTGAATGGCGGGGTCGCATTTGGGCACCTCATCAACCATGACGACACCTGGGATTCCATCGCGCGCGCAGTCCGTCTAGTCGGGCCCAAGCCGTTGAAGATTTGATATGCGCTGTTTTTTGTTTGTAAGGGATGTATTTTGGGGTCATCGCTATTTCGCTTCCTAGGCTAGAACGAGGGATGATCAGCTGCGCGGTCAATTGATGGCACATGCTGGGGGATCTAAAATTTCTTTTCCCTGGGATATTACCCCTCCATGACCCCTCCGTCTCCTATCTCCCTCCAACATCACCGCCGCAACACCGTAATACCGGCCGACCAGCGCCGTTCGCTCTCTTGATATCTCGAACCAGTTTGGATATTTGATTTGGTATCGTCGTCTTCATACATCATCAGAATGCCTTCCGCCACGAACACTCCGGCGCTCGCCACCAACCCCAAGTTCATCTTCTTCACCGACTTCGACGGCACGGTCACCACCGCCGACTCCAATGATTACATGACCGACAACCTGGGCTTCGGCGTCGAGCGCCGTGTTATGCTCAACAAGGAGGTGCTTTACAACCGCATGCACTTCCGCGACAGCTTCGTCGAGATGCTCGACAGCGTCACCACGCCCTTCCCTGAGTGCATCGACATTCTGCTCAAGAACATTAAGCTGGACCCTGGCTTCAAGGAGTTCTACGACTGGGCTCAGGCCAACAACGTGCCTATCGTGATTCTGAGCGGTGGCATGGAGCCTGTGATCCGCGCGCTGCTGGACAAGCTACTGGGACCTGGCTGGGATATCCAGATCGTCAGCAACGATGTGGCCGCGAGAGAGGGCAAGGACTTGAACGAGAAGGGCGGATGGAAGATTGTCTTCCACGACGACAGGTGAGACCCCTGCTATGAGGAGCAAGTCGCAGTCATACTGACACTCATGCAGCATCCATGGTCATGACAAGTCCCTCGAAATCCGAAAATACTCGTCGCTCCCCAACCGTCCAACCATGTTCTACGCCGGTGATGGTGTCTCCGATCTCTCGGCCGCTAAGGAGACCGACCTGCTCTTCGCAAAGGCCGACAAGGGTTAGTTCTCTCCCTTCCGATATATATTCCAAGTCCTCATGAATCTAACTCGAGCCACAGATCTTGTTACCTGGTGTGAGAACGAGAACGTCCCTTTCGTTACCTTCCGAGACTGGTCCAGCATCAGCCAGACCGTCAAGGACATTGCCGCCGGCAACATCACTGTGCAGGAGGCTGCCCAGGGCCGCATCTAATGCTTACGACTTGAAACGACATTATCAAACTTGACTAGACTTCACTTGGCACAGGAGGTGATAGAGCATCTCACTACTGGAAAGGGATATACCGCATTGGAAGGGATTTGGGGACACTACTTAGGCTCTTTTGACCTTTAGTCCCAGTAGAAAACAGTATTAGATTATTTAGATAAAGGGCATTTCCTTCGCCCTCAGCATAGAGATTCCAATTTATAGACCATAGACAAAGCCCAAACATCCCAAAGCTCCATCATGTTATCTCCAATTCCAGCGCTTTTTCCTTTTCATTTCTCATTTGATCCGTTACAATAAACCAGTTTGATGACACCGTCAGAGAATTTCTGATAAAGCAATCGCACAAGGGAGGACTCTTGGTCTCTCCCATCGGTATGCAACTACTCTGTCCTCTTTCGCTCAGCAGGAACATAGTACCAGCAGAGAATCATGACAATAAGCAAGAATATCACAATTGGATGCAGCACAAATGTCCCGGCGACCTGCGCCAGCAAACCCGTAACGAACGGAGCCAAAGCGCCGCCCAGACTGCCACATGCGCTGATGGCACCCATGCCACTGACAGCCTCTCGTCGGGGCATCGCGCGGAGGAAGACAGAGGCTGCGCAGGGATAGATAGGACCGAGCAGAAGACCGACAAGCGATACGGCGACGGCATCGCCCACAATGTTCGGCACCCACCACACGAGCAGCTCGAACGCGATGGCGCCGACAACCAGGCAGTACACGAAAAGCTTCTCGCCGATCCGCTGCGCCGGCGCCGACAGGAAGAAACGGCCCAGCGTGATGCCGGCCCAAAAGCCGGCCGAGACGTAGCCGACGGACGAGGGATCACCCTTACGAGAATTGATCAGGAACGAGATGACCCATCCGGAGATGGACACCTCGGCACCTTGGTAGGCGAAGATGAAGATGGAACCGAAGAGGACGACGCGCATCTTGAGCGCCCCGATCATACCTGTGAAGACAGCATCGTTCTTGTTGCCTTCACGGGCACGCGCCATAGGGGTGAGTTCCTTCTCGTAGCCCCAGAAGGACCATACAGAGAGCGTAAAGGTGAGGATGGCGACGCTGAAGGTCAAGAGGTAGTAGCGAGTCCAGACGGCGCTGGCAACCGTGACGAGCGCCGTTGCGATCAGGGGGCCTGTAGTGCCGCCGATGCCATACGACCCGTGTAGCATACCTAGCATGAAGGTGCCGTTCTGGAGTCCGCCGCAGAAGATATTCCCAAGTCCAACGTTTACAGCGATGCTGAAGCCAACGAAGAAGAAGGCGAAGACAATGACGATGAAGGGCGCACCGCAGATCAGGGGGATGTAAGCCAGCGCCAGCATGCCCTGGGCAAGGCCGAGTGTCTTTGCACGACCGAGTCGGGCACGCATGGTGTCTAGGACGACGGCGACGAAGATGAAGCCGAAGGCTTGACCGACGAAAATGAGAGAGACAACACCATAGCCGATGCCGTAGTATCTAAAGCTTTGTTAGTGCACCGGTCGCATTGTCGACACTAACAACAACACTCACTTCTCCATGTACGGGATCAAAGCACCGGCGGCACTGTCACTAAGAGCATTGCCAAAGTTCATGAGGCACGAAGCCATGAGACGGAACCGGTTCATGAACGGCTCCCACACGGTGGGCATAACTTCAACAAACGACTGTTGAGGACTAGCCGGCCGGCTCATCTCGAGATCCGAGTCACCACGGGGAGTCACAGTCCCCGACATGGCCCCCTCACGGTTGGGGATCCGGTGAAGATCAAACGACTCTCTCTGGGGAGCTCCGGGATACGTCCTGGACACAACCCGGGCGGGAGCCGTGAGAGGGCGGTAGAGCTCCTCGGTCGGCGAGTCGAGAGCGCCCGACTGGACCTCGACCTCGACCAGGCCTCTGAGCATAGCAGAATCCATTGTGGTGATGGCAATTAAAAAACAAAACAGGTCAATGAGTTTTCAAAGATGCTGTCTCACACAGGCCTGATCAACCTGTAGCAAAGAAAGCCATATGGGCGTGTTTGGGCAGCAAAGCAGAGTTTGTCGAAGGAAAGTTCCCGTTCCCAACTCCTCCCGGTGGCTGGCTCACCGAGAACGGGCAGCTTAATATCGTGGCAACGCCCACGGCCAACCGACCAGGTCATATGATGAGCACCGCAATGGAATGACCCCATTCGGTGAATCCCATTAACCGGCAACGCAATCTAGGTGATAGCTCAAGTGCTTCCGCAACGCGCATCCGCACTCACGAACCTTGCCTTGCGGGAGGGAGGCTCCACGGAGGGGAAGAGAGAGTCCACCTGGGCGATAGAGATTTCTTAGAGCGAGGAGCCGGCTGCGGATAGCTAGAGTCGAGAAGGCAGGAATTATGGGTCGACGACACCACTATCAATAGCTGTTGGAGACTTCACGGGTTGCTTTGTTCGAGGTTTCGGGCTGGTCTTTGAGCCCGCTGCGACTGATCGTGGTCCATCTGAGCAACTCGAGGCCCTCCAACTAACCCATGATGGAAACACTTCAGCACGAATTCAGGCTGCTGACGAAACAGAGGCATAGATCGATGAAACCTTCCCCTCATCGAGCCATTGCGAGAGCCGGTGCCGTGCTGGTGAATTGCTTATCAAGCGTACGGTGCTTGACCGAGGTGCTTGCCCGACGGCCTGCAGGTCTCCATAGGATAGGTGAGACGGTCAGGGTAAAGTCAGGGTAAACTGTGGCTCTAACTGGGTTCTGGATAAAACCAGAGATTAAAAGTTGGTGGTGGGAGAAGAGAGGATAGGAATGCGAGCTGGTTCGCTGATGCTACGAGGATATGGTCATGTGGCGTTGGATTCTCGGTGCTATTTTCGGCGGCCCCCGATGCGGAAAGTCCGCCAGTGCCAGTGCCAGGCACCTCGCCGGCCCGGAGCGGAGCGTGTGTCGTCGGAGCTGCGTGTTCCGCGAAACGGGGCGCATGCATCTACCGGGATCTGCCCCTCCATCCCACCTACAGGAAATTCACCCGAAATTATTCCCAATCGCCAACTTGTCCGTCAGAACGTGCTTCCTGCCTCGTAATCCCAATGGGTCGACCCAAGCGGAACGTCCTCGCTGCAGCTGAGGAGTCTCTGACTCCTCCAGATGCATTGGCGCCCAACCAATCTGTGGTTCGCGTTATAAAGCCCGAGGGGAACAACCTGTATACCTGCGAGCTACCGAACAAGAAGACCCTGGTTCTAGAACTTGCACAGCGGTTCCGCAATACCATATGGATCAAGCGGTGGGGTTTCGTGCTGGCTGAAAGATATGAGGAAAGCAGTGAGGAGACCAGGGCGGATGGAGAGATTGTGAACGTGGTTCGCGACGAGAAGCTCTGGCGCAAACAGGGTTACTGGTAGGTCCCTTGATGGCCAGCACCAACAGGAGATTGACCGGTTCGATGTAGGCCGAAGGAATTTTCTAAGAATGCATACGACCTGAGCGATTCCGAAGACGATTCGAACGTTGGCAGGATGCCGCCAAGCGACTCCGAAGACGAATGAACACCTCGATATATCCTTCATTTATCCTTTTTGGACTCGACCTTCTTGTCGGTAGCTGGTGCGGGAACCGCATTGTCAGTTCCAAGATACAGCAGGGTGACTGTGATCAGCATCACGTTGACCACGACTGAAGAACTCTGGTCGGTGCTGGGAAACACGTTCCATGCCCATTCCTGTGCAATCCAAAGGGGAAAGACAACGAGCGGGCTCTTTGAGGCCCGCCACAACAGATATGGTGTTGCCCAGGCGAGATACGCATAGAACTGGTAGTGAAGCGAGCGGGCAAAAAGCATCCCGATGACGTTGGCCCCGAGCATAGCCGTCATAACGTATTCGGGCGTGACGCGGCGAGAAACTTGGGCCTCTTCTTGAGGAGTGAATGGGGACTCGAGCCGGAGAAGTGAGGGTACGATCGAAACCAGGGAACGGTTGGCAGGCTGGAGCCATCTCGCCTCGATGAAGATGAGAAGTACCAAGACATGAAATCCTAGTAGGAGGAGAGCAAAGGACTTGTTCAAGAACATCTCTTCTCCCAACATGCGCCAGTTGACCGTCCATTCGAACTTGAACTCGCGCGAGAGCTCAAAGGCCCGCGAAAGGTAGCCTTTCGCGTTGACCGGGAAGAAGGGGATTGCCAGAGCGAATTGGATCTGTCCAATCAGCAAAGCCATCTGAAGACTGGGCTTAAAGCCTCTCCCGAGGAATAGGAGAACGCCCACAGCGGGCAGGACGAGCAACAGCGACATCTTGACCCCAAGACCCAATGTATAAGCGAGAGTGCCGAACGTCCATAGACGGCGTTGAAAGAAGTAGATGGCGAGCCAGAGAAAGAAGGCTGCAAAGCAATCGTTGAAGCATCGGAGCACAAACACGCTGTGTAGTCGTTTCGAGAGGATCAGGAGGGGGAAGATATACGGAGGGACCTGGAGTCTGTTAGCCAAAGACCAACCACAACCACGGGCCACGGACCTTTGCTTTCCAATAGCACAGCATCACCACACCCAGAGTCGCCATATACAACACGGCAAATAATTGCTGCGCCAGCAGGATATTCTTCCCCTCGTCGGTCAGGTAGTAGAGCCCCGTGTAGATGTAGACGTGCGCAGCTGGGTAAACCAGGGGTCCGGTACCGCCCTCGATCTTGGTATAGTCGCGCTCGCCCGAGACAAACTGCGCAACCTGCTCCATATACGCGACCCAATCGATCTCCGTGTCTACATCAACCATTAGCTCTTCCGTCTTGCATCGCTGGTGAACAAGGTAAGCGCACAGGGGATCTTCCAGATGATCAGCCCGCAGAGCACAGCATCAGCAAGCCATAGCGCAATTGGGATGAACTTTGAGAGCGCATGGCGGCCGTTGAGCACGTCGAGTGCAAATCGAGTCGCCTTGACATATATCGGGGGTTCAGGTTGTGACATGGTTGCGTTTAGAGAAGCTCCTGAAGAGGTTCAGGATGCGTGTTAGCTTCCGGCGCGGTAGTAAGCTCCTGGGAAGGAGCTTGGTGAATCGTAACCCGTTTATTGCATAACCCCCGATATATGTCCCACTTCCTGGTCAGAATGCTCCGAGAAACACCACGATTCAAGATCACCGCTTTCTAACAAAATCCAACGCTACATATTGATATTCTGAAAATTACCTATAGCTTGGACTTCGTCTTTGATACCTTGTCAACCAGCTCCACCACATCTTGTGCGCAGCCGTAGCTACCCTGGTATCCCCAGCCAGCATGCCCGTAGTTGTGCACCACCCACGTCTCATCATCCAGCTTCTCCTCCTCAATCCGCACGCCGCCCTTTCGATATGGTCGCAATCCGACAGCGTGCCGAATGATGCTCAAGCCCGCGACTCCCTTGCCTCCCGCAATCTCCGGCCGCACCGTGACGATGCGCTGCATGATGCGCGTCGCAATGTTCGGGTCCGGCTGCGACTCCCAGTTGCCAATGTCGTAGGTACCGCCCAGGATCGTGCCGCCACCAGCCGCCCGCATCATCATGTAGGTCAATTCCTTGGGTCCGTCATCCGTGCCGGAGGTGGCCAGCATGGGCGAGCTCTCGTTGCGCACGAGGACCGTCTGGCCTCGCGCCGGCGCCATCGTGGTGTCCTCCACGCCGCCGAGCTTCAGCGAGCCCAGTCCTGTTGAGTTGACGATAATTTTCACTGGGCGGCCTGTGTGGCTGAGCTTCTTGGCCTCGGCGATGTGGGTGAGGACGCCGCGCTTGAAGACGACGCCGTTCTTGAGGCATTGGCCGACGAGCCAGGGCAAGTAGATGGCGGTGTTGATGCAAACGGCTCCGTACTCGCAGCCGCTCTCGTAGCCGTTGGGAATATCCTTGGGATCCTGCTCGCGGAAGTCCTCGAACATTTCTGCGTACCAGGGGTCGGGGCCGAAGGTAGCGTCGAGCAAGCCGGACCCCGACATGTTCTCTAGGTCCTTTTTACGTCTCACGATGGTGCTCTCTGGAAAATATTAGTGTGGTGAGTCTTGGTGAGCCTCAGCGACGTTAAACGTACTCTGGAAGTGCAGACCAGCCTCCGGGGTCTGCTCACATATGCGCTTCAACTCGGGCCAGGTCCTCCGTTCCCAGGTGCTCTTTTCTTTCGTAGCCATGCTGTGAGGTGTGTTAGGTGGGCTGTCGTAAACGTATAGCTGGACGAGACTTACGGAATGACATTGGCTCCCGCAAAAGGCGACGCATACTCAATATCGTAGTCACCAGGCATATGCTTGGCCACGACGGTGACGGTGTTGGCCTTGTTCTTGGACAACAGCAGGGCCGACGTCAAGCCAGTCACGCCGGCGCTGAGAGCTGTTAATAACCTGGATTTCCCTCTAAGATTTCAGGAGGAGTTATCGCTTACCCAACAACGACAATAGTGTTGCTCATGGTGATTTAATCGTAGCAAAACGTCTGGGAGATTCGAAGGATTAGGACATGAAGCCGTCTTACACGGAATGAGACTATAGAGTGAGGACCGAAACGTCTATAAACAATTGGAGGGTGGGCCGGACTCTAGATCAAGCTCCCATCTACGTACCGAAGATAAAGATGCTGCCATTGCTAGTCGAGGAGACTGAGTCGTTATCAGCGTCTCCGGAGCACACCGTACATTAGTGGGAATAAGCCGATGCAGCCCGGATGAGGGGTGATGCTACGGAGGGGTACCGAAATCGGCTCGGCCTGGCTCATGCGGCGAGGATACCGATTCTCGCCAAAATATTATAAGATGCAGGCAAGGATGCAGGAGCCTCTGAAGGATCTTTGATTGCATGCAGCTACTGTCAAAAGAGGATAAATGACAGATCTACACGTCGTGATCCGTCTGTTTATCGAGAGATCTAGATTCTTTGTGTGCGAACCAAGCGGTCAGCCCATTCACGCCAACAATGCGCATGTCGAACTCGATCGCTCCGAGTACGTCCAACATCGGTTACAATGCCATTGATATTTTTTTTACGATGTCTTCCTTTGTTTACCTTTGCGATCTTGACATCACGGACCGTCGCATCCCGCACTGACCAGCCGACGACCCGAAGACGGGAAGCTGCATATTATCAACGGGTGATGCGTTCTGTTGGTTATGCTTATATTTATCATTCGTCACTGAATTTAGGAGACGAGCGCGACAACAATCGCATTCGATGGCAATCCAGAGTTTGAATGAGGTATCCAAAATGCATATCCAATTGATGTTGCCACGAGCTTCTATGCCCGGTATAAAATAGCGCTAACACATTTCCCGCACACTACCCAAGATGAAAGCCCCTGTATATCCAAGTGTCTATCGTTCCCATTCTATCGTCCGAATTTACTGGGCGTTCTTCTCGTGGAGCTCCTTCAGGTAGGGCTCAAGAGCCTTGGGGTTGCCGCCGATGATCTCGTGGATCTTCTCGCCGTTCTGGAAGAAGAAGAAGGTGGGCATGGCGCGGACGCCGAGCTCCTGGCTCAGCTCGGGGAGCTCGTCGACGTCGAACTTGACGAAGTCAACGTTGTCGAAGGTGCCGGACCACCTGCAATTAATGTGTTAGTGTATTCGGAGGCGTGTCGTTCGGGACGGAATTGTACGTACTTCTCGAGGAAGGGAGCAATGGCCTTGCAAGGACCGCACCAGGTAGCGAAGCTGTCGACAACGACAGGCTTGTTGGCCTTGAGGACCAGTCGCTCGAAGTCGGCGGCGCTAGAGATAGCATGTTAGACACTGTCCGTTATCGAAGACCAGGGATGAGAAAATTTACCTGTTGACGTGCTGGACAACCATGTTTGCGGTAGTGGTATGGAAAAGCTTGGAGCTGTGTCTTGGAACTGAGGATAGCAAGGCGGTCGTAGAGCGCGAGGCTGTGGTTACAGGTCGTAGGAAGCGTGATGACAACATTTCGACTCCGGTTGCCGGCCACGAGGGGATCGAAGAGTCTTATACTGTTGGACAGCTGCTTCTGTGGACTGAAGCGCCAGACTTCTCTGCACATCTAGTGGGGGCAAGACGTCCGTTGCCCGTCTTGATTTGTCAGGTCTGTTGGGTCCCCGCGATGACGCGACCGATTACTTAGACCCTTTGGGCCTCGCCTCGAGTCTCTCTTGTTACGGGATGTCGCCTTGGCCCGATCCCGAGCTGCTCCGTATTTGTCAAGCCCCTGTTGGCACGCTGAGGCTGTGGCGCCTGCGCTGTAAAAGCCGCCTCGGCGACTGTTGAAACCGGGTTCATAATTCCAAATTGCCTGTTTTAGCTAAATGTCGGCGACCCCAGTTAGCAATGCGTAATGTGTGTAATTGTGCGATTGTATTGTCAGCCAAAGTAGAGTGACACATGCATGTCTGACGGAATTGTCTCGTCTTCTTGCCCCATGATGAGCTCAGCTTATCTGTCTGTATGTGTTATTGCTCAGCTGGAAGCCGCCCTGTCCAGTAGCTTCTCGATATCGCCATAGCCTAATCTTCGCGCTAGGGAGAGCGGTGACTCCTGGAGTTGTCCTCCAAGACATTCTATCCACAGGGACGGGATTTGTGATATGGCCGCGTCTACACCGTTCCTCTTGTTTGCGACATCGCATGTGACGACCTGTTTCCAGCCCATTCCTCGACCCAAGAGCAGTGAAACGGCTTCACTATTGCCAGATGCAACAGCCGCTAACATCGGCGTCATACCCAGACTATCGGCCGCGTTTCCTTTAGATGAGCTGCTTGACATGATAGTCTCCATCACTCCAGTTTTCCCCCACAAACACGCAACAGTCAGGAAATCCCACATTGTTAGGGAGCCGTTCTGAAGCCTGTCAATGTTTCTGAGTAGAAATATTGCTGGTTTGTCCTCGAAAGCAATTGCCAGACACACTACCTCCGCGTACGTCTCTGGTGAGAGTCTTGCTCCGTGCTCTATGAACGGCTCTACAGCCAGTTCTATACTTTCGAGAGCCATGAGGAATGGGAAACCGTTATACATTCTGGCTGAATCATCATTTGTAGCCATGACCCGTCGTATCGTCTTCGACACGTATCCCTGCAACCCAGCGTCGAATCGTAGCTTGAAGTACTCCATGAGAGCTGCATCAAGCTGCCATTTCGAAAATTCACGTTGCTCAAGGAGCAATCTAGTGAAGTCGTCTGATACAAACGTGGCAGATATCATCAACGCTTCAGTCGCATCGGCTCCCAGATCCAAGAGTTTCTGCGTGCTCACATGGTCCAGTCTGCGCACGCTGCCTGCCAACCCAATGCGAATGTCTGGTTTGTCCTCGATCAGGTCTGGTGCAAGCTTGCAGATAAGCTCGTAGCAGTCAATAAACCCTTCTGATGCAGCCTCTCGGAGTGCTTTGTTGATGGTCAACTTCTTCTCAACGTCATTTCTCTTGTCATGGCGAATTAATATCTCCAGAGCCTCTTTGGAACCCCATTGACATGCCACGACGATCTGATCCCCGGTCACTATAAGACCGCGGTCCAGCAAAACCAGAAGCTGCTCGTGTCTGTTGTTCAGGGCGGCACGTTCCCCAGGTGTGGTTTCCTTACGCGCGTATGGATAAGTAGCATTGATGTCTATTCCGGTTTTTAAGAACCGTTCCATGGCTCTTGAAGCTCCCGAAGCCAATACTTCAATGAAAGCGCTTCCCTTTTGTGATTCGGTAAAGGGACAGTGACACAGAAGCCAGTCGACGAACTGAAATTCATGACGATCTGTAGCCTCCAGCAACATATCTTGGCCGAAGACATTTTGCTCTGTAGTAGTCCAGGAGCCGGATTCAAAGAGTTTCTTGGTGACGTAGAAATCGCGCCGTACCAAAGTTGAATGACCTAGTAGCTCCCGAAGGTACCTAGTCGTCTTCGTCGTCGTATCGTCTCGTAAAATGTAAAAACACCACCAGGAGGGGAAGGATGAACCCTTAGCATTGCAGAGGGATGAGCTTCGTTCCTTAAAATCCTTGTCCTCATCGAGTATGAGGGCAGCTCCCGACACTGGGCACCAGTGTTTTGCAGCATAAGGATAGAAGTGGCGTGCCCAGGCTGGTAGCTCCGAGATGAATTGCCGAGTGATCAATTGCACATTCTCCTCTCTCGATGGGAGAGACCTGATCTTGGGCATTCCTTTCAGGGTGAGAAATCGAACGCAGGCGCAGGAATGATCAATCTCGCACTCTTTGGCGTTGAGCACTGTCGTATCGAGGTCAGATTTAGGGTTTGGGACGCTTCGAAGGAGGAAATCTCGAGCTGTTTGATGAACCAAATGAATCCTCGAGTGTATGATGCGGATGAAGAAACCGCCCAGTTTCTTTGCCGTGAACTCCATCTGAGGTTCCAGGTCCAGCCCTAAGTGTTCAAGCGACTCCGTGTCCTTGTCGATATTCAACATGACATTAATATCATCAAGGTGAAGTGGACTTCTGGCCGCCACTATAAGACGGAGTAGTTTCTGCGCTGCGGTATGCCCTCGAATTTTGGAGAAAGTGCTCTCGTAAAGCTGATTCAGATCTCCTGGGATGCTGTCTAAAGCTTTTCGGATTGCCTTGAAGGTTCGAGAAGGAAGGTTGGATAATTCCGCGAACACCAACGATGCCCAGAGAAATGTGTGATCAGCTCCTCGAAGAAGTCTTTCCTCGACCAGTCTTCTGGTTTCTGGGCCGAGGAAGCTATCTCGCGCAAGCTCTTCGATCTTGTATTTGACCATTGTCCTGATGTCGTCGGAAATCTGAGTTTCATCTTCTCCCCGGAGTCGAATAGGGTTGAGATTCTTAAATCTGGCCTCAATGGTAGGCCAAGGTCGACTCGTGATCAGCAACTTGAGATTTGTAGGCATTCGGTTCGCAAAGTCGTCTGAAGCGAAAGCGGAAGTGAGAAGGTCGATGAAACGATTTCGCGAACTTTCGGAACACTCGTCAAGGGCATCCACCAGGAACACGACTTGCTGCGGTCCTGCCTCCTTCAATCCCTTTCTCAGAGCTTTCCAGAGCCAGTCAACGTTTTTGGTTATCAGTGTTGAGTCCATGCCAGACCCAGCCTCCATTACGGCCTTGACTCCGCCGGGGACTTGGAGTAACAACTGGTGAAGAAGCGTAGCAAGTGCATAATACGATTCACCCCTCTTCTGTTCTCCAGCCTTGAAGAAGAAGTAGCATACTATGGGGCTTGTTGAAGACTGCTGAATGGTATCAACCAGGAGGTTTGTAAGAACGGATTTCCCGCAGCCTGGATTTGCCGTCACCCAAAGTAAAGAAGCAGTTCTGCTATCCGACCACGCCTGGAAGCGATCATGTCTTAGAAACCAGTCACAGGTTCCTGGTACCGCTTTGTCGATAGTAATGCGATGGCTATGGTAATCGCCGACGGTCTGGTGTATCATCCGAAGACAATCTGAGAACTTCAGCACCTTGACTAAATAGATTTACTGACAGGTCGAACTTACCCTTTTCTTCTTGTGTAAGCTGGCTAATTGTCGTTGATTCTGGCTTCACTGGGGCATCAGTGATCACCTCTTTCGGACGATATGTCATGGCTTTCGAGCATCTTTCCACCTCTCGCTGGATCAAGGCATTCCGTAGGTACCCCTCAGTACGAGACTTGATGTGAGGAATCGAACTGTGGTCCTCTATCTTGACCTGCCCGACATAAGGCGCGTTGAACCGGAACAGAAGACCCGCGTCAGCCATTTTCTTGTTGCTTCGGTGAAAGTCGTCGTTGATTGCGGCTCCGCTAATGACACCTTTCGTCAGAGCTTTCACCAAGTTTAGGCGATTTCCTTGAATTGAAAGAAGAGCTTTTTCTCCTGTCCCAATCGAGACCATAACGGCTTCTGGCATGTCCCATAGTTCGTTTGCTTCGCTCATCACCCAGAAAACTGGGTTGTTCGCCTGGAAAGCCCCGTCGAGGTATCCGTATCCTCCCTTTCGGTGGGCTCTGAAGTAGGTGTTGGCAGCAGAAGTAGCTCTAAGAGCTTCCCAGGCTTGCCAGTCTGGCGACGGATCATCAGGTTGCTGTGGATTCTCATAAGATCGCAGCAGGCACAGCTGTTGATTGTCTTCTCGAACCGTGGTCACGAACCTAGTCGGAATCAGTCGAATTGAGAATGTAGATTTGACAAGACAAGTGGAAACTTACACTTTACAGGGTGTCCTGAAGTCCCCTAGTCCTATAGTGTCACGTCCTGCTCTTTGGGCAATGGTTCTTTTGAGAATTTTCTCCATGGATTCCGAGTCGAATCGTTCTGTTCCCTTCCAAAAGTCGACAGCTCTCAGGGGATTACATTTTGATCTTTTACGTTTAAAGATGTCTTTGGCCATCGTGACATAGGCCTCTTCGCACTCATTCAAGCTCATCTTCAAGCATCCCAGCATGAAAGCAATTATGCCTCCTGTGCTGGTGCCGCCGATGAGATCGAAAACCTGCCATGGTTCAAGTGGATCATTTCCTTTCCGATTGAGGTTGATCTTGCGCATGATCTCCTTCAAAATGAGGATCGCATGAATACCACGGACTCCTCCGCCGTCTAGAATCGTATTAGGTTAAATCACGAAGGCTTGTTTGGAGATGTTTGTGTTGAGAAAGCTTGAGCTCTCCAGACTTACCCAGTGACAGGAGAACCCGTCGCCTCCGGGTGCTCGCTGCCGAGGGTCCCTGACCAGCGATCATTATGACAGTTTCAGTACACTGAAGACATTAAAATGTCGTTCTTCAAACCTAGAACGGAGTTTTCACTGAATGATACAACAGAAATATAAATATACGGGGCTGGGAAACACAACTCGGGCGCAGTTCACAAACTGCTCCCGCGTCGTCAGGTTTGACGTGTTGGGCGTTTGCAGGAAGCTCGGCGCTTGCAGCTGGGCCAGACATCACTTTATGCAATTTGCCAGCGACCTAGTCGTAAGATCTGCTTCAGACAGCCAATACCAACACATCTGTACTCCGCCTTGAAACAAAGGTTCACCTGAGTGGCTTGACAGCCATGTCGTTAAGCGCCGACATGCAGGGTGTATACCAGGGCGCTACCCAGACACTAGTCATGGGTACACATCAACCACCTAAAGAACAAAGAAACGAAAGCGCTTCTGCCTGAGATCTCTTCTTCTATGGAATGAGTTTTTCATAAAAGGGGGCCTAGGCCCGGTAGGCGAATTGACTCTTCCTTGCACTGGCTGGTTACTAACATGTTAGGACACGGACGCCTAGGTGAAACAGGGCAAAGCACTTCAGGTGACTGTCTCCAGGAGGCAGTGCAGGAAAACGGACAGAGGACGCGTACGGCAACTCAGGAAACCCCCAATGGTGTTGGCAAGTCGAATTATCAAAGCCGTGATATCTCATGCACCTTGGTAAAGTCCAGACGGCCACTCGCAAACCAAGACTTGTTCCATCGCTAAATCGCCGTACCCTTCAGACGGCGGCTAAATTAGCGCCCGGTGTCTTGGCTTGCTTCTAATCTTACTACCCCCGACAGCGGAATCGCGATCTCAACTCATAGACGTTCAGTTTCTACAATCACGTAGACAAGAGGGCAAATCATCTAGATTAACCGATTTGAAATTCAGGGAAGCCCGCCTACCAAGTGTACAAGACCCAGACATGTACAGAAAGACTCTCCCACCACATCCGAACAAAACACTACAACAACAAAGTGTCAAGAGAAAATCCCGTTTCCCAATTCCAACCCATTCATTTTATGCTCCCCAACCACAATCAAAAAAGCATGTAAAGCAAGAGCAACACGACGATAAGCATCTATGAAGCTCCAGGCCCTATAAAAGCACCCTGTATCCCGCAAAGACGCAAGACGCGCCTGGCCGTTGAAACACCGTCCTCTCCCTGAAATCAAAACGAAAAAGGACAAAGCCCCCGAGCTCCGGCGAAGAGGCCAGGCGCCAAGATAGATTCCCCAAAGAGCGTCAGCGCCCTCTATCGTGTACGGGGCGGAGAGGAATCATGGAGTGGTATCAATCAATATCTTGGGCTTCCCTCGTTCATGTATGTATGCTGTTGAGTTCCCAAACACTCCCAAACTGGCGTTCGACGCGGGGTATCAAAATTGCGGTATATGTAGTCGAGAAAAGAAATCCGAACAGGTAAATGAGGCGCGCTATGATCGTGACAGGTCGTATCATACATCAGGCATAGAGGGCTGAGCGGTGGTAGATGTGAGCAAATTGCGTGCGCTGGCGAGTTGATCAAACGATGATTGCCAGCCGGAGCGAAGAGTTCCCATGTTTTCCGAATTTTGCGAGTGTTTTTGGTCGAAGAAATCACCATTTGTCGGCGTCCTCTTCGTTTGTGTATTTTGAGACAAAGGAAATCAGGAATGAGTGACTGCGGTCAAGGTGTTACAGAGGAAATGGTAAAGAGCGTAATTTATCGATACGTCGATGGCGGTGAATATCGGGGAACTCTTCAACTCTCGGCCTGGCTTCAACATCAGTTCGATCACCTCACATAACAATAGCAACATTGCTGCTTCGTCTATCTTGGCTCCTCCTTTTATCGTCGACGGAGGCCCGTGGGGTAATCTCGAGCAACTTCGCACTCCCGGCGCTGAAGTTACGGACATGACCCTTGCCCAGGTTGACGCTTCTAGCGCGCTGGACATCGGGCAGCTCCTGGGACACAGGGGAGACAGGCGAGGTCTCGCTGTCGTCCTCATTCTCCGACTGAATATCGAGAAGACCCTCGTGGCTCTTCATCGTCAACCTATCGTGCGTGTGAGAGTGCACAACCTTGGGGTGGGCACCAACGGCGCCCCATTTCATGTCAACATCATCCACAAGATCTTCCTCGTCGCTGCTAGGGCGGCCTTCGCCAGACTTGCGGCCAAGAGCGTGGGCAGAGTTGCGGCGAGGGGCAAGTTTCGACAGATATTCATCCTCGGTAATAGCAAGATCTTCCTGAGTGCTGTTCGTGGGGGAGTCGGTGCTGGATTCGCCCTGGTCGCGGCGGTTGGCTCGCCTGATGCTTTCACGGAGAGCGGCCTTGCGAGCGCCAACATTTCCAGATAGCCAGGAACCCTCTGAATCGATCGATGCCAGTGACATTGACATGTTGGCTTCGGGAGACGGAGACGCATAGACCCGGTCAATGGATGTCGGGGTCACGCGATGCCCGGAATTTGGCGTGTCGTATCGAATGGCGGTAGATCGCACAGGTTCCAGATCGTTCATCCCATGCTCAGAGAGGACGGGCATCGGAGGCTCGGCCTCGGGTGACTGCACACGCGATGCTGGTGGCGATATCGGGAACTCTGGAAGATCCTCGCGGAAGCGGGACCGCGTCCTCTTCGGCGCGCTGGCCTTGCGCGCGAGGTAATTGCCGGAATAGTTGTCCGATGCTGAGGTATCGTCGCCTTGGAGTTTTGCGAGGGCTTGGGCTTGAGCTTGGGCGGTTGCGGCGGCCTGCATCTCCTCTCGCGAGGTGTTGGAGAAAGACGACGGGCCCGAGTTTCTGCGACTCCGACTCTTACCACCCCATCGCAAGAATGCTGAGAATGAGAAACGGCCTCCTTTAGAGCTGCTCTCGGAGTCTTTCCGCAATACGTCTTCCTCGTTGATGGTGCCCGGTGGGGGCGAGGCCATCTTCTCTCTGTCCGAGTCCAAGGTCGACTTGGAGCGTGTCTTCACAGATCTCAATAAGCCAGAAATCTTGGTTCCAGTTGACATTGAGGCCTGCTCGTCCGACTTCCTGACGAGGGTCGACTCTTGCTTCGAGGCTTCTTCTCCGAGCGTCGTAGGTTCGTCAGATGGCACTGTATTAGTGCGATGGAAGCTCTCAAACGGCTTCTTTGGTGATTCTTCGTTGTCGGCGTCGGCGTCGCGCATCGATACTGAGTCGACAGATTTCCGCGGCGTCGCAGACGTAACCACAGCGGACTTGGGTTCAATGCCGAGTCCAACAAGTTCACGTCCCATGACACCCCTCTCCAGGTTCTCCGGGGGAGGCGTGCCCGACTTCTTGGCCTCAATCTCTTCGGCCTTTTGCTTTTCGGCTCTTCGCGCGAGCCGGCGTTCCATTCTGTCTTGTTCTCTTTGTCTCTTCTTCTCTCTTCTCCGCTGATCTCTCTCCATCAGTTCTCTCAAGTCACTCGAATCAAGCTCATCAGCAAGGTCGTCAACGCGCTTGTGAGCTCTCATCGTCTCTTCGGGTATTGGTTCTCGATCAGCGAGTCTCCTCCTTTGGGAACCCGCCCGATCCAGGCCCGATCCATTGTTTGGGGGTTGTCGGACAACATGAGTATATCGCAAGGTCGGCCTCGGCGCTAGTGCATCCAAGGCTGAAACCTTGTATGAACCAAAGTCGGAATCTGAAGATAAGCTTGAGTGGATTGAACCAGGTACGGGCAGCGATATTTCGGAGGCCGGGTCGTCGCCATGCCTGCCGAAGGGCATCGTCTTGACCCTCTTGCTATCCTTCTTCATGGGTCGCCCTGAATGCCATTGATCAGTGGCCGGGCGAACAGGGTGGAAGTTGCTCATGGCCCTAATCTGGGCCTCCCGCTCATGATCCTCTCTTCGCCTCTTGCTGCTCTTCCTCCGCGAGGGTGGCTGGCCGCTGGACTTGTGGTGAAGCGTTGGAGTGCGATTCCAGAGACCGAACGGGTCATCTTCAACACTCTGATGGCCAGGCCTACCTCTTCGGTAGGGGGCAGCGTTGCCAGCGCGGTCCCGATCGACTCGGATGTCGTCCTGACGGCCGGGCGAGAAGCTGTAGGTTCGCGCGCGTCGGTGCAGCTTTGCGGGCTCTGTCCGTTGCTTCTTCTTGGAGCCAGCTCGATTGACGACACCCTCGGTCTGGGAGCGAGGCGGCGGGGCGCCCTCAACGTCTGAGAGGGCGCCGCTGCGGGAGCGCTTACGGCCGCTCCTGCGCCGGAATGGCCAGAGAGCCATGGCTCCGACGGGGGGCTGCGTCCTCTCCTCGGCGAGCACGACTAGTAGCGAGCGATCAGAGCTGTCGCAGAAGTGTTGTGGTTGTTGCTAAGATTGGGTGAGGCGTGCGGGAGCATCGTGGAGTGTGTCGAGGCGGTCACAGCAAGGTGGTCATGGGACGAGCGATGATTCGGTATCAAACGAGATACGATACGCAGCCAGCGGGAGAAGCGAACGAACGAACGGCGGGCCGGGAGGAGCAAGCAGGGCGTGCAGGAAGGGTCGGCGAGGGATGAATTGCTCGTGAGCGAGTCGCTGCGGTGCGGTGCGGTGCGATGCAGGCCGGTGCAGCTTCTAGCGCCGTGGGTTGTCTCCTGAACAGACCAGCGAGTCGAACGGTTGCGACGTGGTGAGGTGCGCCGGGCAATAGCGAAACAGCGGCGAGATGTCAGGAGGCAAAAGTCGTCGAGAACGTCTGGGCGAGGTTGCGGTGGATGCGGGTTGTATGTATGAGCGGGCGGACCGCAAGTGCGTGGCGGGACGTGTGTGGTGTATGTAGCAGCAGCAGCGCAGCTAACTAAGGGACGAGGTATGCAAAAGGGCAGGGCAGTGGAGGACTCCAGTTGGGTTGGGGGCAACTGAGACAATTTTGCAGTGGAGGCCGACAGGGCGGGAGGAATGGACTCTGACGGGAGGGACGAGGCCAGGGAAATACAAGTAGAAATTGAATAAGAAAAAATAACGCCCTGGCAGCGACCGGGGGTCCTTGTACTGCAATGGGAGGGCCAACAGACGTCAACGTCAGACTCCAGAGCAGGGTGGAGAGCGGCAGTCCAGGGTCCTTGTTCGCAAGAAGAAGCTTTCCAGGCCCAGTCCGTCAGTGGGTGACGGAGCTGCTGCGACTTTGAAGTCGTCGCGGCGCGATCAAGGGGGGCGGCAGGGCGGGTACAACTGGGCTGAGGGCGCGCCGGCGGGCGATGGCGGCGATGGGCTGGTTTGGCTGGGACGCTGGCCCTGGACGGCAGCGAACGTACCCCGGAGTCGAGGCTTAGCGCAGGTACCGACCGGCTTTGCGCGGTGCTTGTTGCGGTGGTCGTTGACGTCGATCTCTGGTGGCAGTGGTGGTGGTGATGATGTCTTGGGAGCTATTGAGACAGGTCGAGACAAGAGAGGAGCGGCGAGGCCGACGTCAACCGGTGAGGCCTCTCCCGGGTCTCCACCGCTGGACTCCAGATGATATATCAATCAGGACGAGAAGCACCGGCAGTGGTCATCGAGTGTCTCGGACGTCCAGTCCGGCGAAGAGGCCCCGTGACGCTGGGAAATCAGTCAACGGTCAATGGAGGGCGAGGTGTTGGAGGGGGGAGGGAATGCCATTAAAATGATCGTCCATTCCACTGCCGCTAAACCGCTAGGGCCTGGCACCTGGAACTGGACCGCAGGGGGGCATCCACTTCCATGTCTGGAGGAAGGCACGACCTACCTACCTAACCAGCCCGTCGCAGGCCGTCCATCGCGCGCTGCGACTCAGGTTGTGAGCCAGCCAAGGTGAGGAGCAGGAGCACCTGAGCAACCTACGTTGATAGTGGACTAACAGTGGAGGGTCCGTCTGGTACGGGCGGCGGTCACTGCACCGGCCGGCACACAGCGCCGTCTAGCGCACGCCTGGTAGCGGTACTTTGCCTTTGCCTCCATCCATCCCATCGGTGGCTCCCCTAGCGCGACGGATGCAATGGAGCCACCTACAGGCCGCAACGAAAGCCACCCAGAGCAGGGAGTCGCTGCTGGCCAGTCCAGTGGCCGTGTCGCACATCGCCAACGGGCGCCAAATGTCTTGGGTGCTTCCTGGGAAAAGCAAAGTTCTTGGTACGGCCTCTGGATTGCGGATTGGTACCTGTCCAGCTGTGCCCTGTACATCCACTTACACCACTTCGTATCGTCGCGACAGGACTGGCTCTAGATGGGCAACTGCCATTTCGCTCTCCCAGGCGCCTTCCCTGGGCACTCAGATTGAGCTGGAGCCGCAATAAAACGTCTCGGCTCGTCTTCCTCCAGTCGTCGACCCTCCTCGCCTCGTCACTCTCCTTTCAGGTTCACCACGACTCCTTTCCTGCAGTGAGACAGGGGCACAGGGAGAACAGAGCAACAGCCCAGGCCCAGCGCCAGAAGCATGCGGCAGGGGGACGGAAGCACAGCGAACGCCCGAAAAAAGACCCCTCATCAGGATGGGCCCTGAGCCTTTCCCTGCCCCCGCCTCCTCACGTCTCTCCCGTCTGCCTCCCGTCAGCACTGCTCCGGCACCTGTGCGACTTTGCTCTGCTCTGCTCTGCTCTGGCCGTCGCGACGGCTTCCCGTCTTTGCCCTCCCTTCTGACCTCCCCCGTGCCGTGGCGGTCGCCTCCAAGAACAGCAGCTGCCTGGCCTCCCAATCTATTATCGGTCCTCGTTTCCAGCACTGATCCCGGCTTACCCGCTCCCGAGTCGCTCGGTACTCTATACCTTCCTAGCCCAGACGGAAGGTATTCTATTTTCGATCTCTCCAAGGAGGCAGGGTTCGGCTAGACCACGCTCGCTTTTCTAGATGGGAATCCTGCACCACTACTACCACCACCTGACCGCCGAGCTCCAAGATCTAGACACTGCTACTGGGACGTACGAGCTGGCCTCGATTCCAAGGATAGGTCTGCTTCTGGGGGCGGAGCATGCACCGTCAATCCGTAGCTTGCCTTTTCGGTTCTCTGCTCCGTTTGATACTGCTTATTCGGAATTGAAGACCGCTGCAAAGCATCCCCGCCAGAAGTCGCCAGTTGGCCCATCATGCAGCATCTTCTTGCTCAGCCGCTCCGAAGAGGCCCGATACAACATTAAACGCTTCTCGTCCTGCCTTCTCAACCGTACAACATTGATCATACCGTTGAGATCTCTCGTCGCTATAGCCTCTGACTGGGTTATTCGTCAGGTGGCCGGCTTGCCACACTTGGCATCGCAGCCACACCGGCTCGCTAAAAACGCTCGCGCCGCATCGGCTAGAGGCGCGCAGTGCCAACTTCAAAGCGCACATACGACGCCCTGTTGGCGCAGCACGTAGGACGGCCTGTCCACCAATTCCCATCCCACCAGCACGACATCATCTGTCTGCCGTGCTTGTTTGCTTGTCCTATTCGACCACCGTGTTATTAACCCCTCGGCCCAGCAAGCACTGGGATCGAGCAGGACTAGCCTCCTGAAATCTCTCGAATCGAGATATCGCGGAACTTTGCTTTTTGGCGCGGTAGTTGCTAGCACCCTGGGTATCACATCACAGGCCGGTCTTATCCATTGACGAATCACAGCCGCGCAGCCCTTGTTCAGGCCAGTCCTCGTCCGAGACTTGCCAGCCGTCCGGCATCATCGAGCTGTCTTGAACAAGCTGAACACCCTCCTCAGCCAGCCCCGGTCCAGAGCGATCATCCACTATCTCGGACGGCACACTCTTTCCATGGGCTTCAACATCCCAGTTTATGACAGAGAACCTGGTCAGCTGCAGGAACTCTTTGGCAGGCTCCATTATTATCAGCAGCTTTGTACCAGTACCTCGAACCTGCGTCGGTCCCCTGCGTCTTCCTTCGTATCGCTTTGGAAATCCCGTGTATCGCGGACCCGCTCGCCTTTAGGACCTGGCCAGGCATTTGTCTTTTTCCTCTAGTCTTCGTATTCCCCTTGCCACCTCTCAAATGCGTTGTCGACTAGCTACGCCAAGAGAATACTCACATAGATTCTGTTATCCGGTGGATATTCGACGTGGCCTTTCTGAAACTCGAAGTTGTTGTGCCGTCTGGTAACGCCGACACGACGTTTGAACCACAGGTCCGCAACAACAGAGTGGGTGTGCCAGGGGTATGTCATCCACAGTCGTCTGGTAAGGCTGGGATCTGCGTCAGCGGGATTTGGGCAAGCTCTTGTCGTCATGAGCACGGAGCGTGGCGACGGAAGCTTGCTCGGTTCGTCCATTCTCTTTGTCGATCACCGGACGTCATCTGCCAGTGCCAACTTCTCTGCATGCAAGCTCTATAATTACTGCGACTCTACGAATATTAGCCGTGCTGGACCGTCTATCAGTTTGCGGGCAACCGGACGGTCATGAACTAACAGGCCGGTTTCGCGCATGGCCCAAGAGGGACTTCGTTTGCACTCAGCGGGGTTGCATCGTCCTGACGCTCCTCAAGCTCCGAGAGCTCTGTTCGTGACGGTAGATAGGTTTGTCTCTCCGGCTAAGCCATGAATCGTGTCTGTGCGGACAACTGCAATAAGCCTAGGGATTAAGATTCGAAACTTTCTTCGAATTATGAGGAGAAATCATGACTCTCGACAGCCAATTCCGGACTCCCTTCGCTAGCCAACCCTGAATACATGGTTCAGAGAAGTGCCCCGTAGACCCATTGAGTCCATTGAGATTCTTGAGTCAAGCTCGACATGATCCCGTAGGATTGACTCGAGAGAACTGACGGAGCCTATCCACGCATGTCATCTCACCTTCTGGGCGGGTCCATCTCGCCCTCCCCAGGATCTAGGCTTGACGATGGAAGTACAGATTGAGGTCTTCCAGGTATCACCACCAACGGTTTCTCCTCGCGTTACTCCCTTCCTTCTGTAGTGAAGCAATTGGCGCTTTCAAGGTGCAGACTATCCGCTCGGTACATCGATCCAGGCCTGGAAAGGAGCCCCCCCATCCCAGTCCTCTCCGATACATGACGGAGGCCATTCGTCTTTGTCTCAAGGGCAAATAAGCAACGATCACTTCGCCCCGTGTTTCATCGCGACCCAGTCTTCTGCAATCGGAAACCAATGGAGAAAAATGTTTCAACTCCCTGAGTTCGATACCCTGGTCAATACTGGGAGCAGATATATATGTCTACGTACATACGCAGTGCTAGATGTACAGGGAGGAACGACGATATGATTTGTATTCGAGAAGCACTTAGAACCAGGGGCAATTCCCAAGGGGCAAGGGGCGCCAAACTGAAACCAACGGGGAGGATTCCAGCAACCGTTCTCCACGTGGCGAGAGGGTTTCGTCTAAACTTTGAAGTGTCAACCTTATTAACGGCCAAACCTTGAGTATAACAGAGCCGAAGCCTCCGTCGGGAACCCGGTGGATGAAATACGGAAAGCCACCAGCCACAACCAAGTTTGTGTACCTTTTTCGCCTCGGTCAGCGGAAAAGTCGTTGCTGACTGATTGATCGGAGTCCGGCAGGCCACGGGTGTTTCGGCTCTGATGGTTGATGACGGGCTTCTACGGCAGATCTTGCAACTGCGGACGAGTTTGCCACACGGGCGAAAAGAGCCGTGGTCACGGGGAGGCGAGCAAGTGACCCTTTCGTGCCGTGCCAGGCTTTGGTGGAAGGACAATCAAGCACATCGGTAACTCCGTTGATCATCGGAGATGTGCAGCGCCGGACGGGTGAAACCAGTTGCCAGCCCTAGCCCAGAGGCCGCTCAGATTGAGCCAGCCAGATGGGCGGGCTCTTGGCCTGGATTGGTTTATCATCTGTAGATCTGCCATCTCGGCAGCGTCGCCGTCTGGCTGGCTGGATTCAGCCATGGCTGCTGATCGCGTCTCACCAGTGCAGCGACGCCACCAAGTCTGCCATGCCTCCAGGCTTTGCTAGTGCTTGTCCCACGGTATGTACATGTACAGACTGCACAGCACTCAAGTTACCGTACGGGCTCTTTCGGTTCATCCCTTGTGTGGCACGGGCAATGTGCTCCGTGCCATTGAAGCGTTGGCCATGCCCTGAAGCCGTCTCAGTGTCGTTCTGCAGCAATGCACCCGAACTGTGAGAGCCTGTGCAGAGTTGGAAAGACCATTTCCTCGCACAATCCTTTCCACAACGCGGAACGCAAAGTCCTGACACAAGCTATTTCAATCAATTTGTGCCAGAAATTAAAAGCAGAGGAAATGTAACCATCCATACGTCTCGTTTGTGTCTCTGTGTCTCCAACGAGATGGAACAGTCTCGGGTGTCAAAGCAAGTCACGTGAGTGCCCTCTTAGTTGGGCGCCAGATGTTTCCACAGCAACGCGACCGTTATGTTTACAGGCCCTCTTCCGTACCGCAATTAAGACTCGTCTAAACACCACGAAAAGCCCAGCGCAAACGCACGAATTCGATACGCAGCATCTCACCGAGCCCCCGCAGCGCATCCATCTGACTTTTCAAAATGGCGTACAACCCAAGAATGAGCATCCTGCCGGCCGCGCAGCAACAGTCGCGCTCACGCAAGAAGGAGGAGGAAGCCGATGCCTTCATGCGGCTGCCCGACCGCGAAATCGTGGGCTGCATCACGGACATTGGCATTAACTTCACCGTCGCGGACCTACAGAAGCCCACGCCCATTCAGGTTCAGCAGATCTTCGAGTGGTTCGCCGAGTTGCTGCTCAACGCGACGCGCGACTCGGTCGAGCCGGCGATGCGCGCTGCTGCTGAGGACGTGTGCGGCGAGTTTGCGGACGTGATCCCACCCGACACGCGAAATCTGATGGGCTTCTACGTGTCGCTACGACGACTGCTGTTTGAGTGCGGCATCACCGACTTCAGCTTCAACGACCTGTACAAGCCGACGTACGAGCGGCTGGTTAAGATCTTCAGCTACCTAATCAACTTTGTGCGGTTCCGTGAGTCGCAAACGAGCGTCATCGACGAGCACTACAACAAGTCCGAGTCGACCAAGACGCGCATCGAGACGCTGTACGCCGACAACCAGGAGAATGAGGGCCGGCTGGAGGACATGCGCCACAACCGCAAGGCGATGGAGGCGCAGGTGCGCGAGAAGACGATGCGCAACGAGGACCTGAAGAAGCAGCTGCTAGAGTTGCGCCGCAACCAGGAGAAGGTGGCGGCGCGTTTGGAGGAGGCCAAGCAGAAGAAGAATGACCTCACGGCGGTGCTGGAGCAGAAGACGCAGGAGAAGGTGACGCTGAAGCAGGAGAGCGCCAAACTGCGGCCGTATATGCTACAGAGCCCGTCAGCGCTCCAGGACAACCTGACGGAGCTGCGAGAGATTCTCAACAACGACAAGATGCACATCGACGCCCTCGACCGACGAGCGCGAGCCCTTCAAACGTCTACCGACTCATTCGCCGTCGTATCGACGGACGTCGCCTCCTGCATCAAGATTCTCGACGAGGTAGCCGCCGAGCTCTCCAAGGAAGAAGAAGAGATGGCCCGCAACGCAAAGCAGCGCGACGCCCTATCGGAGCGCGGTAACAACGCCCGCGAGGTTGAGCGCGCCGAGACGATGCTGAAGCGCCAGCTGGCCAAGTGGACGGAGCGCACGGAGAAGCTGCGCGAGCAGAGCAACCGCAAGGCGCAGGAGGCCAACGAGAAGATGCACGAGCTGCGCGCTGTGCACAAGAAGCTCAAGGAGGAGCACACGGAGAAGGGCAAGGAGATGGAGATTCGCCGGGTGCGCATCGAGCAGACCGAGAAGAAGGTGAGTGCCCCTATTACTCTTATTTTTGTAAGGATTCATGAGCTAACCGTTCGTCACAGATGCTGGATCTCAAGGAAAACATCGAGAACGAAGTCCACACGGCGTACGAGGAGTACTTGAAGATGGAGTCTCACATCAAGCTGTACATCAGCGAGATGGAGCAGTCCATCAGCTGAGTGCTATACTCAATGTGCTTTTTGTGTCCTTTTACGCTGTTATGGGTCATGTCTTGATGAATGGATTTTGGGATGAGATACCACGGTCTGGCGTTGGGGGGTTTTGGTGAAAAGACGTGCAGGATCTACGAATAGACGGGGGCGTTCTGTATAGTTTTGCACATAATAGCGCGTGAACTCTCAGGTCTTTTTGAACGTCTTGCTTTTGGCTTCTATGCGAGGTTAACTAGGATCCCACTCCCGTTCTTCAAACGTGAACCAGCGACTCAGCACTCTTTGTATAGTCACCGTCCTCCCACTCCACGAGCCATCCCCCTTCTTAGTCGCGCCGTTCAGCAGCGGAATCATCTCGCCCAGCATGTCCTCGGAAGTCTCGAAACCGCCAGACCCGGCTGGCTCTACCATGACGGGCCGAAAGCCACTGCATACGCCGGCGTCGACGAGTATTGCGGCTGAGTTGCTGATACCCTGGGCGGACCACTCGCTGGCGTCGCGATGTAGCTCAAGCAGGCCATACAGTACAAGCCACGGGGGTGAGTCCTCGTCTGGTGTGTAATCGGGCGGTGCTGTTACTTTGGAATCGAGGGGTGAGAAGACGGAGAGAGATGCACGGAGATGGGTGACAGAGGGGGTGAAGAGAATGCGGATATGCCGTGAGACCGCAATTTGCAAAAGCGTTGCTTTGAGAAGGGTGTGAGAGGGAAGAGAAGAGCCGTCTCGGTGTTCCTCGGTGTTGTCGTCGCCTGGATTTGTTTGCTGAAGGAGGTGATGGCGGACGTCGTAAGTGAGGGCTGTGATGAAGGCCTGTTTCGTGCAGCCGACGACGAGCGTTGTTGGGCCTTTGTGGTGGGATATTATGTAAGTGAGGAGCTCAGACGGCGTTGCTGGTGTAAGAAATACGGGATATGGTTTGGTTGCCATTGTGTAGATCGCTCAGCATCACCAATGTCTTTTCGTAGATCAAAGTCATGGTGTTGCTGGTTTTAGTCCAGGGTAGGACGATGCCAGACGAGGTGTCGTGGATTGGGGAGTGAGTTCTGTGAAACGCGGGCTGGGTCTCATGGATAGAGAGCAGATGTGAGAGATCGGGTTTCTATGAGTCGTTCATCCATTCTGAGTTCTCGTAAAGGGGGGTCGTGGAAGGTTGTTTGGTTCACATCGAGGATGATGGATCTAAGTTGCGGCTCCCTGGAGATTCCATGCCACAGCAGCTCCCCACCAAATCCGGCCCCTCCTCCACTAACTCTGCCAGCCTTCCAGGAACCAATCCGCCGCAACGTCATTCCAACCTCAAGCCTTCATCCCGCCCAACAGCTCTCGCCTCCTCCCCCGAGCCCTCGCGGCGCCTCGCAGTCGCAGTCATGGAGTCTATAGCAAGGATCTCTAGTCTCATGGAGACTGGTATGCGTTTCCTGCCTTTCGGCTATGTCCTGACCTAATCGCTGACTGATTCTCGCAGCGAGAGAGCTCACCCTCGATGCCGCCCAGGCCACGCGCAATGTCCGAACAAGTTCGCGCGCCCTCGACCGGAACCAGATGCGGAAGCTGCTGGACAGCCGTAACGAGCGAGAGGTGCTGGAAGGGTTGCGGCGTGTCATAGCGGTACGTTCAGGTTCTGCCCATCATGAGATACAGCTCTAATATTGCGTCCAGATGATGTATCGCAACCACAAGACCCTCCCCTTCTTCTCCTCCGTCGTCAAGAATGTCGCCTCGCCCAACCTCGAAATCAAGAAGCTCGTCTACATCTACCTCATCCACCACGCCGAGCAGGAGCCCGACCTCGCCCTGCTCTCCATCAACACCATCCAGAAGTCGCTGTCCGACCAGAACCCGCAGGTCCGCGCCCTCGCCCTCAAGACCATGTCCGGCATCCGCGTGCCCGTCATCAGCCAGATCGTGTCGCTGGCGATCAAGAAGGGCGTCGCTGATATGAGCGCTTACGTGCGCAAGGCCGCTGCCCTCGCGATCCCCAAGTGCTACCGGTTAGACCCTAGCCAGGCGCCGCAGCTGATCGATTATTTGTCGACCTTGCTGGGCGATAAGCAATACTATGTTGCTGGCGCTGCGGTGGCAGCTTTTCTGGAGATCTGCCCTGAGAGGATAGATCTGATACACAAGCATTATCGAACTTTGATCAAGCAGTTGGTCGATATGGACGAGTGGAGCCAGCTTGCGACATTGCGGTTGATGACCTACTACGCTCGGAAATGTTTCCCTCGGAGATTCCAGGTTGCGAAGGAGGGTGATGAACAGCCGCAAGACCACAACGTGGATGAGTTCTACGGCGAGTCCAGGAGTGCTGGTGTCGGTCACGGGACCAGTGTTCTCGATGCTGATCTCGTGATGCTTCTGAACGGCATCCGACCTCTGCTACAAAGTCGGAACTCTGGCGTGGTCATTGCCGTAACCAGATGCTACGTCGATATCGGCACCCCTGAATACGTCAAACAAGCCATCGGCCCTTTGGTTGCGCTTCTCAGGGGAGCTCAGGATATCCAGCAGATCGCCTTGTACAATATCGTCTCGGTGTGCCTCATGCGGCCGTCTGACTTTGTCAAATACGCCAGCCACTTTCTCGTCAGAGCCACTGATCCCCAACCCGTCTGGGAGCTGAAGCTGGAGATCTTGACTATAATATTCCCGCACAGTCCGCCTCACGTTAAGAGCCTGATATTGAAAGAACTGGAACATTTCTCCCAAGGCTCTGACAAGCTGTTGGTACGAGAAGCTGTTCGTGCTATTGGGCGATGTGCTCAAGCTGATGCATCGACTGCACCTCGCTGCTTGAAACTGCTCTTGGGACAGATCACGAGCTTGGATGGAACTCTCGCTGCAGAATCACTAACTGTCATCCGGCACCTCATCCAGCAAGATGCTCAGGGGCACGTCGGAACTGTGGTGCGGCTTGCGAAGAACCTCGACTCTGCAACAGACCCGCAAGCTCGCGCAACGATTATTTGGCTTGTGGGAGAGTTCTCTGGGCTGAACGGCGAGGATAACATTGCCCCTGATGTTCTTCGAATCTTGCTCAAAGAGTTCACGAGTGAGTCTGAAGCGGCAAAACGCCAAATTTTACTTCTCGCTGCCAAGGTATATCTCCACCACATCAACCGGAAGACGGAAGCAGAAAAGGAGAAGGATGCCCAAGAAGACCCCCCTATGGACATCGAGAAGCACCCCATTGAGCGTCTCTGGGACTACGTTCTTCTACTGGTGAGATACGATGTATCCTACGACCTGCGCGATCGCGCACGCATGTACCGCGCTCTCCTCGCCGTCCCCCAACTCGCAACTCTGATGCTCCTCGCTGAAAAGCCTGCTCCGCAAGCCCCCAGCCCCTCTGAGTCCCGACGAGGCTTCCTGCTCGGCTCCTCCACGCTTATCCTAGCCGGTGGCGTTGGACTGCACGGCCTCCGAGGCTACGAGCCGCTGCCCGACTGGGTCGCGGAGGGTAACCAGCCGGATCCTCGCCTCCGTGAACCGGAGGGCTCGCGATACGACGGTGAGAAAGTCGCTGTGCCGTTTAGTGAGAGGCTGGATGAGGCCGCGAAAGCGGTCGTGCCGAGCCGGACGAATGGTACTGGGGAGAAGGTTGGGTCAAAGACGTTGGATGATTGGCTAGCGGAGGAGGAAGAAGAGAGTGAGGAGACAGAGGAGGAGGAGGAGGAGACTGAAGAAGAGACAGACGACGAGGAGGAGGAGGAAGAAGAAGAAGAAGAAGAGGAAGAGGAAGAGAGCGACGACGATGGTGAGGGGGACAGATTGGTCAAGTCCTAACAATAGACGGCAATATTATAGGACCGGAGAGATACTGGAAATACTAGACATCTCTCAATTCTGAGATCTCTGAGGTAGACATGAATGTACCTCTTTATACACTGAGAAGTGTTCTATCCCTTTAAAGAATGCTATACCGCCTGAATCTTATCCTCCAAATCCGTATACCGGAAGTCTATTCCAAACGCCCAAAGCAGAGATACCACCTCCTACACTCTCTCTTTTTCTTACATGGCTCAGGGGCCTTCCACCTTCGCTCCCTCGGCCGACTCCTCTGCCGCAGTCTCCGGCTTCTCGACACTAGCACTGCGTCTCGCGCCGTTGGCCATCTGAGGGAAAAGGAAGCCAGGGTGGAAAACGGTCAGAAGTGTAACGGCAACGAGAACGAGCGAGCTGTCGAGGACGAGAAAGCTCGGCTGATCCTGCATGATGTGGTTGCCCCATCCGCCAGCCATTTCTGCAATTCTGGGAGTACGTTAGCAAGAATGTCCACAGGGGCGGGGAGAAGCACGAACCGGTAGATGCATCGGATCAAGATGGCGGTATACGCGCCCGTGACAGCACCGCCAAATTTCCTGAACTTGGGATCCCGCCACAAGGCCAGCGCAGCTGGATCGGCCTCACCACTCGCGAAGTACTTGCGCACGCGGATATAATAATCCCCCGCCATAAGCCCAAAGGCAGCCAGCACGACGACCTGCAGCGCAATACCCGCGATGATGGCATGGTTACCGCCGTTGAGTAGCTTCTGGTTGGTGTTCCCGGCGGCTGCAGCGATGCCTCCGCCAATGGCCTGGACGAGCAGGCAGGAGATATCGGCGGGCAGGAAGATAATGGGGTACCAGCGCGGGCGGACGCGCGAGAGGGCTGGGTTGAGGTTGAGCGAGACGTGCTTGAGTGTCAAGTAGATGGAGACGCAGATAAAGGTCGGCGCAATGATGATGGCGCAGATTTGCAGCTCGAAGGCGCCTTTGTTCCAGGGGTTCTTGTGCATGAGGGCGCGACCAACATATCCTGGTGGTGAGTTAGCAAAACACTTATAGTATCTGATATGAGGAGGGGATGCTAACCAGCTGCTTCAAGGAAGATACCACAGCTGAGGGCGCCGCAATATGTCCATGTGCGCTTCCAGATGCCGAGTGTCAACGCGGCGATGAGACATATGCCAAAGCAGAGGGTGAAGAAGATGCTGCTTCCAAGATTGGGGTAGTAGCCCAGAACGGTGCCGGAGACAGGACACTCGGGCGTGACTTCGGTGCAGTCGTCAAAAGAACGATGCGCAGCGCGAAGCTGTAGCATCGCCAGAGCGACGTGGTGTAGCATGATGGTGATGTGGTTCAGGGGTAAGAGTCGATGGTTCGGCAACCCATAGAATGATTGCAAGAAAACCGAGAGAGCGTCGTCAGAGAAGACGAGAAATCTCGATATTGACCGTATGGGCTATCTTCGCAACCCTTTCTCCTGGTCGCCCAGGCGCACGGTGTGATCGCAGGTTGATCGTCGCTCCACTAATAAGTTAACGAGATATCGAAGGCCGTGTTGCGGCAGCGACAGATAGCCTTCTGTTAAAAGCCGAGAACACTCGAATCAAGCCCGAGATCGTACAGGAAGAAGAAAATAGAAACCGAAAAGGACGCCAGGAATGAGAGGAAGATTTGACAGATGAAATGGCATCTATAAATCCTATGGGGTGTCTACTAGACCAGACCCGCGGACGTAACGTCAGATTGAATGTTATGTCCCCGAGCTCCGAGGCCAGACGATGCCTGTTTGGGCAAGTATTCTCGATTAGACGAGGATCAAGAACTCGAGAAGTTCTTCCTTCACGATGCGCAAACGAAGAGATTTCTGATAAATTCGAGTCCAGCACTTGCAAGTTGCAGGCGCAGCATCTTTGGTATAGGACATCCTCCTGCAGCGCTTCAAACGCCGTGATATCTGGCGTCCAAAGTCCCAGACACGAGCAGTCGTGACAATGCGAATACTCGCATCGAGCGTCCTCGCACCGAACCCTCGCTTAGGCCCTGATGCGGCATAGCTCGCGCTCGGTTGGCCATCCTCCCGAACCAGACTTGTGGAGAGATGGCCATTGCTGCGGACTGGAGCGGCCGCCCCTGGAGGAGGAGGAAGAAACAAGGTGGGACCATCGCTTGCTGGATAATGTGCGTTGGGAGACAACTCGGGAATCGGGGGGATTAATCTGCCCAGGCTTGGCTGCGCTTGGCTGGGGTGATCCCTGGGCTGATGTCGAGATTGAGTTGGGAGGGGAAGGGGAGAAGAGAAGGTGGTCCTGCCTTGTCAGATTGATAACCTCAGGCAGCCTTCCGGGGTAAAGTAGGGCCCTTATGTAAGTCGACATCATCAACACTTCTTCACACTCTCCCCTTTATACTCTATCAAGTCAAACCCTGCCATTTTAGGTATCCTGATCTATGGTATAATCCACGCCCCTCGACTCTACTCCTCCTTCCCGCCCAAGAACCGATACACCACCGAAAAGTCCCTCCCACGACACTCCTCCAGCGCCTCAGCCCGCTCATACACACTGAACGCCGAGTCGGCCAACTCCATCCTCGCGCCCGCTTCTTTCGCCGCCACAATCGCCAACCGCAAGTCCTTCTTCATCAGCGCAATGCCAAACCCGCCGCGGTAATCCCGACTCGCCGGCGCGCCCTCCACGACGCCCGCCACGGGGTTGTTGATCTCGCTGGGCCAGCACTTGCCGGTGCTCACGTTCAGCACGCCGGCCAGCTTCTTCGCGTCCAGCCCCCACTTCATGCCCAGGTTCATGGCCTCGGCGGTGGCGATGTTGTTGAGCGCCAGGAGGTAGTTGTTGGCGAGTTTGGCGGAGAGGCCCGCGCCTTGGTCGCCGCAGTGCAGGACTTTCTTGCCCATCATGAGCAGCACGGGCTCGACGCGCGGGACGAGGGATTCGGCGCTGCCGAGCATGAAGGTCAGGGTGCCGGCTGTGGCGCCGACGACGCCGCCGGACATGGGCGCGTCGGCGAAGGTGCCCTGGCCGGCGTCGGAGACAGACTTGGCGACCTGGCGGGAGGTGGAGGGGTCGATGGTTGAGCAGTCGAGGAAGACGCGGTCCTTTTTGGGTAGGGCGTCGGTGAGGATGGACTTGTAGACGCCCTGGACGTGTTGGGGCTCTGGGAGGACGGTGACGACAGTGTCCTGGACGGTCTTGTGAGTACGGATTTCTGCTAACTGGGGGAACAGCTACTCACGGCGTCCTTGGAGGCGTCAAATGCGCTCGCAGCAAGCTCGACCTGGGCGCCGTTGGAGGCTGCCTTCATCTCTGTCGCCAGGCCCTGCATCGACTCCGGGTTGATGTCAAAGATAGCGATCTTGTCCGAGGGCTTGAGCTTGGACTGGAGGTTCTTGGCCATTTGGTAGCCCTACGTTGCATCCCAAGTCAGCGTGACGGTCCGTACTCTCATAGCCCAATCCGTAAAGCACGCCGTAGAAACACTCCCAAGAAAACACATACCATCTGTCCCAGGCCTATAAACCCGTAGTTATCCAGCCGCCTTGCAGAGCAGGAAAACGCCCGCCGAGGCACAAAGCCCCCCAACCGTGTCACCGCGACTCTCATCGTGTCTTATCGTACGCGCAGGAAGCAAACACTCGTATCGTCTCGTCTCGTCTCGCCAATGGCCGCAGAGGAAGCTCATGGCGAGTGAGCGAGCAGGTCTCATGGCCTCTTTAAGACGTCCACGGCGGGGGGGAATAACTTACCCGAGGCAGCCGGCCATTGCCGCTCTTAACCAGGGCTGCCGAGAGGAATTGGAGACGGCTGGCACCTCGAAATCCCCCGCAATCGCCCTGTAAGCCGCTGTGGATTTAGTGGAGGCGGGGAGACGCCTCAGTGGAGTGTCCGGGGTTCGGTCGGTTTCTCGGGGCGCCTTCTGGAGGCTATATCGCGATGGAATGAATTGGATATAAGGGATCAGCGCCACTGACCCGGAACAGCGTTGTTCTCTTTTTATGATTTTGATTTTTTATTTCTTTTATATCTTTAATCGATATCATTATAGTCGGGCACTTCACACCGCCGCCAGAGCCAGAATCATCCATACCCAGCCGGAGCCAAAGAAACGAGGGATGCTATGCTATCCATCTGCAGTCTCATCTAAAGACTCTGTAGACTCTCGGTCCTGTCCCCTCTCCTACCAACCTGGGACCGCTCGACCCAAAACTCTCCTCCCCTTCCAATCTCAGTGTTTATAGAAAAGGGCAGTGAAGAAATAACCGGTGAAAACCATTCCGAAATAAAGCCTGAACTCGCTGGCCTACTCTAAAGCTCGCGTTTCGAGGGGGGGTATGTGCAAGGGGAGTGTATAAAAAACAGGGAACTAACGCAAGGCATGGTACTGTGGTGGTATGGAATGGGATGGGATGGGTTGCGAGGTGTCATAATGCGCGCATAGGGGTATGGGTAGTCAGGTAGGAAGGGGACTGATTGAGTGATTGGGAGAGTGCTGCTCTCCTTGGTTTTTGAGTACATGCAGCGAGTGTCGGAGGATATAAAATCAAGACGAAATCTTCCAGAGAAAAGGAAATATCACAAAGAGCCAAAATCATGAACCGCGCCAGCCCAGTCGCCCCAGCTATCTGTCGTAAGGCGTCCTATATCGCCCGCGTATACCGAAGTTGCGAAAAAGGAGTCGAATCGACTGAATCGCTCTAGATGAAGTTGGTGAGCCATGGGACAATAGCGCTATAATCTTGTTAGCTTTCTTTTATCCCCCCAGGCAAATAGGACAAAGAGACTCGAGAAAACACATACCCAACGGCAACGGTAACTCCCAGGCCAAGGAGTGCCCTGTTCTTGACCTTTTCTTTTCGTAGTTCAGCCTCGGTCTTGACCTTCTTTGTCCGGGGCTGTTCTTCCTCCTTGGCCTCGCCGGCCTTCTTCTCGCCCTTTTCGTCGCTGACAGAAATGTCGCCGGCCTTTCGCTTGCTCTTCTTGGAGCTGGGCGCAGCCTCTTCGACCTTGACTTCCTCTTCTTTGGCCTCGACCTTTTCGGTGTCCTGCTCCTCCTTGTGCTTCTGGACCATGTCCTTGGCAGCCTGCATCATCTGGGCGATTTCTTCGCTGCTTGGCGGCTCGCCTGCGGTCGGGAGAGGGACCTCAATCTCGGTGATGGTGTGCTTCGTCTCGACGCCCTCAGCGTCCTTGGAGACCTCCTCGGCAACAGAAACCTTGACCTTGGGATCCTCCTCCCTGGGCTCAAGGACAACGGCGGGTTCGAACTCGCTGGACTTGACAACCATGTCTTCTTGCACAGTCTTGGCGTCGCCATTGACAAGCTCCTTCTTCTCCTCGACCACCTCGACGGCTTCGACCTTGGTACGGGAGCTGCGCTTCCGCGGTGAGGCAACAGAGCGTCGAGTGCTGGCGCTCTTGGTAGGGCTGACAGATCGGCGCGAGCGTCGGGGGATTCCCGAAGGAGTGGGAGGAGCCAGCTGAGGCTGTTGAGCCTTCAGGAGGTCGAACTTGGGAGGCGCAGCGATTGACTTGGGCGGCGAATCCGCACTGGTCGAAATGGAAATCTTCGCCGGGTCGAGAAGTGCTCGAACCCAGGTCGAGATCTTGTACTCTTCCGCCAGCGACAGAGCCTGCTCCGGTGGGATCCAGACGTTTCCAGCCGTCTCCTCGGGACTAGTAGTCGGCAGGGACTTGATGTACTTGCGCTCTGCCTCCTCTTCTGCGAGGTCGGCATAGGGAAAGGTGGCCTTGAACATGCCGGTCGCGGATACGTAGCCGTCGAAGCTACGGCGCATCAGGAAGTACGAATTGGGGCTCGACTTGAAGATGCCCGAGACGATGCCCTTGGGCAAAGGAGCGCGCAGGTGCGCATAGTCAAAGAATCCCAGGGTCTGCTCGGAATCTTCAGCACCAACCATCTTAGGTGTCAGCTTGGTCTGTCCGAGGCGTCGGCGCGAGACCAGGTCGGTATCTAGTTGAATGTGAGCAGGTGCATTCAGGAACTCGATCGCGAATCCATACACTCCGGGATATCTGTCATCATGAGATGGTTGTGCTTGCTAGGAAGCTTGCGATCCGCCTTGGGTGCCATCTTGTCTCTTGCGAAAAGTTCGGGCGCGACGCGACCGAGTTAAAGAAGTGAGGATTAAAGAACGCGAGATCGCGGGACGGAAAGAAACGGCGCGAGCTGGAGCGATGAATCGGTCGGGTCTGCGAGGTTGCGAAGAGCGAGTTAGTCGAGACGTTCGTCACCGCCGCTGTCGTCGCTTTCGAGGTCGAGTTTCGAGATCGAGCGCGAGATCAGGAGGAGCCGGCATCCATGGACCGAGCGGCGTTGGAGTTGAGGACGTACCGGATCAACGCAGGCGCTGGGCTCAATTCATCAAAAGTGAGAGCGCTTGAACGTCGACGAATCGCGACACAAAGGAGAGATAAAGAGCGGCCAGCTGAGCAGGAGACCGATAAGAAAAACTTGAGGCCAAAAAAAAAGGCGTTGGGATGGGCGCTGTTAATGTGCTGGGGGGGGGCAGAAGTTTGAAGAGGATGGACGGGGTGGAAGATCGAGGTTCGGGGCGCGCAAATTAGGTGCTGGGATAGCGTCGAGGTTTTGGCATTTTAGCGGGCTGCCGACTGTGTTAGGCGTAGGCCAGCCGCTAGGGAGGTGCAGCGGCAGGAGCTGCGAGATAGATTGGTACCTGCAATTCACCGGCGACTGTATAGGATGCACTGTACTGCTCTATGTCTTGGCGGAATTCCCCCTTTGAACCCACCCCAATCTTTTGGGGCAGCTGACTGTCATTTGCAGCTGGAAGCGGTACGTACTCGTCACCTATGCTACGCTGTCCTTCCAGAATCCGGCATCCAGCTATTGTTCCTGGCCGCAAGCAGCTCCCGTTCCTCTCCTCCTGATCGACGGCATGGTTGCACAGCTCGTGGCGACGAGATGAACGCCCTTTCGGCCGTTATTACAATCGGGATTCTCAACGAACGTTCATGAACGCTTCCCAGGGACCTCCAGGGGACCCTTAACGGTTGCTGATAAGGACAGCGCAACCATGCCATGGCGATCCCGGCTGGGCGACCGCGCACGACCCGAAGCGCCCAAAGGACCCAAAGGCGACGGCCCTTCTGGGTTGGATTGGGCTCGAGACGGCCTGGAACGCGGGGAAGGGGGACATGGATGGATGGCCGGTCGCAGGGCATGGGGGTCATGGAAGGACGCGAAGGCCGGCTCGGCGCCGTGCGGACACGATAACTCCCTCGCCCTGTGAAAGTAGCGGTCCTCGAGGCTTCTCGAGTGGCCTGTCAGGCAGGGTGAGCTGTTCGATATCTGATCGATCGGCGGGGGATGGCGCCGTGGTGGACGAATTGCCGTGCTCCAAGTCAGCGCCGCAGGGACCAGACCACCGATGGCGCCCACGCTGGGTCCCCTGGAGCAGTCATGAGAGGGTGTGAAGCCCGGCCAGAAAGTGGAAGGGAGGGAGGGGACAAGCCGCCTGGGCTGGGCTGGTGGAAAGCGGCTCGGCACGTTGGCCGTGATGCTGCCGGTTGCCCACGAGGCGTCCTGGTAGGTTTGTGCCGTGGACCAGATAAAGACACTGCTTCGCCCAGCGCCAATAATGCGCATCATTAACTTGGTCAGGCTCACAAGCTCAACCTGACTTCCTCTCAGTCCCGAGCTCTCACTCAAGCTGCCAACCTTGCGGTGCCGGTCCCCGAACCCAGGAGTCGGGAACCGAAGTGAGACACTGCCGCTTCCCTGGCGATCGATCCTGTCGCCATGATCGAAGTGCCGACGCTCGCGCCCTCTGGTGAATATTGATTGTATTTATTGACTGCTGCAACGCTGCCTGACATCCGATCGTGACGAAGCCTCAGAGCGTCCTTGTTGTCCATGGCCGACTGCCCTGTCAGCACCAGCACCAGCATCATCGTCTCAGACATGACCACCGCCGCGACAGCAACTGGCTCAGAGTCGGCCATGACCACCGACTCAACAGCGACTGCGTCAGCGATAAGCCGTCGCAATAAGCCCCCATCGCCTCGCCCAAAGACCCCTGGATGAGTAACAGGAGCGTCTCGAGTGCCTCTGCCCAATGATGCGCCAATCAGCGCCTCGGCCGCCGTCCGTTTTACGAGGCAAGGTACGTACCGGATCGGACCCAATGGAGCACGAGCACGGGCAGCAAATGGAACCTGAACCAGCAACAAGCAAGCAACAACCCCTCCATCGTCACCGCAACCACCACCTGCGCCTCCTCGAACCCCTCCAAGAGCTGCCGAACTCCGACTTCTAGCTCCCCAACACCTCCTGAAGCTCTATCCTCCATCCGAGTCTGCCATTTGCTTCTTTCATCCTCCGTAACCGTCTTCAACTCCTTGAAGAAGCTCGCCACCGCTCGTTCCCCGCGCCGCCTCCTTTGTTCCCCCACCGCCTCGTCTCGAACCCCCCCATTTCCATTTCGCCCAGCATGGCTTCCCACGATGATGACACCATGCCCGAGGAGACTCAGGGCTACAAGCTGTCCCAGCCCAAGCAGAGTCTTGCTGAGTACCAGCAGATGGGTAAGTCGGGCCTTTTGCCGTCTCACGATACACAGCATCCGTCCATTGAGCTTGTTTCGAGCTCGATCCAGCTTGTCCCAACCCCGCCGTGTGCCGAAGTCGCGATTGCATTACCGCTATACACCACAAGACAAAGTTCCAGCTTTGTTCGAGCTATTACAGGCGATTCGGCAGCGAGTGCTGTTGTACAACCCCTATTCCTTTGACACGGTCATGAGGAGTCACCCCCAGCCCCCTATTGTCTAAATCAAAGCACTGAACCTCATGCTAACATCTTCAAGATGCCGGCGATGAGTCTCTCCAACGATACAAGGAGTCTCTCGGCCTCGGTGGCGGCAAGGACATCTCCGATCCCAACGATTCTCGTGTCTGCATCATCCTCAGTCTGACCATGGACTCGCCCGGCCGCCCACCCGTTACCATCGACCTTTCCCAGCCTGGCAGCGAGACTAGCCTCAAGGACAAACCCTTCAAGATCAAGGAGGGTGCCAAGTTCACGATGAGTGCCCAGTTCAAGGTCCAGCACGAGATCCTCAGTGGCCTGCATTACGTCCAGCTCGTCAAGCGCAAGGGCATCCGCGTCTCCAAGGATTCCGAGATGATTGGTAGCTATGCTCCCAACACCGACAAGCAGACCACCTACACCAAGAAGTGTGAGTTCACCCTCGTTTCAGGTCGTTTGCTTCGAAGCTCTAGGCTGACACCTAGGTATAGTCCAGGAGGAGGAAGCCCCCTCCGGCATGTTGGCCCGTGGCCATTACAACGCCATCTCTAGCTTCGTGGATGACGATAAGAAGGAGCACCTCAAGTTCGAGTGGAGTTTCGACATTGCCAAGGATTGGTAGAGCACACGTATGCCATGCCATAAACATGCAAACGCCTCGCTTCCTAAGCGGTCACGATGAACGATGATGTTTTGCATTGCGAATCTTTGAAAATGTCATGAGATAACGAGATACCTGAGGTCCTGGAGGCGATGACGAATCATTTGATTAAAAAGAAAAAACTGTTTTTGGGAGGACTTTTCTTCATTCATTTTCCCTCTTTCAAGATCTGCATCATACAAAACAAAAACCCATACCAAATGCCCATATCAAAATACATGGAATTATCATACATTGCCCAAGACCCCCATTACAGACCTATCACGGAGGAAAAAGTGCCGTCTTACAAAATGAGAAATGTGTATGCATGAAGCTTTGTTTTGCTACTATGCAAGTCTATCTGCCGCTTTATCCACATGACTCGCTTGCCCGCTCCAGGGACATTGTTGGTATCACGAATGCTGAGTCTCGATAAAATAAAATAGTACTTGAAAACAGGGCCATCTCCCGGATCCCCTGAGTCGACTTAGAGGAAGTAGTCCGGCAGGGCATTCCCGTCTGCCGCTTTCTCGTTGCCCGGCTGCATGTCCTTATGCGTGTCATTCTCGGGCGCCGCTGCGAAGACGTTGAAGAAGCGCTCGCCGGTATCGCTAACCTCGAGAACGCTGGCCATGTTGCCACAGCGATAGCAGTAGTTCGGAGCGCTCCAGACGGTGCTCAGGCGGTCGTCATACAACACCTGGAAGCCCTCCTGGCAGAGCTGATGGGCGCGAAGGATGTGCGACATGTTGTTGACGGCGAGGAACTTCTTAACCACTTGAGCGCCGAAAGTGTAGCCTGCGCCGCGGGGCGAGAGGGAGAATTCGTCGCGGTCGGGGTCCGGGTCGGACCAAACAAGGTCGGCCATGGGTCCTTCATGGGGAATCTCACGGAAACGATCTATGATTTTGATCTGGTCGATGGAATGTATTGAGGGGGAAAGACCTGGAAACAGATATATTAGCACCGTATGCTCTGGTCTGTAGTCCGGGGAACCTGATCTCACCTCCGTGCACGCAAAATATTTGGTCATTAATCACAACGCTGAGGGTAAGAAAATCGAACATGTCGGTAAAGTAGTGCCAGACGTTGGCATTGCCGTACTTTCGCGAGCACTCCGTATAGAACCCGTAAGACTGTGTGACGCCACGCGACTCGTGGTTGCCGCGGATAAGGTGAACTCGATTCGGGTACCGCAGCTTCAGGCATACGAGGAGTGAGATAGTCTCGACGCTGAACATGCCGCGGTCGACATAATCGCCGAGGAAGAGGTAGTTGGTGTCTGGGCAGTAACCGCCGATTCGAAAGATCTCTATCAGGTCGAAGAATTGACCGTGGATGTCTCCTACGACGGTAATGGGTGCGCGCACGTGGACGACATTGCTCTCGCGCATGAGCAGCTCTTTCGTCTTGGCGCAGATGGCCTCGATGACGGACTCGGCGAGCAGTTCTTTTTTATATAGGCGCGAGATGCACTCGTCGAGATCAACGGAGGCTAGCCACAGGGTCAGCTGATTGAATAGCCACGAGACGGTCAGCCTCGCAGATGGGCGCGTTGGTGAGCGTACCTGGAAGGCCAGGCATGGTTATGGATATGCGGCCGGGAGGATCGAAGAGTAGAGAATAAGAGGACTGTATGCTGCTATCGTGCGCCAAATAGCATTAAGGCGCGCCGCGGCGGTTTGTGCTCCGGAAGAGGGTGGATTCTGGGGGGAGGCTCGAGGAGTGTGCCAACATGATCTCGAGGCAGGCGGTTTACATGGGCGCGGGGCCACAGCGAGCGAGGAGCAGCGCGAGTCGTCGGAGAACGGCGAAATAAGGCGTCGATGGAGAAGTAGAAGAAGATGCTTGGTCTGGTTTCGGTGACGAGGGCGGCGAGGGGCAGCGTGGGGAGACGGTGGTGGATGATATTGATAAGTCGACAGGTTGTTTGGTGGTGACGGGGATGGATGGAGGATCTTTCTGGGGTTGAGACGCGGCGGCTCGGCTGAGAAATCGATGTGTGGCGGTGGTGGCGGACAGCGCGGCGCCAGCTGGAGCTCCAGTTGGGATGTTCAGGGGCGTCGAGCCACTGTAACGGTTGGTGGTTGCCCCCCGCCTGGATGCTATTGGAGAGGCTGTGGAGTGGGCAGATGTCGACGGAATCAGGAAGCACTTTCATAGGTTTATCGCCAGAGTTTTAAACTGTAGCGATAGGACGGCCATGTTGACGCTGATGGTTCACGCTTTAGACATTTGACAAGAGGGCCGAGATCCCGAGCCATGAAGGATTGTTCTTTCATCACATTTTCGAATAGAAGGTGACTGAAACGTCTCTTATATACTCTGTGTTGAATATAGTAGCGCTCACAGAAGGTCACCTACATGACCAGATACAACAAGATGTTCCCGAGCATCCATACTGCAAAACTTTTCTCATGGCTCATAACTAAGTCCGTCCACCAACCGACATGAAATAGAGACTCCCAGTGGTGGAGTTGACGTTGTCTGGCGAGTCCAGATACAGAATATCCGTGCCATCCGACCTCATCTTGGCCTGTAGCCGCTGTACCCCGTAACCCGCAGCATTTGCCAGCGCCGTGTTCGTCCAGCTGGCGCTTCCAACCTTCTCCAACACCCACGCACTGCCGCCGGTGAGGCAGTAATAAATGCGGACCGTCGTGCCATCGTGCGTGACGCCAACGGCTGCGCTGGTAGCAGAGCTTGCGAACAGGATCTCACGCGTCCAGGGGTTGGAGGTGCCAAAGGCAGCAGTGGCACGTCGAACCTGGAAATCGTCGTAGCTCTCATTGGCGAAGCGATAGGCGTTCGTAATGTGAACGCCACCCGCAGAATCCTCGTATAGGGCTAGTTTGGCGCTTTGGAAAGCAGGGACGGGCGAGGCATTGATATCTCCCGAGTAGCTCTCCCCAGAGGTCAGGGGCTGGAAGACGATATCGGTACTATCTTGGGTGACGGGTATAGATACGGTGGTTCCCGATGCAGACCGCCATGTACCAGAAGAGGGAGTGTACCGCATATAGCTGCCTTGGTGACGCACGCCAGAGGCAGGGTACTTGCTCCATTCCCACTGCAGATGAACATCTCCATCCGAAGAGAACTGGATGTCGTCGGGATAGATGGAGTATCCAGAGCGGTAGGCAAAGATAGCGACTCGGGCCCACGTCCCCGAAGATGTCGTATATTTGTACAAGTAGCCGCCACGAGCCACTCCATCACCGTTGTCACCACGAACCATCAACCACAAGTTTCCGCTAGCATCACGCTTCACCACGGGATAGGTGACGAGCAAAGCTTGGTCAGGCATTTCATCGCTGTGGTCGACCAAATTGGGACTGTATGTTGAATCGGAGCGGTAGTATCTCCAAAGATTGTTGTGCATGCTCGTAAAGACATGCACATACCCGTTGCCATCAACAGCAGTGCTAGGAGCATTGTGGCCGTTGTCATCAACGAAGACGTTGCAGTCACTTGTTGAAGAATTTCTGACACAATCCCGGCTGAAGGTCCCATCAGTCTGGCTTCGGCGAGCAACGATGACGTTGTTGTTCGCAGTGGAACCACTCAAGGGGTTTCGAAGGTAGGCGAGAAACTCATAACCTCCATACTCGTCCATGGGGTTCCACCATGCTGCCTGGCTGTTGACATCGACAGCACTAGAGACAGTGATGAGACTGCTAGTGGTGATGGTAGCTTGGACAGCAGAGGCTGCCACCAAACAGGCAAGGGATGAAGAGGCCTTCATGATGCAAGTCGACCAGGAAAAGAGTGGTCTGTAGATTGGATGGGCTGAACAGCTTGTTCATGATCCATCTTCATGGGAGCACTCGCTCCTTAAATAGTCATCCCACGATGATAACTCGACTCCAAGTTGCCAAAGGTACCCTCCGCCTTTCTCCACAAGAACACAGCTCTTTCCGCGTGGCACGGAGTGTGGGGAGTTGAGGCATGGTTCTCCAGATCCTGTGATGCGTGATATTCAGGAGTGCTCGGAAGAAGTCGAGGGTTGACGATCTGCGGGGAAGAGAAACGGCTTCGTCACCCCACGCCAGGAACCGCCGAAGTTCGAGAAACGGGCGACCGAGGGTTGACCGCGGAGTATCTAGAGATCGCGGGGAAGTTCATGGGGCAAGGCGATTGGCGGCCCAAGACGAAGGCGTCATGGCAGGTTCGGTAACTCGGGTCTGGGGTCAGCAGAGCTAGGGAATTCTAAGGCTCTTTTGCGACCAAGGAAGACTTAGCGGAACCCCCGACTTCGGGTCTCATGACGGCGGTTGTTCCGTCTCGGAGTCAATTCCGCCAGCCATGAAAGAGCGGTCGACCAGGAGACTCCGTGGCTCATACTACCGGTCCGGATGCTCCTGATCTAGGTAACTTGGGTATGAGAAATGAGGTGGATGTCCAGTTGAGACCGAGAGGGATATAAAGAACAGCCGCGTTGCTACAGGGCAAAGAATGACACCACAATGAAGGCTCGAATTGTTACAAGTCAGCCAGAGAAAGTGAAACCGGGGTATGTGGCTCTTGAGCATTCAAATCCTAGACCATTTCCATTAATATAAATGGAATGCTGTAAACGCTGTTTTTCGCTGTTTGTTACCACGGGGTCTGATTGCAGGGGCAAAGCCTTGACCATCCAGCGGGTTTGCGTTCATGGGAGGACTTCAAACAGGCATTCATCACAACACATAATAATATGGCATATGATAGATCATGCTGACGAGCGAGAATCATAAAAAGATGATGGCTAGCTTTTTTATATGTTGGAGAAGTAGAAATATAGAGTTACCGAGGCATAGACCTAGATGTCTGGATAAGGTTCGGAAAAACGTTGTGTCTCACCCGTGATTCAGCCACCGCCCCGATCTCGAAACTGGAAGTTGGGCTGCGATTAATGCGTTGGCCCGTGCGCATCCCGCCGCCATCCAGCCTCAAGAGCTGACTGTTGATGAAACGGTGATTTCGATCCTTCCAGCATTCCTCGGCCTGCATCGAGTCAAACCGAATCACTTCCCGCGCGCTCGCTACACGCAGGCCCCTTCCCGATGGGAGATTCGATGAGGCATCTCTGACCGTGCCAGAGCAGCATTGGGGAGGGGGCTCCAATTGCTTCAGGTTCAGTGGGAGGTCGCGCGGCGCTGAAGCACTCTCGAGTGTATCACGAGAAGACGTCTCTTGCGACCTGCGCTGCATTTGCTCAATCCCTTATGCGCTCTCAAATCATTTCTCTTTGACTGTTGCTTCGTTATTCATTTGGCTATTCATAATACCGACCGCAGCTCATGATTGAGGGATCGCCGACTCACTTCTCACCCCGCATTCATTTCGTCTCAGTATTCACACTTCACTTATAGCACTTCGCTTTATCACTAATCCGCCTGTTGCTTCTATCTGGACCAACCATCGTTTGCCCGGGGATCCCTGGCAGCGGAAATGCCCGACTCGGCGCCTGGCTATGCAGGCCGGCCTGAGGAAGCCCAGTGCTACAACTGTGGTGCCTCGGGACACTGGGCTGTTGCTTGTCCCGAGCCCACGCGAGCGACCCCAGCGTGAGTGCTTCTGTCTTGCTTGTCTTTCTCTCAAGTCTTGTCCCTTCATCGTACCGACCTCATGGCTAACCCTACGAACCGCAGCGGCCTAGCAGCTTGGAGGAACGCTTCTGCTTTGGCACAGGGAGCCGGCAGAGACGCCTCCGTCGCTACTCCAACGCCCAGCCGGGGACCAATCATCACGAAATATGGACCAGCTCCTCCAACAGCGGCTACGGCCGCCGGATATGCCCCTCCCTACGGCGGCGTACCTCCCGGCACTTATCCAGGAGCAAGCACAGCTTCCTATGCGCAGCCTCAATATCCCTATTCATCAGCGCCGCCTAGCTATCCTCCTGCTTATCCAGCATCAGGTTACTCGCCTGCGACACCATATCAACATGCTTACAACAACCCCCAGCTTCCTCCGCCTCCTCCATCTCATCCTCCCTCTCCTCCGTCCTTTCCTCCTCCTCCGCCGCCGCCTGGCCCTCCCATTCACTACGGAGCCTCATACTCCCAGCCTCCTCCGTTCCCAAACTCCCCCTATCCTCCACCTTATGCCTCTCAACCACAATATCCCCCACATCCGCCTCCATCATACCCATACGGCTCACCACCACAACCGTATCCTCCACCGCCACCCTCTACCAATATCCCCCCGCACTATGGACCTCCGGCAGGTGTGAGATACGGTCCAACAATAGTTCCGCCCCCAAGACCTTCTCCAGCACCTGTTCCAGGTCCGAGGCCTCCTCCATCTCCGTCAAGTACACTGCTACGGGGGGCAGCTCCTCCTATGTCACTCCCCCCCAAACCACCGCAAAGTCGTCATATAAATTTAGAACCTCATCGGGATCGTCGAGACCGTCGAGACCAACGACCCCTTCGAGATAATCGAGACAACCGAGACAATCGAGACAATCGGGATCATCGGGACCATCGACAAAAACGAAAACATGACCGTCATCATCGGAATCGCGATAATCGGCCCAAAAAGCCGTCTCCTCATCGCCGAGCTACCGATCCTAAGACACATGAGGACCAACCTCACTCTGCTGCTACAATAGCTAAGGGTTCCCCGCCGTCATCTTCTGCGCTCCCCAAAGAAACAAAGGATCCAGAACCTACTGCAACAACGGCGTCTGAGGAGAAACCAACTTCCCCAGAAAACAAAGGAACGCCAGCACGCGAGAATGCTCTTCAGGATGATAAGAGTCAAAACAATGATGCAGAGCGTCAAGAGAAGCCTGGTTCAGAGTTTGAGCTGGCAGAGAGAGCTGTTTCCATCGATCCGGAGGACGCACATGCGGCAGAAGAAGAGATCGCAAAGCTTCTGCCACCAACATATACCGATGACATGTTTTTACCCAAAAATTGGGATGCATCTTGCATCGAGTCCGACGTCGTCAGAACGGATAACCTGGCGGAGCTCATAAAGCCGGCTCACGAGACCGATCACTGGCCAGACGTCGAGCTTGATCCTACGCCCACAAATGATGGTCAACCACCCTCAGGTGAACCCTTACCCTCATCTCTCCCAAGTGCTCCTGCCAAGTCATCCCCCGAATCCCCAGAGGTTCGAGATGTAAAACCCTTTCGTCGAAAGATCGACGGCAGCGGAAGTGAGAAGTCGGATGAACTGCCTCGCAAGCGGCGGAGATCTAGCAGCAGCACAGTCCGCGATCGAAGAAGCTCCAGAGACCGCAGAAGTTCCTGGGATCGAGGAAGCGAGAGACTCAAGGATTTACCTCCCCAGATTGCCAGATCAGATGCAAGAGGGGATGGTGACGAAGATATTCGTTCCTCTACTCGCAGAGGGTCTCTTGCTAGAAGGCGAAGTTCATCGGCGTCTCTCAAGTCACGAAAATCATCTATCGTATCGAATGCCTCTTCAGGACTAGATTCCCTTGAGGCTGAACTTCTAGGACGGGACATCAGAACCAAATCCCCGGAAGAAACGACTAAGCGTCAGCCTGCTAAGAGCGAAGGCAGTACCAAACCAAAGCGTCGCCGAACCAATCTTGACTCAGCTTATAGGTAATGTTCACATTCACATCCTTTGTACAGTGATCTAACCGCGTTTATAGTCGTCGCTGGTGACAAATTTCAGCCTGGTCTTTCGTCCAGGAAGTACCCTTTACTAGCCGGCTCGTTTCGTTTCGTTTTCTTCTTCGTCACCTTGTACTTGTTTCGATTACACCCCAAGCTCGGCTCTCTGTCTTGCAGAATACTGCACGACAATGGGCTTTATGGGCCATACATCTTTCGATTTATTCTCATCTCTTGTTTTATCGGTCACAGCTTGGGGACTTGTACCAGGGCCGGCGCTCGGCTCTTGTTGAAAAATCTTCACGACCATCACGACGAAAAATCATGAAGAATTCATCCTCCATAGCATTCACGAGGTATGCGTGAATATATTCTTAGTTTTGTCAATTCTCATGGCCTTCTGGGACTTTACTGTCCGCTTTTCGATGGCCCTACTTCCTTGAAAGCCGTTCGAAACATGCCTTCCTTCCTATAGACGTCCCCCAATATCCGTAAGGGCGTTGATATTCGTGCACGAGATTCGCCTTTACCCATTTCCCTCAATAGCATGTGTCCCTAAATCTGCCCCCGAGAGCCATGATGCCCCTATACGCATGACGCTTGCACTGTAACCTTGGGAAAGTTCTCAAATTTCGTAGTGCATCAAATATGGGTCATGCGAATCTCTAATTCACACCGATCTATCACTCCGTCGACCAGACTGACATCCTAAACTTAATCCATCCTAACAACTTCACGCTCCTATCCTCACTATCTTTAATCCCCCAAACAAGAATGAATGGTCCTCATCGCCTCTAGTAATGGCGGTTGATCTCCATGCGCTTCTTCAAACGGTAGGCAATGGCTCGCTTCCGTCCAGCGGCGGTCTGAGTGAACGCTGCAGAACCACCGAAGGGCCCAGCGAGCGCGGCGTTCTTGACTCGGACGACGCAGACGTTCTTAACACCAGCGGAAGTGCCCTCACACGTCATACCAGCTGGCATCTGAACCTTGAGGGGAAAGTCGGTGTTGGTTGCCAAGGACAGGCCTCCAATTCCGGACCCTGGGACGTCTTGAGTCACTTCCGCAGTCTGGAAAGCATTGGTGTCAGTGCCCCCGGAAGTGCTGTCGATATCTGCCGTGACAGGGCCAGCCCCGTCTTGGTTGATCTTCGAAAGTCAGTCAAGTCGGGCAGAATGTTTCGCAGTGTGAACTTACCTGACGGTATACCAGGGTAACTTCGCCATCGTCAGAAGCCGTTGGGAGACCAGAGACAGCACCCTTACCAGCAGCGGCGGCAACACTGGTCTCTTGGGGCGATTCTGTCTTGGTGCCGTCATCCTCATCATCATTACCGCCTCCGAGGAGTCCGCTGAGGAGACCTCGCTTGCCACTGGAACGGCGTCGAGCTCCGTCAAGCCCAGAGAGAAAGTTGTCATTTCCATCGGTACTGGAAGCGTCCGTGCTGGTAGCAGCAGCAGCGCTGGTGTTCCCCATGAAGATGGAGATCATGTTCGCTGCCTCAACGGGTCCACTGCCTTCGGTCCTGCCAAGGGCACTGGCTCTGTCTGTCCCGAGCTCGTTGTCACGGATGATAGAGGTATCTGCCTCGGAACCGCAACTGGGGCTGGAACAGTCGCGGGGAGTGCCATCAGCGACTAAGCATATATTAGCTGCAAATCATGGTAAGTCAACTTGTTACGGGACACTTACCACTTAGACCCGGCATAGAGACACCGTTGGCCCCCGTGACCGCGAGGACTAAGCCATGCGCAGCCGCGCTGGCGATGAGAGTAGCAGAGACGAGAGCGTAACGCATATTGAACAAGGGCACGTTGAAAGTAGGTAACTGAAGAAGAACAAGCAAATGATTTGTACGTGAAGCGAAGAGTAAGTCAAATGCAAACAAGCCACCAGGGCTGGGTCTTTGAGAGCGCTGGGCTTTCGAGGAGAAGAGAAAAGTCGAGTGGTTGATAGTAGAGTTACTGTCAAAAAGCTTGTGGCTTCCAGCAGCTTAAATACACGAATTGAAGTTATCTACAACGTCTTTCGGATCCCCGACCTTCCGGATCAATCACCACTTGGCCTGACTCCAGTGGGAGGCTGAGCGATCATGGTGAAGCAGTGCTCGCGAAAGAAGCTCTTCACGGCGAATTGAAACAGCAACAGACGAGAGAAGAAGGTATTAATTGCGAGCGAGCGTCAAAACACCCATATTCCAAATTGAACCGCGAGTTGCGATTGGGCGCCACAGCGTTTGATCGCCATCTGGGGCTGAGGATCTGTGAATTATTTCGTTCTGGTGTTTGTTTCGAGTGCAGGTGAGGTTTCATGGGGTTTGGAAACTGGCAGGATGGTCTGGGAAGGTAACGAAGAACTCGCTGAAACGACCTTCTGAACCGAGTCTCGGGTAGGAGATTGACGTCTTGGGTGTATCGGGGAGAAGGACACGGGAGGTCGGCTGGAGAGGAATGGACTTTTATATCATATGTCTCGAAATTCGCGTTTGGACTAATCTGCAAGGCACAACAGTTACTTTCCCACATCTTGTCAGCCTCCGGTTCAAATGCCTATGTCAGACTGTATTTGCCAGCGCTTTGGGACCTTTGAGGTGAGACTCGCGAAGGAGGTGTGGAGTTTGGAGTGTCTCGGCCGAGTTTCTGGCGGTGGAGGGCGGCACAGCCAGCTGCAGGGCTAGGGGCTGGCTGATCTCCAGCAGGGGGCTCCCCTGAAACAAGATTCGGCAGGATCTGACCGAGGAGAAGCACTGGGGAGGCGCAGGGTCTCAAAGGCCAAATGCCGATGTCGATCTGAAGGCGACAAGTTGTTGGCGGCTGCAAGAGTTCAACCACAGCTCCAGACTATCGTCGCGGCGGATATGGCCATCTACACTTTCTGCTCTAGACGAGATACTGGAGCAAAAATTGTTCTCAAAGCAAACAAATAAATCACTATATTCACTAATCACTAATCAAAATCAATCATCGCTACATGAAATTCAGTTATATGTGCTTTTGTGGTGTCTGTGGTCAACAAGCGGGCAGGTCCGGAGAGCGTGTGCTTTGGCCTGCTCCTTCCCTCCAAAGGTCTGCTTTGGGCTTCCGAAAAAAGGCTTCTATCACAATTTCTTACGCTTTTTCTTTTCTGTTCTTTCACTCTTCATCGTCTTTTCCTCATCCGCCGTCTCAGCACGTCTTCCTCCCTGATCAAGGAAATTAAAAATTAGGAAAATAAAGGAGTTTAAACAATCAGGTTTTCGAATCCGAGCCCTCGCAGGTCTCGCAGCCAGTTGACTTCGTTCTTACCCGAGCCCTCGACCTGGCCTACGTTGAGCTGGCTGTCCTGGAGCGCCCAGGTAGCCTTGAGCATCTCGATGGCGGTGAAGAGGTATCCCCAGGGACAAATGTCCCAGATGGCCAGCAGCCGCTTGAGCGACCACGTGCGCTTGTCGGGATCCCGCGTCTCTGCGCCAGCGATGAAGGTCGGCCACGAAGTAGCCTTGAAGTACGGGTCCTCCTCACCGATGAAGGTCAGGTGGTTGAGAATGTCTGCCACGAGGGAATCAGTGTCAACTGGTCTTACGGCACGGATGAGGGGCAACGCTTGAAGGATGTAGAGGCAGGCGGCCGAGCGGTGCGCCGACGCCAGGTGAATGCGACTCTCGAGGTCGGTGATGTTGCGGTGCCGGCGCAGGTGGGCAGCCCAGGCGGGGATGTCGAAGGACAGGGCCCGGTCGATGAGAACGAAGGCCTCGTCGGCTTCATGCAGTGACGAGTCGGTCCACGGGGTCTCATGTGACAGCTGGGACGCCAGCAGGATGATCTGGAGGATCTCGGGCGGGCACGAGAGGAAGCTCGTGACCTCGACACGCTTCATGACTGGCAAGAACTCGAAGGCGTGGCGGGCGATTCGGGCTGCAAGGCCGCCCGAGGCCAGCGTCGAGCCCAGGATGTGATAACTAGTGGCGGAGGCATCGTCAGCTGCGCCAGGTTCTATGTTCCATTGCAGGCTCGCACCGCCAGCAACATCGGGTTAGACAATGCCAACACCGGCAGCAGCAGTGCTGTAGCAGCGGCAGCGGCAGCGGGAGCAACACTTACATGAAGCAGTCGGAGATGACCCGGTCCCTGAGCATTCGACTGGACGCGCCAATAGCACTCTCGGGGCTCAGCAGCGCCATGATGCTGGATGCGCCCTCCAGATGGGCCTTCCAGCTCTGGCCGTCGGACTTGTCGAGGTCGATGAGGTCGAACTTGATGAAGAAGTGCATGGCCGCGAGCGCCACTTCGCTCCCCGCGGGATCCAGCGTGTCGAGCACTTCCCGCAGGTGGCTCATGGCCTTTTGCTTAGCTGTCAACGCATCTATAATAGCTTGCCGGGTCACGAGGTTCCTCGAGCGGAGCGACGTCAGATAGCCGCCCGGATCAGTGAGGCCCGGCGGGATGGTGTGGAGGGGGCGGAAGATGTTGGCCCAGTGGATGGCCGACGTCGCGACCAGGATCTGGAGCAGCAGCGGGTGCTTCCTGGTCAGTGGCAGCAGCTCGCGGAACGGGTTGCCCTCAGGCGTGTCTCGCACCACAAGGTCCTTGCAGACTCGATCGGCAACTGGTGGACATGCATTAGTGTCTTTCAACGGCCAGCCCCCCCTGTCGCCCTGCAGGCTGGAGCCGGGAGGCAGAGACAAGAGGCAGATGTATAAGCCAAGGAGATAGGGACGGACGAACAGTGAGCGAGGTAGTATCTCGAGTTGTGGTCGAGGTCCTGGAAGAGGGGGTCGGTCAGGGTTCCCAGCGATGCCGAAGCTGCTGTCCCGGGAGTCGGCCAGGCCTCGCCGCCGGGGCTGATGCTCCCCCGCGCCGCTATCAACGCATCAGTGGCAGACGACGAGGCGGACGACGTGATAAAGGGAGGCGGCAGCGGCTGGTACGTCCCGTCCTCGGCGACTCTGCGGACGGGCGCGGGGTTCACGTTGCCGTTGTTGTCAATCCCCTGTGTCCAGACAAAGACCTTGCCATACCCGAGGCAGTCCTGCCCCGAGACCGCACATTTGTGGCACGTTGGCCACGAGCGGTCGCAGCGCAGGCGTCGTCGACGGCAGTTGTGGCACGACTTGGAGTTGCTCGGCGGCATACGCCAGGCTCTGTCTGCGGGCTGGGGCCGGCCTGACGGGAGAGAAGAGTTGTGTTGTTCCTGGAATGCCGCGAGGCGAGGGGCAGGTCCGTCCAGGTAACGAGCGGGAGGCTACACGCCAGACATTGCGGTTGACTTGCTTGAGTGGGAGAAGTTTGGCAGCCAGCCAGCAGAGACAGACACCAGGGAGGTCAATGGTGGGATCCATGGCCGACTCGACTCGAGCTGCTGGATATGTAATAACTGCCTTGCCCAGAGCCGCAAACCCGGCTATGCCCGACGCCAGCGACGCCCGAAACGGAAAGCGAACGACACATCGTGCAGCCGATGCGCGGCGGGACAAACAGCGTTGCTTGCTGGACCTGGACCTGCATCCGCCAGGGACACTATGGTCCGTCTAGGCGGCGCTAGAAGCCTTCGCAAACATGACGAGCCCGCACCGGATGGATGACGGAGTGCATCGGGCAGCAAGCTAGACGGCTAGACTGGCTCTGCCGGCACCGACGAGTTCTCGAATCATCAGGGGCCTCCCCGCCAGCAGCAAAAGCTTGTCATGTCGCGGATCTCGCATGTGTCCAGCCAGAGGGGGCACGCAGGCCCAAAGAGGCAATCAGCTGTCATTCCCTGCAGAAGAGCTCCTGGAGCTCCGGCTGGTATGCAACCCAGCCGTCTCTGCCCAAAGGGGCGGAGGCCATTTTGTCATCTCAGAGCTCGGTTGGCTAGTGTTTTATCTCCTCTTCTCTCCACACCAAGCCAGGCCGAGAAGTTAGCAGGGTGCAAATCTCACGATGCGTCTCGTTAGCTATTCTTCGGCTTACGGAGCACGGCTTCACGCCTCGCGCCTCCGCCCGTTATCATAACCCATGCCTTTCTGTGACTACAACTCATGCTCTAGTCACCATAGCGGAAGCAGCATTTACGTGAAATCTGCTAGAAATGGAAATCGAACAACATCGAGTGCGTTTACACCGCCGGACCCGATGTCTTCGACTCTTCGCCTAGCATCATGATGACCGTTATCCGTTACGAGGGAGGGGAGAAGCCCAAGAAGTGGCTGGAGTCCCATTTTCTCTGCAGAAATGACCAAACTCGACGACGCATCGGTCGACTATAAAAGCAATGGCCAACGATGGCAGGAAACCAGAGACATGGAGAAGACATCATCAGAGCTTCGCAGCACCATCATTTGGCAGGTTCTGAAGCTTGGAATTCTTGTGATCCTCAAAAAGCCATCATACTTGACGTTCTGTGCGGTTCAACGTGGTTTCGGAGACGATCCATTCCACAGCCTCCCTCGTTGACCTCTGCATCTTTCGTCATTATCCGAGCATCCGCGCTGAGATCCAGGGGAACTCTTCATATATGGCCGAGACGCAGAATCTGCCCCCTGTTGAGTCGGAATCCTCAGTCTTTTGCGCAGCCATGGATTCGGAGAGCAGCAGTAGTTGCACGTCGCTCGATACCATTGTGGTGGACGAGAAGCCCGCGGAGCTCGATGTCGAGGCTCTGGGTCGGAAACGGCCCGAAGTGTTTACTTCGACGTGGATGGAGGTTTGCTTTGTGGCTTCCATGTTGATTTCTCTGTCGATGGCGGTACGTGGTGCTTGAGTGTCTCGGCTGGTGTTGATCTTGATGCTGACACGATGCTAGGACTTCTTCATCGGCGGCTTTCAGGTCGTCTTGCCGCCCCTGATAGAGCCACTTCACATCCCTGACACGGCGAGGACGTGGCCATCTAGTGTGATGACACTGGTGGCTGGTGCTTTCCTCTTCCCGTTTGGCCGCTTGGCGGACATGCTTGGGGGGTACATCGTCTTCCACGCCGGCCTTGTCTGGTACATCTTCTGGACTATCATTACAGGTTTCAGCAACAGCTTCGTGATGTTGGTCTTCTGTCGAGCGATGGAAGGTTTGGGTGCTGCTGCCTTCCTGCCAGCTGGTGTCTCTCTCCTGGGACGCATCTATCGCCCCGGTCCGCGAAAGAATCTCGTGTTTAGCTTATACGGAGCTCTCTGCCCGATGGGCTTCTTTGCTGGCATTATCATTGGGGGTATGGCCCATGAGCTCTTGACTTGGGGCTGGTACTTCTGGCTTGGAGCCATCATCACGGCAGTGTGCTGCCTCTGTTCGTTGTTGACGTCTCCTCGGGACTACGCCGAGGCACGGCAAAGAAAGGTCACCATGGATTGGTGGGGGTTCTGCACCTCAGTCCCTGGCCTCATCTTGATCATTTATGCAATCACCGACAGTCGCCAGGCTAAGGGTGGATGGGGATCACCCCAGATAATTGTCACTCTTATTCTCGGAGTGTTGTTCCTGGGTGCGACTATTTACGTGGAGGGCTGGAAAGCTTCAGCACCCCTCATCCCCCCTGCTATCTTCCATGTCAAGTACATGAAGAGAATGCTACTTACCCTTTTCCTGACATGGGGTGTCTTTTCGATCTATCTCTTCTATGCAAACTTTTAGTAAGTCTCAACCATCTACTGTCCAATAGGTATGATGCAGTACTAATATTTACTAGTATCAGTACAATCTTGCACAAAAATGCGATTCTCACAGCTGTATGGTTTGCGCCATGGGCCGCTGGCGGCCTAGTCCTAGCAATATGCAGTGGTCTCATCCTGCACATACTTCCAGGCCGAGTGCTTCTCATAATCTCGGGCGTCTGCAAAATCGTTGCTGTTTTATTCTTTGCCCTCATGCCGGATAATCCTAACTACTGGGCTTGGGTTTTCCCTGCCATGCTTGCTGAGGCGGCTTGCGTGGATGTCTTGTGGACTGTCAGCAACGTCTTCCTAACCTCGAATCTACCGCAAGAACTACAGGGCATGGCAGGCGCCTTGATCAACATCACCGTGTTCTTAGGCAGCGCGTTCTTCCTGGCCATAGCCGCCGTGGCGCTGGGTCGATTCGAAGCGATGGGTATGGACACAAAGGATCAGTACAAGGGAGTGTTTTGGATCGGGGTCGGGCTTGGGGCGGTGGCTTTAGTCATCTGCTTCTTCCTGAACGTCGCGAAGGCAGGATGCGACGTGCCTGCCCACGACAAGGCCGAGACTGATTCAGGATCCGATTCTGAGTCGGATACCTCCAGCATCCAAGACGCAAATGTCGAACACAAGGAGATCATAACGACGCAAGTCAAGGCCGAATAAAAGAATCACGAACATGGCACGACAACATATACTATTCTCTTTACGACACTATGTGTCTGGAGAAGTACAGTATGAGGGCTTCACAAAAGATGGGCTGTCTCCAAGCAGACACAAAAGTTGGCTATAATAAGCGAATATTTCTTATTTCCTTTCTAAGTTATCTAGGATAATCGGCGATGAGCCGGAAGCCAGAATAATGAATCATGATGATCCCGAGTGCAAGGCTCCAAACATGACAAGTCATCTGCAGCACATCACGCAACCACTATGCATATGCAAACTTCCCAAGGCATGCAAAGACGAAGCATCTTCGATCAGCAATGCAATGCAGGTAGCTTAACAGTCACTTATCATAGCCTTGAATAAGAAACATACCCGCATAATGCAGCGGCGGATTATTTTCGGCAGCAAGAAACCGATGCATCACAAAGTCGTAACTAATATCACACAGGCGTGGGCCCTTGATCATGGACAGTCTCGTGCTATCGTCAACGTAGTATTTGTTACTCATTGAATCGCCACCGTGATCCGCCTTTTTGACCCCGATCCACCATCGCATCATGGAGGCGCAAGGCGTAAGCCAACATACAATGGAATTGTGTTGGAAAGCTGTCATTTATGAGGTAAAGAAAAATGGTATCGCATGTCCGGGGAATATAGTGTGTTAGAAGCGGATGATTAGCATCAACTAGCACTTGCCCCGTTGGCTAAGTGGTATAGCGTGTCACTAGTAATGACAAGATCACTGGTTCGATTCCAGTACGGGGCAACTCAATACTTTCTTTTTGTATTTTTTTTCTTTTCTCTTTTAATTCTTCTTTCGGATCAACGGCCGAGTAATTTGAAGTTTGATGTTTATATATATGCTTATTTGTCTTGCTGCAAGGCCCTTATTCTGGCTTGGCATGGAAGGTCTGATTGCGGAATTAAGTAGTTTGCTGCTCCATCCCATTCCTGAACGCGCTGCTAGCTCTTATAATTGCGCACAAGTTAAATGTTCCAGGGTTTTCATGGGCCACTGAATCCATTGCTGATGTTCAGAGTCCATCATATCGCAAACTCGGTGGATGATGTGGGCAGCCCATCCTCGCATAAACCAGAAGCCTTCGAGAGACTTCAGCAGGATTGCAAAATGGGCCAGGATAGCTAGGGATATTGGATGTTTCTGCTTGACACTCTCAATAAATCGGTCTTGTGTGCAGTACATCCAGGACATAACGACCTCAACTCTGCCATCCGGGAGGTCTTTGGGGTGATCGGAAGTGCCAAAGGTGAATTCGAAGCACCAAGCCAGTTGGTCTACAGATCCTGTGAATAGATCCATGTCTTCCACCAATTCCGTATCGATGAGACGATGTAGCTTCTCGATGGCCAGTTCCCAGGAAACCACTTCGACGGATCGAATTTGCACGTCAAGTCGTGGTGTTTCCTTGGCATCAGGTGGACCGAATTCACCAAGTTCTGTGCGCGTGCTGTCCTGGAGGACAAATCGTACTCCACGAAGCATATCCCACCAAGGGACGTCGCCATCCTCTGCGATCATGAGGAGATGACCTGGCCTTGGCTTTATCGCTAGGGTTGAGAAGCAGACGAGCATCATGGAGATAAAAACTGCCCTACAGTTTTGTTGGGACAGATTTGAAAGGTTTTCCGTAATTTCGCGTAACGCGATGGTTAAGTGCTGATCTGCGAGCCTTTCGTATAAGGCGGCCTTTTGAGGTCGCAGGAGAGTGAGATGTCGAGCAGATATGACCAGAACCACACGCAGAAGATAGTGACAGGTGAAGCCTAAGCGTGGAACATCATCTCGCCAGAAAGGAGGATAGCCGAGAGTGGCAGCGGTGCATGATACATAGTGATATAGGAGTTCGAGATCATCAGCGTTCAAAGACGGCGGAGCCGTGGAGACCGCTGAAAGACTGGGGTTGAGCTGTCCAAGTGTAGGGGCTTTATTCTCGCGAAAAGGGTATGTGACAAGATGGTTCCAATCCTTAGTTGGGCGCCCCCGTTTCCGGACCACTGGTTTAGGGGGGAGATCTGCCGGGAAAGGAAGAAAATCACAAGAGACATGAAGCCTAGCGCAGTTGCCGCAGGCAGGCTTTTGTTCATCACACTGAAATGACGCAGAATGCGTTAGCAAAAGCAGCAAACATTTAAGACGTCGCATCCAAAGAATAAAGGGAGAGAACGTGCCTTGACCTTCCGGCGCTTGCAGGTCTTGCAGCCAGCTCTGGATTTAGTGTGCCGCTTCTTGACGCGCCCCTGAGAGGAATCTCCACTGTCTTGAGGCTCGCTAGGAGTGCTTGCAGCATAATCTGGTAAGTATGCATCCATTTTCCGATTCTCGAGCAAAGGTTGCGAGTGAAAAGTAGCATCTGAGTTTACGAGGCCACGCAAGTGCCCCTGGAGATGTCACAGATATGTCGGGTTATCTTTTAGCCGCGCCCGAACCAAGTGTCCAGTACTCCGTAGCTCAACCAACGCAAATCGTATTTACTTTCCAGCAATTAGAGTGAGCTCCTAGGTGGGGAGGACGGAAATAGTGTTCGCGCGGGTTCTCGATTTTGAGCGGATATGGGGGGTGGTAGGCTGAGAAGACCCCAAGGACAGGAATACCCGATCAAGAAGACTATCCCAGAGGTAGTGTTATTTGAACGATATATTTTCAGGTGACAGCCTCTAATTAAACCCTACATTTTGAAAACCAGATCTTCATGTGTAGGTGAATGCGCAAAATACATATTTGAATACAAGTGTGATCTCAGGCGCATCACCAAATCCGCCCGTAATTTTCACTCGATTTTGTGATGATAAGTCTTATTAGAATGAAGGACTCCGTCGCTAATGCATACTGGGAAACTCAAATAACGAGAGTGATAAATCAAGGAATTCCAACAACCGACCCATCCTCAAAACCTCTCGGCTTCCCTTTCATTTGAACAGACTCCCAACCGGGCTGCGTCTGCCGTCTTGTTGCATCACTGTAATGAAAAGGGATACACAGTATCATAACCCCAAACATCAAGAGTGCGTCAAAAAGGTACAGCATGGCCTCATGTTCGCTGATAAATCCATGAAACCCTTGCAAAAACTCAATAACCCTGACGAAGTTCCGTATCCAGATAGTCACAACGGCAGCGGCCAACATCCAGACGATCGGCTGCCATTTGGGTGTAATGGTGTCGAGGTTCACCTTTCGCCTAGCCATATAGCGGAATCGAAAAATGAGGGAAAGATACACTGCAAGAGCGCATAGCTGGAAGACGAGTCCTCCCAAAACAACATCATCCCCAATCCGCATTAACTTGAGACTGCCGGATATCTGGACAAGTCCACCCCCAATCTGCGAGCAAAAAGCCACGATATCAATCAATACGAAACAGGTTGTAACTCCACACTTTCGTTTCGGTCGCTGGAGGACTGATATTTTGAGTTTCCCGAGTGTGGAATAGATCGTGGCAGATATGAAGACAGGCGATACGAGGATCAGCATGAGCTGCAGCATGTACGGGCCCGGTGAGTCAGGGAGGTGTCCAGCCCATGCACGGCCATAGTATCCGAACGTCTCGCCTAATATTCTGTTAGTAACTATAATCACTCTCCTTGCGTCCAAAACGTACAAATGCCACCTAGGACCAGGGGAATGAAGAACCAGTGTTTGAATCGGACTGTATGAACAACGTGTACGCAGGTGATGATGGCAAACAGTGCCATGAAAGCGTAGCCCGCCGGAGTTGAAGGAGTGTAAGGGAAAAATATGACTTTGCCATCTTCAAATTGCACGAGACCCATTGTGACTTTGCAAAGGAGGATTATCGTCGGCAGAAGAGTGGGGCTTTGCTTCGGTTTCTGATTTTTGGATGTGAACGAGGGTTGATATGGTGTTGTGATAGTTCGCCTGTCGATTCTCAAATTTTCGCTGTTGATGTTAAGAAACTGAAAAGATATGTGGAAATGAACTGATGGGGAAAAAATGAATGTAGGAAGCAAGTATAATAAGAAGCACGGAGTTCAGATTCTGCGTCAGTCACCATGCTGCGCCCTTATCCCTACTTAGATAACGATTTTTCGGTTTCAACCCGATAAACCCCCACTTCGTGAAGCTGAATACGATGCTCGGCCAATTGTACGGAGAACCTGACGTGGCTCACACCAGACACAATCCACCACCGGCGGTTAGATGAAACAAGTGACAAGCATCGTTTCAAAGCCACATTGTCAAATGCAATGAGTGGTATCGATACAGTCAAGCACTATTGATAGCCCCGAACTGTAACCACGCCCTAGCCGTATTCCCACTGTGGTTGCATACTAAATGCGCTTGGGCTAACGTCTTTTCGCCTGAATCATGTTACGCGACTGGCCACAGGACCAAATTGAAACAGAAATCGTTTTCGGTTCTTGAAAGCCGATAAATCGCCAAGTCGCAACCGTTGCGAAATCGACCTCGTCATCAACAGGACGGAAGAAACTGTGTCTCCGAAGGGATGTCAATTACAAAGTTTCTCATCTCCATTTTTGAAACTCAGCTTTATGCGATCGGGAGGTTATTAAAAGCGTGCTTGATAATGCAACTCTCTACATTACGGATCCAAAACATGAACATGTAGGTATATACTAAGGTTCGACGTCGCTCATTCTTTCAACACGTCGACTTCTAGATCGTAACTTCGTAACCCCCATAGAAATCTCTGTACCTTTTCTTCTTGCATCACCTTCTTCACTATATTGCTTCTCTTGCTCAAAATGTCTTCGAATAATCATCCACACCCTTGACTTCAGGCCCGGTCATCTGCTCCTCATCATACTTTTGGCTACTAGTGTCGTAAGCAACGTGAACATCATCAATCTCGTTGCCGACCTCCATCCAGCGGTCGCTAGTTGCGCGCATCGGGAAGATCTTGCACATGAGCCAGTACGAGCTTGAGGCAACGATAAAGCCTGCGAAATAGTTTACGTTGTAAATGTACTTGGCTCTGATGGGGACCTTATCGCCAATAGCGCCGGCAAATCCCACGACGTTGATTAAGATGCCGCAGATGTAGGCAACATAAGCGCGGAAGTTGATACCCCAGGTGAAGAAGTATGGGCCAGTCTTACGGCCATCATAGAGCTCCTTGATCTCCAGATAGCCACGGCGGACGAAGTAGTAGTCAGATACCATAACGCCTGCGATCGAGCTGAGGAAGACCGAGTAGGCAGACAGGTAGGTGGTGAACATGCTACTAGTGGTGAGCAGCTTATACGGACACATAGCGAGACCGACAGCAGCACAGAGGTAACCACCACGTCGAATGTTGATATAACGCGGCAGCAGAGCAGTCATGTCGGTGCCGGCAGAAACGGAATTAGCAGCAATATTGGTACCGAGCTGGGCCAGAGCGAAAGCAAAGGCAATGATGAAGACGCCAAAACGCTGAGCTGAGCTACCGTCATCGATGAAGCGGTCGAGAAGGTCGAGGGGGTCCCAAATGGGGTCACCATAGATGACGGAAGACGAAGAAGACACGATGATGCCGATGAAGGACGTCAACGCGAAGCCCACAGGGATAGTGATGGCCTGCGACCAAATAGCGTCACGCGGTTTCTGTGCGAAACGCGCGAAATCATTCGAATTAACAATAAGAGTCGCGAAATTGGCGATCGACGACATAATTCCGTTAACCATAGCCCAGGCGAACTTGCTGCCGTGGATGGTGTTGCTCTGCTTCATGACCGGGCCGATTCCGCCAGCGCGGGCGCAAGCCCAGGCGAGGAACGCAATACCCGCACAGGGCACGACGTAGGCCTTGACAGTGAAGAGATGGCGAATCTTGTGAACAGGAAACCAGATGGCCGGCAGCGAGCAAAGCCAAAAGATGAAGAAGGAAACGAAGTCGGCGGTGGTGGTGCCGGAGCTGGGGCTGAAGGTGTTGTGAATCTTGTTGCGATCCCAGGACTTCCAGATAGAGCGGATCATAAGGTAGACACAGTTGCCGCCGATGTAGCTTTGAACACCGTACCAGACACAGGCTGTAGAGTGTCAGTGTTGTGCGGTACGAGCCGAGAAGCTCAAGAGACTCACCCATAGCAGCACGGTTAAAGACAGGCCACAGGCTACCCCAGATGCCAAAGGAGGCCCTGTTAGCGACAGGAAATCCGATATGGTACATAGCACCAATGCGGCCGTTGAGGGCGACGAAAAGTCCAGCGATGGTATAGCCGATCCAGACGCAGATCCAGGCCTGCCACCACGACAGGCCGTTGACAACCATGGTTCCTGAAATCATCCAAGTGTTAACGTTGAATGAGTCAGCGACCCAGAAAGCGACAAAGTTCCAGGGCCCCCATTGACGGCGCTCCTTTTCGACAGGTTTGAGATCATGGTTGGTGAGCTATACTTTGTGTCAGTATGAGAGGTGTGAGACTTCAGCGGAACATCGTGGGCATACCATCAACTGAGTTTTAGTCAGGCCAGGCTCCGCCTCGACGGCCAGCTTGTCGGCCACGACCCTGAACTTCGAACGAGTCTCCATGATGAGCACGTGAGCGGCCCGAGGAGAGACGTCAGGGCAGAGAGGAGAGGGACCGGGGTGGGCAGTTTTTATCGAGTAATTGACAGGTTCAAGAGTGCCACACTAGCCGGGGGAGCTATAAATGGGATCCTCGAGCAGTGACGTCTGAGGTAGGTAGTGTTAGAGGTAGAGGTGAAAGAGGAACGTTAACATGAGCTGCCAGTAGGGAAACAAGACGAGGCGTCGATGGCTTGAGGAGGCGCAAACCTTGCGCTGTAAGCGTCAGGGTTCTTCTCTCTCACTCTGTTTGACTGGAGCCGAGACGTTCAGATTACCGGAGAGGGGGGCAACGGGCGGTATTTATTCTGTTTTATATATCATAAAGCCAAGCTACCTTACGTATCAACAACAACCATGCCCAGTATCATCCTGGGTTTATCTGACCGGGAACCATAATAATCCCCCAAAATCCGGGAGAAGGGGGGCCGCCGGCGGCATCGCAAACGTGAGAACATGGGAGGACAAGAGACGCGGCGCCGGCGATCAGGCCTAGCAAGACGAAGCCGTATGTATTACTAGGAAGTTTTGCAAATCAGCCGGAAGTCATGGTTCGAGGAGATCTTCAGACAAAGGAGCAGAACCCCCCACATGGTCGTTCATGGGCGATTCCGATGCTCGGCAAGAGGAGCTTCAGGCTGTTAGTGGCCGGCTCTTCTCAGTGAAAAACAGCTGGAGTCCGCAAAGTTTTGGAGCTGGATCCCTGTTTAGGGCCCGCTGGCAGTGCGGCTTCCCCGTGATAGCGCTGGAGCTAAGATAGCCATCGTAGCATTGGCCAGCTCTTATTACTCGATCTCATCGAGTCAACCACTGCTCGCCTTCCACGAGTTCTGTCATGGACGCATTACCCGCGGAGCCGTAGATGGCTAAACTGAGAGGCCCGGGGCAAAGGGGAAGATGAAGTGTCGATCATTCTCTGCGTCGCGGAGTGTTTTGCTGCATCGTGGCTCTGAAGCCGTCATCACTGTGATGCAACAGAGGGCGAGCACATTGACATCATCAGCGCTCCTCGACGCTCACACTACAGTCCCTGCACACGGAGGCAAACAGGGTCGTCGTTTGGAAGGCGAAATCGCCTGCATCGTTAGGGCTCGCGTCTTCTTCCGCCTGCATGAAACCGCGCCACCGGCCCTAGAACCATTTAACCCTGCCCATAGACTGCGGCCTCATACGATCCTTGAAGGATGGATGAGAAGCCGGCCAAGCGTCTATCGTCCGTCCCGGCCAGTGGATGTGAGTTACCTATCTTGCCTAGACCCAGTCTATGACTGCAATATTAATTGTTTGGTTGAGTGATTATCGCAGATATGCGCATTCATTGTTTCTTTGTTGTATTGTTATCGAGTAACGGCGTTGCAGACTGTCCTGTCCAATACAGAAAACGTGGCTTGCTGGATGCATGAACCGCCTTTTTCTTAAACGCCTCCGATCTTGTCACGCATCGATTGATCAGCCTGCCAAGATTATCGAGCCAGATAGGAAACAACGTTCGGGTCAGACAGCAGCACACGAGATTGACGGAAATTCACAGCCACTTCATTGGTGCATGGCAACCTGTTGTGCTTTGTTACAACGAGAATCCACGTCAACGCGGGCGCAGCGCGACAGGTGCCGAAATGCAAACAGCCGTGAGGTGGCACTTGAGACAGACCTAGACCAGACAAAATGCTCCAAGCTGATCGAACCTACCTAATATATTTGGGTCGGATAGAGGCAAAAATGATGTTCTGGTAGAATTCGACAAAACCAGTATAGGGTAGGTCGATACGAGAGGTTGGGGTCTGCTGAAGAGTTCGACCACTGGAGCCCTGCTAGCCTCATCCCTGCTGCTGACAGCAAGCACTGGCCGTTCCGGGCCGTCGGGCTCGTATTCACGGACCGCGCTGCAGGCATATTAGCAAGCTGCAAGCACCCATGCGAGCAATCACAAAGCTGCACGCGCGAGTCGAGGTGATGCTCGGTCGAGGTACCTAACGGACCTTCGGTGCCTGACTAAGCCCTTTCCTGGACAGCTCTCGAGGCAAGCACGTGAATGCCCCGCCACTAGCCAATCAGCGACCACGAAGCTCTCTCCTCTAAACAAGTCCTCCATCATCACCGCCTTGACCCTCTTCACGCGAAAGCCCACTTTTTGTTTCATCCCCCACCATCAACCCTCGACCATCGTCAACATTCAGGCATCTTTCTATTGCCCCTCACGATTCTCAATCCTGCCTCTCTTGTATAGGAACGCGTTTTGAAGCTCTCGCACCCGCCTGGGCTTCCACATACCATACCAGCCTCCACCATCTGCCACGCCACTGTCGACGAGCGAGCTTCCCCCCTTCTCTGTCACGAACGGCACGGCACGGCCATCATGGAGGACCAGCTCGTCCAGCTCCTCGCCGACACGCAGCTCTCGGAGCAGGAGCCCCGCCTCAAGGCCGAGATCCAGCTGAAACACGCCCGCGCGAATCCTGCATTCCCCGGGTCCTTGGCCAACGTTGCTGCCCATACCTCCATCGGCACCAACATTCGACAGGCGGCCCTGAGCACGCTGCGGCTCTTCATCGAGAAGAATTGGAGTAACGAAGAGGATCCCGACGAGGATGGCCGCATCCCCATATCGGACGAGGTCCGCGCACAGCTCAAGCAGACGCTCCTGGACCTCTGCTTGAGCACAGAGGAAGACCGCAAGGTCAAGATCTCTGCTAGGTAAATAAACGTCACTCTTGGGCAGCCGCCCCCTCTCCGACGTGTCACAGACGAGACTGACAGGATTTCCAACTCTACAGCTATGCCGTCGGCAAGATTGCCATTCACGACTTCCCCGAACAGTGGCCGAATCTTCTGCCTACGATCCTCGGCGTCATCCCTGCCGGCACCGATGCCCAGCTTCACGGCGCCCTGCGCGTGCTGGGCGATCTCGTCGACGAGAGCTTGAGCGAGGACCAGTTCTTTTCCATGGCCCGTGACATCGCCAAGGCCCTGACCGAGGTCGTCTTCAACGAGAACCGAAAAGCCATGCTTCGTGCCCTTGCCATCTCCATTTTCCGCGGTTGCTTTGATATGATGAATATGATCAAGGAAGATCATGCGAAAGAAGTCAAGGCCTTTGCCGAGGAGCTCCTCAAGGAATGGAACCCCTTCTTCGTCAACGTCCTCAAGTCGCGTCTTCCTGAGGCCGACTTGACCACAGGCATCCAGCCCGAAAGCTGGAACCACCCCATCGCGCTGAAGCTGCAAGTCGTCAAGACGCTCCTCAGGATTCGACGCGTTTTCCCGAACTTGCTTCTACCCCAGAGCACCACCTTCTTCAGCAGCGTTTGGGAAGAACTGCACCTACTGGTTGGCCCTCACGAGGAGCTCTACATCAAGACGGATGCGCAGGGACGACTCGAGGATTCGGACAATCTTCCCTACACCCTGGATCTTCTCGTCTTGGAAGAACTGGATTTCCTCAATCAATGCTTCAGAGCTCCTCCTGTTCAAGCCGAGTTGGACAGTCAGCTCAAGGCTCATGCCTCGGCACACGAAGTTCCCTGGATGAACGAGATCATGAAGATGATGATCGCGTATTCGCGCGTAACCCGCGAGGAAGAGGACCTCTGGGACATAGACTGCTCGTTGTACCTCGCAGAGGAGACTTCGGTGTCTGCCAACTACACAGCCCGCACAGCTGCTGGTGATCTACTGATTAAGATGGGCGAGTGGTTCAACCAGCAGGCTGTCGATGGCTTGTTCGGATACACCAAGTCCCTTTTCACCGACCAGACGTCCACATGGCGTAGCCAGGAGGCGGCGTTGTATCTCTTTGTCATGTTGGCCAGCGACTTTCAGGACATGGATAAGCCAATTCCTGAGCAAGTTGCTCATGCCTATCTTGAGCTGGTTGATTACGCCATCAACCGACGCGAAGAGCCTCTTCTCCGCGCCCGAGGCTACCTTGTCGCGAGCATTCTTGCCCGATCATTCGAGACTCCCCAGACCTTGCTGGATCGCATAATCAACTCCATCACCGGTGAGGACTCGGAGGTGGTTCAGGTTGCCTGCATCAAGGCTGTTGAAGGCCAGATCAATTCTGGTCGCGTGAGTCCCGACCGCCAGGTCTCCATCATCAACGCCATTCAGACCTACATGAACGACAAGGACCCTGCTGAGATGGAAGATGCCGATGAGTTGTTGGTGACCCTTGCAGAGGCCCTCCGCGCCACTATTGGGCTGGACGTTCGAATTGCATTGTCCAATGATGTGACATCTGTCGACCTCCTTTTCCTGCTCGCCAAGCTTGGAGCTAGCAACTTCCAGGTGACGATGCTGGTCTCGGAGGCTTTTGAGGAAATCGTTGGCAGTCTGAAGGAACCCACTGCTTACACCGCGCTCTGCTCCAAGATTCTGCCCACCTTGACAGGCGCCTTCGATGTTGCCAATCTTACGGAGGACAACCCTCTTGTTACTGTGGCTATCGAGCTGTTGGCCGTCTTGGCTGAGAACGGAACCGAGCCTCTGCCCGCTGGGTTCGTGGCGGCTACCTTCCCCAAGCTGAACCGTCTCTTGATGGAATCTACTGAGGGAGAAGTTCTCCGCCCAGGATGCGAGACCGTTAAATGGATTCTCCAGCATGACCACCAGCAAGTCTTTGGATGGTCAGACGGGAACGGAAAATCTGGACTCGAGATCTGTTTGCACATCGTCGACCGTCTGTTGCGACCGGATATCGAGGATAACTCGGCTTCCGAGGTTGGAGGTCTTGCCGCTGAGCTTGTTGAGAAGGCTGGCACGGAACGTTTAGGACCTTTCCTGCCGCAGCTTCTTCAGGCGGTGGCTCTCAGACTCGCGACAGCCCAAGCTGCAGCCTTTATCCAGTCACTTATCATCGTCTTTGCCCGACTGTCTCTCGCCAGCGCTAGTGATGTTGTCGAGTTCCTCAGCCAGATCCAAATCAACGGTGAGAGTGGTCTCCAGGTAGTCATGGCAAAGTGGTTGGAGAACTCGATCAGCTTTGCTGGATACGAGGAGATCCGACAAAAGTGAGTTGACTCCTTAATGGAATTGCCTGAGCCATCTCAAGCTAACCCACGTAGTGTCATCGCCCTTGCTAAGCTCTACTCCCTCAACGACGCCCGACTCGCCCAAACCATGGTCAAGGGTGATTTGATCGTCAACACTGATGATGGACTGATTAAGACACGGTCGCGGGCCAAGCAGAGTATGTATACGCCATCTTCTAACTTAGACACTTCTCAGAACATCCTGGATCGGCTCTACGAGACGTACAAGAACGAAGAACAGCCAGCTAATATGTCGACCAACTACACAGACCCGGATCAGTACACCATCGTGCCAGCATCTCTCAAGATCATCAAGGTCCTGATTGAAGAGCTTCTGTCGGCATCCGGAGCTCGCGCGGCCGCCAACGCTGCTGCGGCGGCAGTTGCATCAGCGCAATTTGACGACGACGAGAACGACGACGAGGGCTGGGAGGACGAGGATGACACGCTTGACCTTAGTCTAGGAACGACGAAGAACGACCTCATGTCCTTCATGGAGGCGTCTGCCCAACGCCAGCGCGACGACGAGACCCAGGCGTACCTGACCGACTTCTTCATTCGCTGCGGCCGCGAGAACATTGCCAACTTCCAGGAGTGGTACAACATGCTCACAGAAGACGAGAAGGCCAAGCTCAACCAGGTCGCCAGCTCAGCGGGGCAATAGAATGTCCCTGTAACCTTGAAGCAATGGACCCGAACGGCATTCGATTCTATGACCTCGTCCCGCAAACGGTTCATGCGGAAGAAGAACGCTGCTGTGTGGGAGATGGGGTGGTGATGAGCAGGTCTTTATGAGATATACGACTCGTAAGTAAATAGAGCATAGCGCGAAGGAAGTGGTTTGCGACACAAAACATGTGGATAGACGACGATGCTGGGGAGGAGAGCACGAAGGCAGCTTCATGTTATTTATTAATTGCGACGGAGCGAACGTTCACGATGGAGGATGGCTAGGCCATGCACCAAACACCCTGCACTGTTATTAGGCGAGCAGATGAGTTGAGAGACCCCTAAAATAGCAAACATCAAGTACGTAAAAATGAACGAGACAGAGTTTGAATGAACTCATATGACACATCTTAAATTCAACGTGATTATCATCAGACTGCTATTTGTGCTATTACTGGTACAATCTCGTTCCTCGTCACTTCGTTCCCTAGTAGTACAGTTCTGATTCCAACGTCCAACACCCTATCCTTTCTCAAAGAGCTTAGATGATATCTCCTCCGAATCCTCCTCCAAAACCAACCCCAAATCCTCCACCGAAGGGTCCTCCTCTCCCATTCCCAGGCCCAGGGAATCTCGGGTTACCACCCGGCCCAACGGGATCCCAGCGTGCCCCCGGCGGCGCCTGCGGATCAAAACCGGCCTGTCCACCACTGCCTCCCTGGCCCGTGAACAGCGGATCATCAAACGTCGGATGCATGCCCGACGAACCGCCTGGCCTTGGCAGCCCACCTCCGACAAAGCTTCCCCTCAACGGATCGTGCGGACCTAGGCCTGGCGGATTCAAATCATCGTGGCCGATGTTGAAGGGCGGCAGACCGGGTGGCTGAGCGCGGTTCGCGGGGCGGAGCATCTCATACTCGTCCTCGAAGCCTGGCGGTGGGAAGTCGCCGGCGGGCACGGGCGGTACGGAGGCTTGTGGGCGGGGATCTTGGAGGCCGAGGTTGGCGGGGTTGTCGTCGCGCAGGGGGGCTGAGGGATCGGAGGACGGAGGTTGGCGGTCGTTGTGGAATTCGCGGGCGGTTTGGGCGTCGGGGTTGGGGGGTGGCAGGGTGCTAGTGAGGGGGGCGAGGATGTCGGTTCGGATGGCGCGGAGGAGGTCTAGATATGCGTTAGCACTGATATAATATGCGGGGGATTATGGAAGTACCGTTTACTGCTGCTTCGGAGGCCAGCGTGCGCCTGATCTTGGCGGCTAGGTCGCTCCGATCCTCGTTCTCGCCGTTCATCGTGATCCGGAGCGGCAGGGCCGACGAATTGACAATGTCCCGCGTCGCGCGCTCTACGCGATATATGTTCTCATCCCCAATGACTAGTCCGCGTACTTCGAAGCGGGTGCCCATGCGATCGACGCGGATAACGAGGCGGGTGGTGCTGCGCGGATGCGAATATACGAAGGTCAAGGACCCGAAGCCGTTGTTCCACTGGGGAGGCAGCCGCGGTTGGAGGGACTGGCATTCTGCTACACGGCCATTAGCGATGATACTAGACGCGTAAGAGAGGGGAGACATACGAAGGGGCTTGTCCTCGTTGAAGCCTTGCAGCTCAAAGCCCTGCGCGGCGATAAAGGCATGGACGAGCAGTCCAAGCACGTCGTAGGAGCTAGCGAGGTCGGAAGATTCGTCGCCGGCGGGGTGCGTGGGCACGGCGTCGGCCATGCGCTGGCAGAGGTCGGTGAAGCTGATGTCTGTCTCCATTGTGATGGATGTTGTGTGAAGGTTGGGAGGTGTGGCGATGTTGAGGAGAGGAGAGGGAACGTTGAAATAGTTCAGAGGATGGAGGGGTTGGATAGCGTCATGGCGCTTGCTGCCTTCAGCCCTATAAGTGGATCCGCGGGGTAGAGGCGTTGAAGGCTGGAGCGAAGGAGGTTGGAGTGATGGCGGAAAGAGGTGATTGATTGGGAGTTTGGGCACTGATTCGAGATACTACCCAATGCGATTCATTTCTTTTTCTGATACTACCCCATTCAGAGCTGAAGATTGAATGGGTTGCGTGGCGTGTGTCAAGAACGCCAAGGCACAGCCAGGGTCCATGATTCTTTTGCCTTGCGGCCCAACCTCTCTGTTAGCCTGCTGTTCTCCCAAATATGCACAGCCTTTTTACAGTTTCTTACGAGAATGGGGTTATACTCCACACCGGGAAGAAGCCTAGAGATATCTGGGCAAATCAGGTTGCCAATGAAAAGGTCCCTGCGGATTTTGATGAGCGTCCAGTTACACAGCCCCAATGGCGGTCTGAAGTCAGGCAGTCAACCCAGCAGCCCAATATCCTTTGCCAAACAATCGAACTAACTTGATTCAACATATCTTCACGATCCTATTGTGAACGACCACAAGACGCTCATCATGTACCAAAAGCTTTGCGGAAAGCGCGAGATCCGGCTGATGACACTGGCTCCTGCCCAACAAGCATCTGATCCGTTGGTTTGCCACCTCAGGCGGGAGCAGCTCAACCCAGCGCTCTCGTACGAAGCTCTTTCATATGAATGGAAAGAAGAAGAAGGGTTCTACGACATCACTTGCGACTCTGTCCACCTCAGTATTACGCGCAATTTAGCAGCAGCACTACAGGCCTTGCGTCTTTGTGAAAGCCCCAGGGTCCTGTGGGTTGACGCTATATGCATAAACCAGACCGACAAAGAGGAGAAATCGAAGCAGATTCCTCTCATGCGAGATATTTATGCTTCAGCTCGATCAGTTCTTTCCTGGCTCGGTCCGAGCTTCCCAGGAGTCGAAAAAGCGTTCAAGATTTTTCCGTATCTCGCCTTGGTCCGTATTGAACGAGATCATCCCAGAAGACTAGACACAGAGAAATCAAAGGACAATGAACCGATTATTTTGCAACGTCCAAAACACGGTTCTATCATCCAGTCTAGGAAGGGATATGCCGTCTCGTTTGACCGAAGTTCATCAACTCAACATACAATCCAGCGAAATCCAGAGCTTGACGACGATACGATCTTCAAATTCGATGACGATGAGGTTTGGAAAGCAATCGACAGACTTCTTACCAGTTCCTACTTTCAAAGATCATGGATCATTCAGGAAGTGGCTGTTGCTGAGGAGGTCTATGTCCTCTGCGGTCAACATACTATTCCCTGGGAGATTTTTCAACTGGCGCACGAGGGCCGAGCATCGCTGAAATTCCAGGTTTCCGAGATCTTCAGAGGAAGCGGAGTACTAGCAACGTCTTTCATTCAGCATGCCCGAGTACGATACAGAAACTATGAGAGACAGGCGGCTCCTGGGACACCTAAATGTCTTTATCTGGGAACTCTTATGGAGATGTTCGCTTTTACAAAAGCGAGGGACCCTCGCGACCGGGTTTATGCCGCTTTAGGGATTGTCAACCCTCCGAGCCTCTGTTGGGACATAGTCCCGGACTACAATAAGTCAGTCGAGGACGTTTTCTATGAAGCCAGCTGCAACATCATTCAAACGACTGGAGAACTCGGGCTTTGGTCTACCAGGACCTTACATAGTAGGAGAAATGTGCTCGGGCTTCCTTCATGGGTACCTGAATGGAGTATGGAACCTTGCATCGAAGCATTTGAGTTTGCTAGCCCGAAGTTCAGCCCGGGTTTTCGGGGCAATCCTGAAGTCCAGGGTCGCAGCCTGCATGTGGACGGCTATTTAGTGGATGAAGTGGACAAAAGGTTCCCAATAAACGATGAAAGCACAGTACATCAGCTTGTTATGAAGCTGGATAGCTGGCTTCAACAGCACGGTATGGACATGTTCAGCACCTACGCTACAAACACCTCCGGGTTCGTTGATCATGCGATGAAAATGCCTCTCTCGCAAGAAATTAGAGACGAAGCAAATCAACTTCTCCTGGAATTCGACGACCTGCCGCCCATTGCCGACGAAGCTATTCGCTGCGCAAGCAAGGGTGATGCCCACCTCCTTAACAATACACTCTTGAATATTGAAGCAATGTCGTCAACCCTAATCGCATCAAGCCGCCGCCGAAAAGGGGCCGTCAAACGTATGGGATACTATCTCTTCCTCGCTATTATCTATTTCATGGCAAAGCTCATAAGTGAAGAAGATTGTACGTTAGCTAGTGGGCTGCCCAAGGCGTTTAACCACTGGCTTATGGCAGCCGTAACTCTGTCTTCAGTTGGGTTAAACAAAAAGATGTTTGAAGAAATATATGTGGAACACCTCATAAGACACCTGCCAATACAGGGTCGCATAGAGGACTGCTTTTTCGTTACTAAAAAGGGCCTCTTTGGCCGTGCCCCAGCTGAGACGGTTCAACCTGGTCAGGTTGTTGCTGTTCTTGGGGGCACTTATCTTCCTTGTATGCTGGAGAGGAGAGAGAACCATTTTCGACTCGTTAGTCACGCATATGTGGAAGGAATCATGATTTGGGAAAGCATACCTGCTCAGATGCTTGGGAATATGCAAAGAATTGAGATTAGATAGGTTGTTGAATACCAAAGATTTCTCATTTGTACTGGACGAAGAGTTGGTATATCAAAGCCGCTCAGCTTGGCATCGAGGCTGATGGGAATCAAGGGCAAGAAGAAGATGAACAAATGAAGATAGCAGCAGTAGAGAAGCTATGTGGAGAAATAAGCTTACACTCGAGGTGTGGAGTTGTACAACACGAGGCGATTTAAAGAGTTCAGTCTTATGCTGCCTTACATCATCCACGTGATATCGCGTTTCCCCTCCACGCGAACCGTCACGTCTCCCCTCCCCCTCCTCCTCAACACCACTCCCACCATCACCAACCCACAATGGCCACCCCCCAACCCGACCCCGAACCTCCCACCCTCACCGCCACCCTCGCCTCCCCACTCCTCGCCTCCTTCACCACCTTCCTCACCGTCACATTTCACACCATCCTCTACCACCGCCGCCTCTACGCGCCCACGACCTTCCTCACCGCCCGCGCCTACAACCTCCCCGTGCACCAATCGCGCCACCCCGGACTCTGCACCTGGATCGCCGACGCCGTCGCCGCCATCGCCGAGCAGCTCCGCGCGGGCGCTGTGCGCAGAGTCGTGCTGGCTGTGCATGAGAAGACGAGCGCTAAGGTGATTGAGAGGTGGGTGTTTGATGTGGAGGCGTTTCCGGTCTGGGGCGAGATGATGATGGAGGAGGATGAGGAGGAGCAGGAGGAGGAGGAGGAGGAGGAGAGGAGGAGTGAGGGTGAGGAGCTGAATTGGGCGGATGTGGATGAGGCGCTGAGGGGGGCGTTGAGGAGGATTTCGTATGCGGCCGAGGGGATGCCCAAGGTGCCGGACGGAAGCACGTTCACGGTGGCCGTTGAGTTGCGTGACGAGGCACCAGCGCCTATCGGAGTGAGTCCCTCTATACTTTATCTAACGCACAGCGCAGGAATTGACTGATGTGTCCAGCATCCCCAACCTTGGATCCCATCGCAACCACAGCTTCAGCCTCCAACTGAGACCAACCCAGACCATGGAACAGCCCTCGGCGGCGCCAGCACAACACCCATCCGCAGCGTGCAAGCTGGCCCTCTATTCTTCGAATGCTGGGTCGAGCAAGGCGCTCCTGAAACTAAAGAGCCTACCTCGGGCACTTCAGGGTCATCGTCACAGTTTCAGTCGCAAGATACACGCAATAAACCATCATCATCATATTTCATGCCGCCTCCCTAGCAATGTTTCCTACCAAGCCATGATGCTGATCCTCAACCCCAACCCTAAAGCCAAGATCCCAGTCCCGGCTAGAAGCAACAAGTAAACCATTCCGCGTATCTCATGCCATGATATGCCGTTCCATCGTCGTCCGTACAACGTTCCTCATAAGCAACCCCCATGCCGGAACACAGCGTAATATACATATCTCCCTACACGACAGAGCCAGCCCAAGCCAAGAGCTGTCCCTCTCTAAAGTCGCTGCCGCAGCGCCCCGGCCACCAGCACCTCCTACTCGGTGCCGCCCTTCAGGGCTGCGCGCAGGCTCACCATCTCGCGTCGAAGTCGCGCATTCTCCTTCTTCAGCCGGGCCGTCTCCTCGCCCTGGTCGCGTAGCCGCGCCATCAAGTCCTCTTTGTCGTCCTTGCCCTTACCCTTCAGGGCACGCACAATCTTGCCGAGCTCGCCGTTGAAGCGCTCATACAGGATCTCGTTCTCTGCCACCGCCTCCTTGTACAGCTGGTCAATGGCCCGCACCTTGGCCTCAGACGCCTTAACTGTGGTTTCCATGTCTTGCTGGATCGCCTCTTGTCGCTCCTGTAGTTCACGGACCGTTGCAGGCACCTGCTCCTCAAGGTTTCGGAGTGATGCTGCAAGTCGTCTCACGTCAACTGACTGTGAGCTAGGGGGACGACTGGTGTTGACGCGCGCCATTTCCTCGCCGATCTTGGATAGCTCTGACCGTAGCGAAGCGTCCACCTCGTCGAGGGCCTGCTTGTCTGTTTGCAGCCGCTCGCGGAGCTTCTGCGGCGATTGGAGACGAAGGCGCTGTGTTCCAGCCCGGTTGGGGCTTGAACTGGATCCAGGACGACTGTTGGGTTCTGATCCCGGTGTCTGTTGACGTGATGATGGCCGTAGAACTGGGATATTTGTGGTAGAGAGGATACGGGAGTGTCGTTGGCTCTTTGTGGGTGACCCCTGGTCTTGTTTGGTCGGCGAGTCAGCACCGTCTAGACCGGTCTGAGACGCGTCTGCGACATTCTCCTTTTGCCGCGATGACCGAAGTGTCTGAGCCACAACAGGGCTAATCGGTATGCGGGATGCCATCGCAGTCGTGGCCTTGGGGCTAGAATTGAATCTTTCCGACGTCTGCTTCGTGTCCTGCAGCGGCTGCAGCGTTTCGTCTTCATCATCGCCCAGCGATGCCGCCGCCATCAGTGCCTTCAGGTCGGAGAGCGAACTGCGCCTCTTCTTCCGTGGTGACCTGGGCGGCGGTGCCTCTATTTCAGGCTCTCCAATCGTCTCCAGCGGGCGATGTGAGCTGCCGGGTCGTTGCAGCTCATCAAACGCCCCTGCAATGGGCGGTCGATCCTTGGACCCCGGCCGCCGCTGCAGCTTCTTGGGCAGTGTGTTATCGTCAATGGACCTTGAACGTCCGAGTGAACCCTTGGACAAGCTTGTGGCCTCGCCCGTAGCGGGATTTCTGTGCTTGCTGAGCGTTCGCCACATCGAAGAGCGATCGTCTTTGCTGTTCTGCCGTAGCAGCGTGTCGAAGCCAAACTTGCGCCGAAGCGAAGAGGTATTTGAGACCAGAGACGGCGTGTATGACTTGTTTCCCCTGATCGCCGAGTTGATTGACTCGTAAGTCGAGCTGTCCAGGTTGAAGCTGTGGTTCAGCCCTGGCTCTTCGAATATCCGATCACAGTCATCAACAAGTCGATCGAGAAGGTTGATGTATGTAGCAGCTGTCCCATCGTGTACGAGCAGCTCGGCAAACGCAAGCGTTAACATACCCCGGTCACTGTCGTTGCCACATCCATCAAGAAGATCTGCAAGCAGTTTTATGAGGGCTGTAAATGCCCGTCGGTTCTGTGGCGCCATGTCGCCAAACAAGAAGTTCACAAAGTCTGCAAAATCTCCAGGGACCCTCCTATTCAGTCGCCCTTGCAGTGTATCGAGTGACCGCTGGCTCATCACTGGGCCCATCTGCTCTGTCCAGGCTATGCGGAGGAACTTTCCAAAAGCAACAAAGATGACTTCCGTTCCGAGTTCCGCAGCAGCCTCAAAGTCAAAGGGGCTCTCGATCAGTCGATTGTAGAGATCATTTACCGCTAGTTCGTCCGCAAATGCACGGTTCATCAGTATGCGGCTAACGATCAATCCCTTGCGAGTTTGAAGCGCAGCGACGTATCCAGTGAAGGTTTGTTCGAGTCGTACTAGTGGGTTCTCCGGACGCAGTTCGTCTGTAGAGGCCGCGGCATCTTTACCCTTGACAGAGCCGAAGATGGAGTGTTGGCTGTTATTCCGGCTGATAGACGGAACCTGGCGTTGGTGTTTAGAACCGGACGTAATGGTCTCTGAACTTCCACCCCAGAAACTGGACAGGAGTTTGACAGGTGAAGATGCTAAGAAGGAGCGAGTTTTCTCGGCTCTACTCGATAGATTGAGAGCCCCCAGCATCTTCGAGTAATAAGACACAAGTGGTGTCATAAGGTTCATGTTACCAACGTTATGTTGCGTGCTGAGGAGTTGAATGACTATACAATGTCAGTCTATTGTAGTGAAGGTACGTCGAAACTCTTACCTCGGCGTGACATAGTCGGCAGAAAGTCTTCCAGAGCGACCTCGTCCTGAAACTGTCTGCCGTTTAACCCAACAGTGAGCAACGAGACTCTCCGCATATCATTGCTTGTCACGTTGACCACTATCTCGACACCATAGTGGCCGACGGGTGCCCCTTTAGTACCTCTTTCATGGTCGACCACAACTCGTATCGGAGCCGGCTCCTTGCGGCCCTCAACAAGTTGATCGGCGCCCTCTTGGAACACGGCGGCGTGCAAGCCCATATTACTATCAGGCATGCGGATCGACCGAAGTGTCCAGCAAGGGTCTTCTCGCTCGGCCTCCGAGAATCTCGCCTCTACTCGAGCCTTGACAACATCTTCTCCCCATTTGGCTGCCTTGCCGTCGAAGGATTCCTGGAGCAAAAAGCAGCGGGATGTGGAGGACGGCTTGACTCTGTGCTCGCCAAGGTGAGCTCCCTTCATATCCTGAATGGAAGTCATCCAAACGAGCGCCCCGTCCAAAGATTCGGTGAACCGAACATCAGCCATAGGATGCCATCCCGTAAATGCGAACTCATATGAAGCTGGCCCACCTGCTGCATTGGTCATGGAGATCAGCAAACCGGCAGCAGATGGCTTGTCAATCTCTCGAAGCAGGTCGCGGCCCGTCATATGACCAGCAAGCTTCTTCAAGATAATGATGCAATCTGAAAATAGGAGGAAAACGCCAGACTTGTCAGACAAGGTCATAGACGGTTGGAAGGGGGGCGCCACTTCAATGAAGTCTGCGGCCAGAATAAGACGGCCCTTTGGCTCAAGATCCGTCGGCCATGCCTCGACCATGTTTCGAAGCCGACTAACCACATGAGGCTTGTCAGGCAAGGGGTCGTCCATGGAACATATGGTTGTTATGATGTCTCGTGCCTTGAGCATTGGTTGCAAGGCAGGATGAGTGATGGGGAGACAACCGACAATCTGGTCGATGAGCAGGCTGTATCGGGGTAGCCGTTGAACAGGCTCAATGAGGATTGATCGTATAGCCTGCTCTCCTGTCTGAGCCACTCGCTGCTTGAAACTTGATTGCTGGTCGAGGAATGAGTTCAGCAAGGCTGGAAAGTGTTGACTGGCTTTGATATAATCTTGATAACAATTCGTGAACTTGGGAAACCATTCCAGGAACAGCCTCGCCATGGCCAGGGCACCGCTGGGGTCTTTCGGACGTCCTAGTTTTGATCCTGTGAAGCTTAGGGATGGCCCCTCCATGTCTGTCACGGCATCCTCTTCGGTCTCGTCCATGATCTTCTGCAGCTCCTCCATGAAACCGGAGTTAAGTTGGAGAATCTGGTCGGCCGATTGCGGAAAGAGTCTCTCCAATTCCTCCTCGGAGGGACTCAAGCTGCTTGCAGGCCGTTGTTGGGCACTCTCGCGGAAGTCTGATGCCACCGTTTTGACCAGCTCGTTCAGCTTGGCCACATATCGCTCCTCTGTATGTACCAGCTCTGCCAGCTTCATGCGCAATTCGACTTTCTGGTTCTTAGAGAACGACTTGCTCCGGTTCAGTGAGGTAGGTTTCGATGGTGCCCGGCGTAATCTGCTCGTCGGTAGAAATACTGGCTCTCCAAATAGCTTGACCAGAGGTGTATATCCGCCGTATTGTCGCAGCGTGGGGTCGAGGATATCGTCTTCGTCGTCTGGAACCTCTTCGAGATCTTCGGGCTGGAGCGGCACAATGGCGCCTGGTGGTAGAACAAGGTCGAGGTCGACATTGCTGATGTGCTGTGTCTGGAGCGCCTCCTGAAGCGTTTCTACTATGTCGGCTGTGTTGTCGCTCCGAACCATGTCCTTGACCAGCTCCGCCGCATGATGCTCCCCAAAGAGCGCCGGGGCACTACCAGGCCGCCGCCCTCTGGTTGCATACATCATCTTGAGGTATCCCTTGACGCCCTCAGGCAGCTCGGTGAAGTACTTGTACAGCCCGAAGGCCATACCGCGGTAGACCTCATCGCCCTGGAACTCGCGTGGCAGGTAGTTAACGGCCTTGTAGAAGGAGGAGTTTGGAGAGATGGTCAGGCGAGGGAATGACTGGTAACCGGCCGGGGTGAAAACGTGGACCTGCACACGGGAGCTGTTGGCCGTGTAGTTGGCCGTGGTCGAGGGGCCATGGAAGATGAGCACTGGCAGGTGGCCGAGCAACGGATCGACGGCGTGGTAGAGGCTGACATGCTCGGGCGACAGCGCCAGCTCCTCGGTGACTCGCACCATGGTGTTTGTCTCGTCTCAGGCAAAGGGGTCTTCTGCGCTGGTCTCAGGGAATCATGACCTTCCCGTTTTCGACTCGGATGGTGTTGAGGCGGGGTTCGCAGAGGCGGCAGGGATCGTCCGAGTCCGAGTTCGAGTCGTTATTCACTGCGGCGCATGCGTTGGGCCCGAGGCGGTCGAGACGCACGGCAGAGAGCAAACCGCAGAAATCGGAAATGTGGTCGAGGTGAATGTGGCCCGCAGCGATGTAAACAATGGCGTCCAATCCCACGTCAGACGGGCAGATGCATCACAAGGCGGGAGTCGCTCGCTCGTTTCCCCAGCAGCGGGCCTCGCAAAAGCAAACACAAACACGCCAAGTCAAACCTCAGCACCGAGATATCGAGGCTCGCAAAAAGATATGTACAAGGGCGGGGAATGCGATGAGTGTCGTGGGAGGAAAAAAAGATGTCAGATGCGAGACGGCCGAGACGCTAGGGCCTGAGCAGGCGGTCAACATGGAGCTGGTCAGGATTCGCTTCGCATGGATTGCCAGGATGCGGATGCGGGCATGGGCAGGAGCCACCCAGTCCGTCAATCAATCAATGCCACTTCACCACTTAGACGCGTTTGACGCGTCGCGGAACCAGGGGCGGGCTTCCGTCACTGCTAACAGCCCAGTGAGGGCCACAGGCGGCAGTTCGCTAGAGGCTACTTATCTGGCCGCTGAGGGGCTGGCGTTTCAGCGTGGTTTATGCTATAATTAGGGCGAATTAGGGCCCGGGAGCTGCGCTGGCGGGGCACTGAGCTGGAATCCATGTCACTGGTCGGGTACGTACCTTACCGGACATCAACCTGTCACCTCAACGTGCTTCTTACACGAAGGAGACAGACTATTCACTTCACCATGTCGCAAAGCCGAGGGACTGCCCTCACCTACTCTCCAGACCCGGCTGGCTACCGTCTCATCGAGCTGCCTCCCGACCTCCAAGCTCTTCTCGAAAGCGACAACCCTCCCGTGTATGTTCTCTCATGCCTCGTCCTCGTTCAACTGCTCATTGCCATGTAGCTTAACACTCGAGGCCTCTGACACATCTGCACTTCTCAAGACGCCCACCAAGACATATGCTCTCCGGCAGAAGAACACCTCTAACGCATTGATGCTCCTGTCGCCTCATGATGGTGTCGCCTCCATGGATCCAGGGCTAGCCATGATCTCGACCATCCATGACACCGTCGAGCTGGATGCGGTTCCCGACAAGCCTGCTGATACAGGAGTATCCAAGCCTACTGCAAGCAAGGGCAAGTGGCACGAGAAGTTTGGTAGGAATCGTTAATGAAAGGAAAGCTCTGTTCGGATTTGCACTGCACAGGGTAGCGTGGCGTTGGGTTGGATTTTCACAAATTACTGCCATTGGTAGTGGATTCCTAGATACACCATTCTTAATTATTATTTCACTGCTCAACTACTTCAATAATCCTTCCAAAACTACAATTCTGCGCTGAAAGGCGCAACCCAACTTGGGGGACTCTCATGACAACGACCCGTTGACCAACCATGGATCATCCGTCAGTAGATGCATCTTGAGCGTTGCCAGGAGGTGCATCTTGAGCGTTGCCAGGAGGTGCATCTTGAGCGTTGCCAGGAGTTGCATCCTGGGCGTCTCCGGGAGGTGCCTCTCGAGCAACGCCGGGGGGTGCACGTGGCCAGGCGGCTCCAATCCCATAAATACCAACAGCATGAGGAGGCACTGGGCCACGGTAAAGCATCGGGTCGAAAACGGGGACAGGAACCATCTGCCCAGGAAACATCTGCCCGAAAGCGGCATCAGGAGGAACGTAGCCCCAAGGGTTAGGGCCAGCGAAAATGCCCGCAGGTTGAGGAACTGCGGGATGATAAGGGCGATATGGATTCGGAGCTGGCATCTAACCAGGTGGACGAATAACCCGTCGAGGCTCAGGTCGAGGGACTGCAGCGCCACCATGGCCATACGGTGGCCAGGCAACCTCCAACTGCTCTCTGCGCTGTTGCACTTTCGCCTTCTCTGCCGCAATGGCTCTCTGCTCATCTTCTTTGACGCCTTGGGACACGTCGTACTTCAGCTCCTCTTCGTCGAGCTTCGGATCCTGCTCGAGAAGCTCCTTTCGAGTCTTCTCCTCCGCCGCCGCTGTCTCTTCTTCTGCTCGCTTCAAGGTCATATCGTAAAGCTGGCAGGTTCCGGGAGGCTTGAAATGCTCGTAGTCGGCTTGCTGGCCGCAAACATAGCACTGCACGTTGCCACAACCTTGGTTGGGGCAGGTCATCTTATTACAGCCCTCTACTTTGATGAAGGGAGTTTTGCCTGTCAAGGATGAGTCAGTCATCGTCAATCGAAGCTTTGGGTACATAGCCCAGTTTCCTATGACACAGGGCTGGTGGACTCACAACTGTTGCATGTGCGGATCAAGGCCTGAGTTCGCGCCTCTTCGATGGCGTGTCTGGCCGTGGCTGTGTTAACTGCCTCGCACGTCTCAGGGAGGTGGGTTTCCTTCTGACAATGCCGGCAGGTAACTTTGAGACATTCGGGGTTCTGGCAATGGAATTCCTTATCTTCCTTGGCAGGGGGGCAGATGGCTGCAAAGGGGCAGAAGGGGCAATGAACCAGCCCCTCAATGTTGGCCATGCGGAGTGCTGCTTGTGCCTCAATGGCATCTAAAGCTCGGATTTTTCCTTCACCGAGGCACTGAACCAAGCTGCCTCGAGAAAATCCAGCACTGCACTCTGCGCCGAGTGGAAAGCATTCCATGTCGCATTGCAGGAGACCAATTTGGTGTGCGGCCCTCTGCCGCATACAACCAAAACAAAAAGGCTATTGACCATCAGTATCTGCTTAGAATTGGAAAGGAGGCTCGTGTCTTACATGTTTGCCGGTTCCCTGACAACGGACGATAGCTTCAGGAGGGCACAGATCCGTGCAGCATTGACACTCCACGGCCTCTCCCAACTTGATCGCCCGAGTCAGAGCATGCTCACGCTCGATTTTTGCGTGACGAAGCTGTAAGGTAATCCTCATCAGCTGGCGTGCAGCTTGTAGCTCTTCCAGGATCTGTCGCTTGACAGGATCCGTCTGCATTCGAATCAACTCGTCGAGAGCCTCTGGGTTGTATCGTGGGAGAGATGCTACGCTCGACTGTCGACCCTGAGTGTTGGCACTGTTTGCCATGTCAAACTCATACTGTTTCTCCTCAAGTTCGTCGCAGGTCGGGAGAAGATGGCGTCCATGCTTCTTGAAAACCTGGATGATAATATGTCTGGGACGAATGTCGGGGAACTCCATGTCTATCCAGTCCATGCTATTGTCTCATGTATCAGCATTTCTGACGACAGCATGGGATGAATTTAGATATCAATCTGGTTCCTAGCACTGCTTCTTTACCGCAAGGCGAAGAGTAGAGTAGCATAAGAACCAAATGGATTCCAAGGATACACATTTTCTTACCTTTCACACGACTGAGGGCTGCCCGGAGGATCACGCTTATCATGGAACCTCTGGCGGAGGTCTCGGGCGACTTCTTCAGGATCTTCCTGTTCCCACTTCCGTTTCTTAGATTCTGCTTTGCGCTTAGGGTAGGCAATTTGGCACGACTCGAGACTGTTCGTGATAGTCTGGATGATAACATCTGACTGAAAGCCGTGTCTCTTTGCCAACTTGGAGAGGTAGTCAGGGCAGATATCAGAGAATACCTCAGTGACTCGTTCAAGACACTGGTTCTCTGATTGCTCGCTGGCCGAAGAGGCTTGGGCACCAGTCACACCGCCAGCCCCTGGGTTCAGTCTCGCTGAACGACGACGCGTCATAGTGATGAGTTTCAAGGTGAGCTCTCTCAAGACAATCTGCTGTCGGTGTCATTTACTGTGTTTGCACGTCGGCTGGTGTATTATTCTTACCGATGCCTGTGGTATTGGTCGCTGCGACTGACTGTCGACAGGAATAGGCTGGATCAGCTGATGGATAGAAGGATGAGAAGATCGCAAGTCAGATAAGGATAGTGTTCACAGGAGAACTGAAGAATTGAATGGAAAGATTCCCGGTGAGAGTCACGGGCGCAGAAGTCTCACCCCTGCCAGCACGTGAAGCGAAGAAGAGCGGCCGGCGTAGGCACCTTTAGTCTGCAAAGAAGAGACAGAAAAGAATATGGTAAGAAGAGATGCATGCACGCCTCGTCGCATGCGAAGTCAAGAGACGAATTGACCCCGGAAAGCTCCTCCAGAAACGGTGCTGGAGAACCCTCGGGGCAGATGATGAAAGGTTAAGTTTTTGTTTTGAGAATTGGGATGCCTGGAAGTTGCCTCATATGGCTTGCGGAACCTGCCGGGTACCTCGAAATCACCAGGCCTGGTACGTTACATGAGGTACATAGAGGAACGTCTGGGCATTGGTTGGCCCATGACAGTGAATCAAGCCAAAGGCACCTACTTAGTGCCTGTTTGATTGGTGATACCATGGGAAGAAAATACCATGCCAGCTAATGGGGTGCGAGGAAATGTCCTGGGGTGACCTTGGGCGAGCCCAAACCCTTCGACAGTGAAAGAAAAAAGACCCGGAATAACATTCTCTCCTGTGACGAGGAAACTTAAGTTTGGTGCAATGCTGGCCAAGGTTTATTCTGGGAGATGTACTCTTTATTCTCGTTGCACGTGCAGCGAAGGCAGCGTAAAAAAGTGCGCCACAGCGGACTGTCAGCCGACATTACTTTCGAGAACAGATCATCAGCTTCGGTACTTCTCAGGACATCTTGCGATACTCTCATGAAAAGGAAATTGACTTGATATAATTCATGATTCTTCCTATTGACCTCCAATGCCAGACAATATTCATGAACCACGGCACCTTCAATTATGAGCATCGGCGAGTCTCGCTGAAAATGTTTGTCTCGGGATTCTTTTGTTTGCCGCCTGCTCGTCGACGCGGCAAACACGCTCAAAATACCCTCTTGGGATTCGCTTTCTTCCAAAATCAATTTTCGTAATCATCGTCCGAATCGCCCTCGTCCTCGATCTCGCTTTCGTCCTCGTCTGTGTCGACTACTTTCCGTCTCCTCGTCGAGCGCCTTGTCGTAACCCGTTTCTTCCTCGATGCAAGACCCTTCGCTTTAGGTTTCGATGCCGCTTCTAGCACCATCTCCGAATCTTGCTCGTCCTTGCTTTCATGGCCAGATGCTTCGCCATTTACCTCGGAGTTCATCTCAGTGGTATGATCCTCCATCACGAGACCGTCGTCACCATCGTCGTCCTCGTCCACGGCGGGGAAGAAGCTGGAGGTGTGGTGCGCTTCTGGTTTCGCGGCTTCGGCTGCTTCTTCTTCTTCTTCCACATACCCTTCGGGAAAAAAGCCTCCAGCCATCTCTTCGTCTTCAATCTCAGGAGGCTTTTGTGCATGAGAAACACCTTTCCCATGACCAAACACTGAGATGCTCTCATCGATCTCGCCATATTCCTGTCGAATTCTCTCCGCAATACGCATGCCCATGATGAACTTCCTCCACATCCCCAGTGCAGCTTTCTTTCGCTTTTCGTCCTCCTTCCTCGCACGCTCCGCTTCAAACTTCTCTAACTCTTCCATGACAAGATCATGATTCTCTTCGGCAATCACCACGCCTTGTATCACGGGAACGGCCATGCGATGGCCGAACTCGAAATCCACAACCGCCTCCGCAAAGTCGATTTGTAGCTTCTTGCAAACGCGGACGGCTCCTCGGAAAGGCACATGAACAGCACCTTCGGGACACATGTGCTCGGCAAATAGGTCGATATTTCTACCATGGTCAGTATATAGATCTGTCATGATCATTCTCTCAACGTACCCATATTCGTTCTTAGGAATGACACCATCCTTGATTGGATCCGGTATGATCCAGTCCGTCTGATCAAAGCTGAACAGACCCTGCAAGACCTTTTGTCCAGTCGCGGCCTCGGCTTCTAGGATCTCTCGCTTTCGATTCAAGGTGGCAGCACGATATGGAACGTGCTTCAGAGGCCGCTCGCCCACAATCGGTGCTCGTCCTTGCTTATGCCAAGTTTCTGCACTCTTGACGTTCACAACATCTGCCCTCATGAAAACATCTTCCTCTTGGATCTTCCCGCCTTTGGCTTTGTTCTTGAACACCTTCACGGCCTTTGCTCCAGGTTTCAAAGCCTCCTCGCGTTTCAAGTGCCTCTCCAGGACGTACTCCTTGGACTGTTTGTAGTACTGTAATGTCTCTTCGCCCTCCTTGACTTCTTTCTTCTCCGGCTTCACAGGTGTGAGGTCGGTCGTATCTTCTAGTTCGTCGACTTCTGTTATCGGGTTCTTTCTAGTTCCGCGTCGGTATCCCGACATTGCGGTCTTGAACCAGTCAAATTGCTCATATCTCTTGACTTTTCCGTGACGGTTATACACTGGCACCTTTGTAGAGGGCATTCTGACACCCTTTGTTCGACCAGGGAACATGTTTCGTTTGAGATATCGTACTGTCACGTCTTTTGCTGTACCATCCTGGGAGAACCCAACGATGTACGCCATGATTTGTCGAGCCTTGTCGGCTTTGGCCCCTCGAGGCTCTAGTGACTCGATGAGTTCTCGATTGGTTCCAATGACATTTTTGACGATCGGTTCCACAGGCAGATACTTTTTCGTGACCGGTGACAACACTTCTGTCCAGTAATGTGGGAAAGCCAAGTCTTTATCGAAGGACTGCCTAGAGGTCGCGGTACGATTCATTCTCCTTGCTGATATCTTGACATCCACGACAGATTCATCGTCGGTGTCCTGATATTCCACCTCTAGCTCGTCCGAATCGCTCGACGGCTCAGCTTTTCTGCCTCTTGTCCGTTGAGAGGCCTTTGGTGCTTTTTTGTCGACTTGTTTCTTCGGTCGTTTCTTGCTCTCTTTCTCTGATGGAATTTCTTTAGCCACAGCACTGCTCTGGGCCTCACCGTCCTTCTCGGGTTCAGCGTCTTCTAGTTTATTCCAACCAAAGCCGAGGGTTTGAAGGTTAGCCACCATCCGAGCCTCGAGTCCAAGACCTCTGAGAAGGGCTGTGAAGAGTTGAGCACCGGCATCTCGACTGCCTTCACAGGATCGGGCGCAGTGACGGAAGTCCTCCAAGTTCCGGAATCGTTCCCCGAACCGAAGAGGGTCATGATCCTCAGCTTTGTGTGCTTTGGTCAACCGGTCAAGGCGCTCCAATGCCATGTAACCCCATTTCCTTAACCCGGGTGCAGTTATCCGGAAGCGCTGTTTCCACCATGACGCGAGAACTTTCATGAGACGGAATAGAGGATCGCCGTGACTCATGTCAACGACACCCTCCTCAAGCCTCTCAGCCGTATCCGACCAGTCACGAGATTTCCGGTCATGTGGTTTCTTTCCTTTGCCCTTCGCGCCCCTTTTGCTCTTGCCTTCAGGAGACTTCTTTGCGGAAGAGGGCTTTACAAGGCCGGAGCTTCGTTGCCATCTTTCAACCTCGTCCCACAGCTTAGGTGGGATATGAGAGATCATCGTTGCTTGAACTTCGGGATCGCAGAGCCATGAATTTCGAACTGCATTGTGCCAAAGAAGTGACAGAACGTGGACACTATGAGACGCATTCCGGACCTTGCGTTCACGCTTGGTTGGGCCTCGCTTATCGCCATACTGATTTGTCAAGGACATGCGAGTATCCTTAATCAATGTGAGCTCTAGGTCGCCCGTCGGAGCTGGTGCATCAGGGGCCGATATCTCTGGCGCCTCAACATCTTCGAACTCGATATCCTCATCTGAATCCGCTGCCTGATCAGGTTTGGATAGAGGAACATCTTCAAACTCCTCGTCGGACAATGATGTTAAAGAACTTTCACTGTCGTCGTCTGCCAAGCCATGGAGCAGTGAGTTGGAGTTCTTTGATGATGACTGTGGTGTTGCGGTTGCGTCCAGATCATCGTATAGGGTGGCTTTGCGCCGTTCAGTGGCTACCGAATTGGCCGTTGCCTTGGTCGCCTTGTTCGACTTGCTTTCAGACGGTTGTAAAGACTCTCGAAGCCGCTTGCGTGGCACTATGGGGGGCATTGTGAAGGCTGAACTTTAGCGAAGGCATTCCGAAGGCGTTTTCGTACATCCCATGTGGCCATGAGGAAGGTGGGCTCACGGCTTGCCAGTCGTCATCGATGCGCGAAACTACACGAAAGCACGTGACAAATTTAATTGCGGCGGGAATGCTGACAAACTCCAGGGACTCCGACAGATGTTGCTACAAGTTTGACTCTTTATGATCTGGGACGTTCATCATATTTGTTACATATGGGATTCAAACTTCCGAAGTTTTTTCGTGTAAATTGAAATGTGATATTCAGGACAACTCTTGAGCCTCTTTTTCGGGGGTCTGGGAAATGCACATGCATGTCTAGATGTCCAACATATATACGCTTAATCTTCTTGCCAAATCTGGATTCTATGCAAAAACAAGCAAGCAAAGAAACGACCCCAATGCCCTTGGTATTGATTACCCAAACGCCATGCCATGCCATGCACTTCTAATGATCCCTCTTCAAATCAAGCCGTAATCAGATCGGGAGGCGGTCCAACGCCCCTTAGCAACACGACAGTATTTCCACTCTGCAACGCCGTGCCAACCTTCTCGTTGAATTCGAGCAACCGCCCGCCCTCGACATGGAACACTCGTAGCTTGTCCTTCTCGTCTGAGCTCTTATTGTTGATGTTCTGCACCTGAAGACTCCGCGCCGCCGCATCCAATACCCGTCCAACTACCCAGTCTTTGCTGTAGAAGAACTCGCCCTTGGGGAACTTCGCCTTGGCCGTCTCTGCCTCGGCCTCGACGTAGATGTAAATGCGCTTCTCCGGCGGAACTTTGGCGTCGCCCTTGGCCGACTTCTTCAGGTTGTTCACAGCGACGAGTCGTGCAGCCGCGGAGCTAGGCTTGGGCTTGGGGAGCGCCCTTCCGGCTTGTTCCTTCTTCGCGGCGCCCCAGAGACGCAGCTTGCTAAGTGCCGACTTGGTCCTTTCGCTGACATCGAATTGTGCAGGGCGAGCGCCGATCGGGATGAGGTTCTTGCAGTCGTGGTCCTCCTGCAGGCGGTGTTTCAAGCAGTAGTCGCGATTGCACTTCTGGCAATGCACACCGGGCGTCAAGGATGTGCCAACGACGGTCTTGCAGGCGGGTGATGCACAGGGCTTCTCCGAGACTCGGTCCCTCAGCGTCTTGCCCGCCCCTATGGAGGGCTGCGCGAGTTCCGCTAGACGCTTGCGTTCCGCCCATGCGCCCGCGTTTGCGCACTTATGTGACGTCTCGGATCGGTGGTCGAGGCAGTAAGTCTTGCGACATGACTGGCAGAAGAAAGGGAGGAAGTCAAGCTGATTGCAGTAGTCGTATTCGCAGTGCTTGCCGACGAGGGTGGCGTCGATTTTATCGCCCATCTCGACGTAGCTCGTGTCGCTGGGATCTGGTTTCGATGACGATGCCATGGTGGAATAATTCGATCTGATTTTATCTTTTTAAAGAATATTGTATCTGCGCGATCTCGTAGGCAGGTCTGAGGTCGTCGTCGTCGGCATCGAGCTACGGGCGAGGGCTGACCAAGGCGGCGAGGAATCGTCTGGAACCGTCCCGCCGAATTCGCAACGTCGGGTGCCTGAAGCAGAAATTCGGACTTGCCGCGCGCTACGTTGGCGCAGCAGCCTTTCAACCAGAGAAAAGCAGTCAGATGGTGCGGGTCGCGGGTTGGCTGGCGAGGCGCTGAAGCAGCGGCCGGGGGGTCCATCCCAGGGTGATCAGACGGGACACACCCCGCCTCTTTACCTGGTATCTAATTACTCTCATTGAAATTCATACCTTGCGGTTTCCAGAATCACGGGCAATAAGTGAAACAGAGTGGTGCTTGAATCTCGAACCAAACTTTGTGGTGAGTTGTCATTCAGCTTCGTTTATATACCTAGTTAGTCTACAGTGGGGAGTTGTACAATCAGTCCATTCGACCCGCGCCATGGCCCTGTAACGCCTGTCCTCTTCTTCCCGTCTTGTTCATTATCATTATAGCTCTTTCTCCTTCGGGGGCTTCTTGAGAGCTTGTTCTCGCCCCATCGTCGGAGCGTCTCCCACGGCACTGTGGCCGCCAAAGACTTCAAATCCCTTATGGAATGCCCACTCAACCGCGTTCTCTACTGGTTCGTCGAACATCGCCGGCAAGAAAGGCACCACCGAGAGACCCAGACCGATGGGTCCCCAAGTACGGATGGTCTTATTCTTCATGTTCTTCATCGCTCGCCCTGAGTATCGCACCACACTGTGAATGGTGAAAGCCGGCAGACCCATACTGGCAATGCTCTGGAAGATGGCTCGCTGAACCATGACTGTTCGGTAGTCCTCCAACGGGGGCACAACACCAGGCTTGGCAACGGCAACTTGAGTGTCGTTTGCTGGTAGTCCAGTGATCTTCTCTTGGCGCGGCGTTAATTGCACCTTGGGATCGAGAATGCGTTGGTTGTGCCAGTATGCCTTGTATCCTTCGAAGGATACGTCGCCGAGGAGGTAGAGCCAGGACACTCCGTAGGCGGCGCGGACGAGGTTTGGATGGGCGACTGGTCGGAACGATTCGCCAATATCAGAGGTGTAGGCGACATATCGGTGGGCGGAGAGGAGGATGGTTCGTATTCGCGACGCATAAGCAGCATATCGCAGGTTGCTTTCGGTAGAGTCGGGGCCGCTGGAAAAGCAAGGCGTTAGCAAGAGAATGCCGGATAGAGGTCAGCAATACTTACTAGCCCTCACTGACACCGTCGAAGAAACTCCCATCTTTGTCCGCCTTGTCCACAATCTTCTGCAATGCCGGGGGCAGCTTCTCTCGCGCCGGCAGCTTGTTCGGATCATAGGCCTGCTTCTGGGACACGTCCTTCTCCTCCTTGGCCGCCTCGGGCTTTGGTTCTTGAGATCTGGACCACCAAGGCATTTTTGCAGACAGTAGAGTCACAAAGAGTGAAGAAGATGAGAAGAAGAGGTGAATTGAAGCGTGGAGGATGGAAAAGACGTTGCAACGGCTAGGCGGAAGCGCCTCGATATTTACAGTGCCTGGATCCGCCCGCAACCGTTATGGACGGTCTTTGCCTAGTCCGGCTGTCTCAGTGACGTCGCCGCAAACGGGGCCCGGCCCATCCCGACCAGCGGGGAAATAGCCGCAGTATAGCCGCCAGCGCCGGCTTCGTCCCTGGATTGTTTCAGCCTGCAAATCCAGGCCAAAAACGGCGCCGAATTTGAGAGCTCGGCAAAACGATCTCGGCCGCGCAGCAACGTCTTCGACATCCACCAATTGCTCCCCGTCCACACATCCAATCCGTCCCTTTTCGGTCCCTTTTGCTCCGTTACAATGGCTGGTGTTGCCTACTACAAGATTGCCGGCAAGCAGGTCGGCGGCCACTACGTCAGTCGCCCCCAATTGCATCCCGAGTCTTCAAAGACGCATCGCTAACAGACAAACAGCTGGCCATGGGCTGGTTGGCCACGCTCTACCTGGGCACCACCTACGCTCTCAGCGGCGGCAGCTCCAAGCCCAACGTCTCGACGCCTCCCCCGATCAACGCCTCCAGCGCCGAGGAGGGCGACTTCATCAAGTGCGCGAATTCGCTGCCCCGTACCGCCCGCGCACTCTCGGCTAACCCGCGAGCAGGAAGTTCCTTGACGAGCAGGACAAGAAGCACTAAGCGGTGGGATCGAGGACGACGATTATGCGGTCTTGTGGACGCGGTGTACATGTATCGATTACGCAAAAAGGGGCGGTCCCTAGTTTCGGATAGCCGGATGCAATACCACTTGAAGCCCGAGTTTGCCATTCGCGGCATAAACAATCCATTGTTCGAGCATGAGCTATTTGTGAAGAGATTTGTCCTCCGACAGATTTATAGAGGTGTATCTACCAGAGAACGGTACGGAATTCGCCCTCCTCACACTCCCAGAAAGTTCCAGGCGCAACCTCCCCTTTCTTGGACTCAAGCAATCTCACCACGACTTCTGCTCCTTCCAGCGGATCCTTAACACCCCGGAATCCGTTGAATGCTGTCTTACAGTGCCCAGGGCTTGTTACCCAATACGTGACTCTTTCATCTTCTGGCATGGTCTCTTCAAAAGCTTGCAGTTGAACCGTGAGCATATTCAGACCGGCCTTGACGATGCAATAATCTACTACAGTGACAGCAGGAAGCTATGACAGGAGCAATCAGTTTTAGGTGTCTTTTATTACGAATTGACTGCTGGGATAACTGTACCTCTTTGTTTACAGTCTTTCCGAGACTGCCTCGGCTGCTCGACACCATAATCACACGAGGCCAGTCGCTCTTCCGGAGGAGTGGAAGGAAAGCCCTCGTAACGATGGCGTTGGAGGTGATTCCATTGTTGAAACACATATTGGTAGACTTCCTAATCATAGAGAAGTCTTCTGACTTCGTCAATTCGAGCTTGATCGCGTTGTTGATCAGCACTGTCAACCTTCCATTAGTACATAGGCTAACATGTTAGAGGTTGCTCATCGAAGCTTACCGTCGAGCTTTCCATGCTTCTGTTCAATAGACGCTACAGCTGCTTGGATTGATGCATCATCTTCAATGTCAAGCTGGACCACGCCAAATTCAGCTTTTAGTCCAAGCTCCTTAAGCTTCTCGATGGCCGCCTCGCCTGCGGCTGTGTCTCGACAACCGATGATGACAGTCGACGATGGGAGCCTGGTAGCAATTGCTTGCACAGTTGCGAACCCGATGCCGCGATTTCCACCAGTGACAAGAACAATAGCCATTTTTTTGTGCTTTTTGAGACTTGCAATATTCTTAATTGATTTGCCTTGAACACCATCTTGCAAAGCAGTTTGTCTTATACATTGACGTTTGGCCGGTATTAGGGGCACCGGGAGTTAGCAACCCCGTTTACTAACTCCGAACACCACTGTATCACACGATTATTGGTACAAAGCAACATCTTATACGGCTTCCGGTGCAAGTTTATCTTCCGGTCATATTTTGAGAAGGCTTTAAGAGAAGAAAAGTCCAGGTCTCGGACATAAGAACACCATTGTCCTATTCCGGTAAACGCTCTGTCCAATCTGAGATCTGCTATCGTACTCGGTGCAAACCTGACCAAGTAGCCCTGACCAATTGATTCGTTAGTTCTTCTCTAAATAGCCAGCCAGTGGCTGAAGGTTGTTAAGTATTGCATCGTTTCTTGGACCCGTGTGGTGAGGTGTGCAAGTGCAACACGTACACGATATTGAGACAGTCTCCATGAGAGCGAAAGCTAGTACAAGACGATTGAGAACCCAAAGAACTAATTAAATTATAGTTTACAAACCATAAATACAGAGATACCACTGAGGAATTGTCGCACAAATTTATCCTCTAATTATTCCTCTTAAGAGCCTTCTTCATATCTGGCACACCCATAACTCTCAACATGATATCCTAGAAGGTGTCCAGTCAGTATCGCATCACATTTGTTTGAAACATACACTACTCACAGTTGCATTGTGCCACAAAAGCTTGGTGAAAACCCATGTCTGCCATCCTCCGTACCCCGTATACTGTATAGAGGCAGGGGAGCTCTTCACAGCGTTGTCAATGACATTTTTGGCGAAATCCGCAGGGAGAGCTGGTTCTGTTAGAATAAGTATTATTGAATAACCCTTTTGAGCTTACTCTTTTGCATGATGTCTTCAACTTCTCCCTTTAACCAGGGCTCGAGCTCGGGACTGCAGGGCTGGTAAAGAGAGTTTTCGGGGACGGTGGCTCTATCGCTGTTCGAGAAGAATGGCGTCTTGATACCACCTGTGTTAACCTGAGATAGGTTTAGCATTTTTCAAGACAGGCAAGAAATTGATAAACAGTTCACTTACGTGTACAACTTTGATGTCGAATGGGTAGAACTCGACGTGCATCTGCTTAGAAAGATGCTCTAGAGCAGCCTTGCTCATATTATAGGCGCCCTCGAAGGGAATGGGCAGTCTGCCAGCCACCGAACCAATGTTGACAATTGTACCCTTTGAAGCTATCAGCATCGGGCTGAATGCCTGGGTCACCTCCCAAAGTCCCCAAATGTTGACATCGAAAAGAGCCTTTGCAGCTGCAATATCAGTATCTAGGATTGATGATATGAGGCCTGGAAGCCAGTTAGTCTTGCTGCTCATTGTTGAGAGATCAGAAATCCACTTACCGACACCGGAATTGTTGATGAGCATGTCCAACTTGCCGTCGGTGAGAGAGGAGACTTCGGCGGCAGCCTTCTTGATGGAGTCGGAGTCTGTCACTTCAAGGAGCACAATCTCAACGCCCATCTCCTTCAGGTGCTCGACCTTTGCGGCAGTGCGAGCTGTAGCAAAGACACGAAAGCCTCTACGGTGCAGCTCCTGGACGAGGTGATCGCCGATACCGCCCTTGCTGGCGCCGGTGACGAGAGCTGTCTTCTTGACCGTCATGATGGAGTAGTGGTGGGGATATTACTGGAATAGAGGCGATGAAAACACGTTGAATACAAGAGCCGATTAATGATGAGGATTTGGGTAATATTGGATGGGATTAAGACTTATATACTCCTCGTTTCAGCTGCCTGTCGGAGCTGGACTGATCCTCGGCGAAGGCCACCCTTCTGGGCAGCGAAAGCAACGTGGCCAGGGCCCCTCCAGCAACACCTGATCCTGCTCAATAATGCCCGCGGGCTCCTTACAACCCCTGGATCGGATGGATTTGTTACTCCGCAGTCTAGCATTGCCAGGAATTGAGCTTGTTAGGAGGGTCTCGAGCCGTTTGTCAGCTAGGTGATTAGATACTGCTTCATTAAATGATTATCACCAGTACAGACAATAACCCTCTCAAGAACTTGTTTTGAGAGGCGCCCTGGAAGATGTCACTGGAAAATGCGCCAATCCAGATCCCCGTCATTGCTAAGCTCCTTTGCCCCGTCGCCGACGGACACTCGGTCTGTCTATGAAATGCAGCGAGACTCGGGAGCGCTTATATAACGCGACAGTTGGCAAAGGCTTTGGCGTTCGGCTGATAATTAATCAAGAAATCCATGATTCGCAGAAAAGCCACTGCATGCATCGGGCTGCAGGAGAGTTACAGCCCGGAATATTCCCGCTGCTCGATATCGAGTCTTCGTGAAATGCAAGCCGCCCCGCTGCAAGCAATTATCAAAGACGCTGATTAAAGCCGGCTTCTCGACAGGGCACTACTCATGGTAAGTGCCTATCCAGGTTGCTGTATATTCGCCCCAAAGCTGACAAGCAGCTCCAAAGCGTCTGCCGGCTTGAAACGATTTATTTCAACGCAGACGCTGAGTGATATCTGCTCACATCGATTTTCTTTGAATGAAGACTTCCGTCCTCGTCTAGAAATGTGCATATACCTATCCGTGCTTATGTAAATGCAAAGACGCCTAATGCAGCATGCCAGACGGGTCACGTGACCCGTGGCTGGCGTTCGCTCGCACGCTTCCCCTCCTCGCAAAATTCCATCCTCCTTTTAATCGAAACATCCCACTTCATCGCGCGCACGCCCCTTCGGTTACAACGATAGCATCTCCATCCGATCCCCCCCTCCAACCTCCAAAATCCCATCCCCACACCTTCTTAAGGAGATAGCCGTCCTGGGCATGTCGGCTGCCACCACTGATCCGGCCCTGGTTGCTGCCCCAGGCCCGGATCTTGCCCACGAATCTCCTTCGCTTCTTAGCCAGGCAAAGGAGCGTCACTCCTTGACCCTCGATCAGCGACGCGCCCTCCGACGATGGGCAAGTAGCCAGACCGTCAGGCCGTCGCATAAGGCCTGCATTGAATGGTTCTACTCCCAATACGGCCAGCAGATCAGCCAGTCGACTGTGTCGCACTCGCTGTCGCCCAAGTACTCGCGTCTTGACGGCGACAACCCTCAGCTGTCTGGGTCGCGTCTTCGATTTGGCAATTGGCCCGACGTCGAGAAACTCGTTCTTCTCTGGTACCAGCAAGTGCAGGCTTCAGGACGACAGCCCACGAACGAGGAGCTTGGAGAAAAGGCCAAGACCATCTTCCAACAACTGCCGCGATACAAGGACGAGAACCCGCCTGAATTCTCCCCTGGTTGGATTCATCGATTCAAGAAGCGATACGGGTTGTTGATTCGTCGTCAGAGACGCCATGGGGACGGCATGAATCCGGAGGACGACATCGAATACCTCGCGGACTGCGTGCCAAGGTTCATGGTGGTGGCATCCGACACCAGTCCCGCAGCCATCAAAGAACAGGTGCTTCGCGTCGTGGGCGTCGAGTCCACTCTCAACACGTGTGCGCTGGTTCGAGATGAAGTGATTCGGAGGATGAACGCTCAAGCTGCGCAGCCGCAGCCACCACCAGAGCAACAACCTCTTCCACCGCCACTACCTCCGCCGATGGTGGCCGAACCTGCACTCCCGCCGCAGCCTGAGCCACAGATGTATGCGGAGGATGACCCGGAGACTGTGCTTCAGAATGCACTTCGACAACTACAGCAGGAGGAACAGGCCGCGGAAGAACAGGCCGCAGCCGTACGAGAGGAACGCGAACGCGCCGAGAGAGCTGGTCTCCCTCTGCCACCTCCTAACGCTGGCATGATGACTCCCGCTCCACGCGCATCGTCGGTCACGCGTTATACTACGACGCCAGCTCAGGAGCTACCTCCAGATCTGACGCTCACGCCAATCAACTCCGAAGGCCCCATTTCTGCCAACGAGAGACCCGTGAGATGCCCTTTCTGCGTGAACCAGCGCATGCTGCGAACTATTAGGGAGGCCGTGGAGCATTTGTCGACGCATGTGGTGGTCTGATAGCGAAGAGCACTTTTTTATTTGATTGCCCAGAAGCGTGCTTATTTTGGCAGGGACGAAGATTGGAGTTGGAGTCGAAGAGGGTCGGAGTTTACGAAGGTTACGAACGGATACCATGGATGAAAGGATTAATTTTTCCCGATAATGAGCTTTAATGAATTGAACATCAAGCCTCATCTCTGTACCAATTTCACAACACCTCGTATGGCGACGTTTTTGGGGACTGTATGCTTTGAAATCTAATGTATAAATGTCGTATCTAAATCGCCAGACCGCTCGCTAATCCCATGTTTCCATTCAAACCAGTCCGCTATTCTTCAACGCCTTTATGATCTGGTCCTGTTCCTGTTGCGCCTTGCTCTTCGGCTTCTTAGCGTTCTCTGGATTGATGTAATTAATCCAGAACTTCAGCCCTTCGAGACCCTCCTCACGACACAGCGCCCCCCGTTGCTCAGCCATTAGTAGCTCTTCCTCAGCAACGCCCAAACTCCAACCAAAACGCTCGGCAGCCTCCTGAGCGGTGACTCCGCGACCAAACTCCTGCCAGTCCCAGGGCAGGTCGCGGTCGGGCGGGAACTCGTGCAGGTCGTTCAGCCAGGTGACGATGGCCTTGACGGTCTGCGAGTCGCGGCGGTCGCGTGCCTGCACGACCATGACGCCGCTGCGGAACGTGCGTAGGCGTACCGGCAGCTTGAGCTTCTCCCATAGCCGCGCGGCTTTCTCGAAGTCGACGGGACTGACGAGCTCGACACCGCCGCGCGCGCGGTTGAACATGGCCCAGAGGTCGACGAGCGTGATGATACCGCCGGCCTTCTTGAGCACGCCGCGCGAGTCATCGGTGAGGAACTCAGCGAGGTTTCGTGATAGCTCTGATAGGTAGAGTGACTCGGAGCCGCCGCCGCCTACAATGTCCTTTGTTGTCACTAGACCGAGCTGGGTCGCTGATTCGGCGAGGATGGCGTTTTCTTCGGCGGAGGCACCGCCATTGCCTCCGGTCTGTCGTGAAAATCTCTCGGCTAGGGCGACGACATCCTTTGCCGAGGCCATCAGAGCCTCCAAGTCCTCAAATGCGCTGCCTATGAGGATCTCATTGTTCTTGCGCATGTTGAGCCCAAGCTGTTCGAGCCCTGCGATGCCTGCTGTCTTTGTTCTCTCCCCGGACGGACCACCAGATGAGCCGTTCCCATCACTCTCATGTAAGCGGCTGGCTGTAGGGGCTGGAGGGGCGTTATGCAGCAGCCATTTCCTTTGTGTCATGGACCCCTTTAGCCTCTCGTAGAAAATCTTGTCGCCACCACCGCGGAACGATATCTTGACACACTCAGAGACGTCGATACCCGTTTGGCCTGGTTTGCTTGATTGATCTAGTGTAGGTCCTGGTGATTCAGTTCGATCAAGGTCGGCTGCAGAACTTGGTTGGAGCGATGAAGGCAGATCTTGTGAAAGCAAAGGTGCACCGCACATTTCACACGTAAGGAGAGACGGATGGTTCGAGAAGGTACATCGTGGGCAGTGAAAAGTTGCCTCTGAGTCTAATATATTAGACACTGGTTTCGGTGAATCGACCCCAACAGCAGATTGAAAGTCGCTCTGTATCTCTGAAATTTGTTGAGTTTCTAGAGGACCCGATCGAATGGGCAGTGCTGAACTGCTCGAGGTAGCTGATCCGGGAGCTGGACGGTTGTTTGCATTCGAAATTGCTGCCTTCAGTACATGTGTCAAGGTGGGTTTGATACCACATGCCAAACATGGAGGTAGAGGTGTGTGAGCGTTGGCAGTCGTAGGGTCGAAGTTGGACGGCACGGGGTTGGAGAAGCTGCAAATGGTACAGACCCATGTTGCGGTGGTGATGGCTGGAGGTTCGGGAAACGGACTGTCTTTCGCAGCTGGGGAGCCAGTTCCATTCCGAGAGGGACTTGCAGAGTTTGATATGGCACGACTGTGAAGTGATGCTCGCTTCAGCGGTTTTGGAAATAGCGTCACCTTGGCTGATGACTTGAAGAAGCCGGCGTAATACTCATATCGATCCACATCCTTCAGATCCAGTGCTAGAGAGTTGGCGCGGGGTTCTGCCTTGTCGACATAGCATACTCTATGCGACGTTAGGTAGACCTGCCCATTTTGTTGGTTTGGAAGCTTGAATTTGCTGTCCCCTTGATTAGCGATGAGACTGGATTCACCCCACTGGAGAACTTACCCCTCATATAAGCCAACGTTATCCTGGACGAAGAGGAGCACCTCATCGGGGAGATACGAGGGCCGTAGCGCGGTAGTCAGGTCTATTTGCTTCAGAAACATCCGTCATATGCTGTACGCCTGCGCAAGTCGTAATGACGAATCTCCGAAAGCCTCCCTGAATGGTCGGGGTAGAATGGAAGGATTGTCTTGACGAGAAGCTAGACCCGATGGTACGTGGTAGAAACTTGCAGATCACTGAAAAGACCTGGAAAGCCAGAACACTCAAATTTGACTGAGCTTAATGAGAATACACTTCGAGATTGTTCAAAGGCAGCGATCGCCCTTGATGTGTCGCGTGAAGGTTCCCCAACTCCTGAGTCGAGCTCGTTCCACTATATCGATAAGATCTCCCAGAACGATCGCCCCTTATGCATATACCCGTGGTTCTCCCACACGTGGTCACGGGACTTTACCGCCACGACATTTCCTCCTAAAAATACCTCCTGCCTTCCCTCCGTTTCAGCCAACAAAGAACACCATCACCGCCATTTTCCCATCGCCGACGAGAACGCCCTCCGGATCCTGGATTTTTTCTCGTTCCTATCTTTCATCGTAGACTAATCTCCCACGACCTAGCCTTCACCCACCATGATGCCGACCTGGCCAGCCGCCGCGCAAACGGCGCCTGGTGTTCCTCAGGCGTCAGCACCGCCCACCTACGCCTACCCGCCCAGTCAGTCAACCTCATGTCTGCCTCTCAACAAAGACCCTGTGCTGACTTTCTCTACAGATCCTGCATACATCCAAGTCCCCGTCCGCCAAGGCTTCGGCCAATATCCTCCCCCTCCGTTCACTGGATATGTTCCTCCGCCTCCTCCACCTGCCCAACCCCAAACTTCCACGACTGGTGCACCCCCAGCTGCAGATCAGAACAAGGGCAAAGTTGAATGGCCCGAGTCTGTTCGAGGCTATGTCCAGCGATCCTTTCTCCCACAAAATGAAGAACCCTCCGTCACCCGTGCCGAGATCGAAGCTAAGCTCAAGGTTACGATCGGGACTGCCAAGGAAAACGGGACTCTCTACACCATCAACTGGGACACGATGCCCCTACCACAAACTTTGGTCAAGATGGAACGCGATGCCGACCTTGCACGCCAAATGCAACGCTTCGGGAGCGTAGCATCCCCCTCCGACGCCTCAAACTCGAAGAAGCGGAAATCGTCTGATCTTGCCAATGATGACAACTCGCCTTCGTGGCGATCTACTAACGCTCGCCATTCCCTCGAAGATCGAATCACCCACTCCCCGGAAAAGCGCTCCCTGATGGACGAACCCCTTCCGAAGTCAAGTAAGTTCCAGAAGGAGGCCAACAAACGAAAACGACGATTCGAGAACGAGTACAAGGCCAACCGATCGCCTAGCCCGCCACCGCCCTCATCTGGTCCTATCGTCGGCACTTGCGAAGTTCTGGAGAAGAAGTATCTTCGTCTGACTGCTCCCCCTGTGCCTTCCAAAGTTCGACCTGAACATGTGTTGCGGCAAACTCTGGATCTGTTGAAGAAGAAGTGGAGGCGGGAGAGCAACTATTCATACATTTGCGACCAGTTCAAGTCTATGCGGCAAGATTTAACCGTGCAACACATCAAGAACGATTTCACGGTATCGGTTTACGAGATTCACGCACGCATCGCCTTGGAGAAGGGGGATATCGGTGAGTATAATCAGTGCCAGACCCAGTTGCGATCGTTGTATGCTCTGGGCCTGAATGGCAATCCCCTAGAATTCAAGGCGTATCGTATCCTCTACTTCATTCATACTGCCAACCGGATGGGGTTGAACGACACTCTGGCAGATCTAACAGCAGCAGAAAAGGAGGAGAAGGCTATAAAGCATGCTTTGGAGGTTCGATCCTCCCTAGCCTTGGGAAACTATCACAAGTTCTTCCAGCTCTACCTCGACACCCCCAACATGGGGGCGTACCTCATGGACATGTTTGTTGTCCGTGAGCGGCTTGCAGCTCTGTGCAATATCTGTAAAGCGTGAGTTCCTTTACCCTTCACCGCTGGTAACGCATAATGCTAACAAGATGCAGATACAAGCCGGATGTTAAACTTCGCTTCGTCACTGAGGAACTCGGCTTCGAGTCTGATGCTGATGCAGCCCAGTTCATCATCGACTACGAGGGTCAGCATCTTCTTGAAGACCGTACGGAATACATCGCGTTCCTGACCGGCAAAGCCGGGCCCCTCTTCGAGCGGGCGAGGTCTGCCGCCTTCCAGAAGGTCGACATCAAGGGTCAGATTTAAAGCATGCTCGGTTGATGAATTTCTCTCTTTTATCGTCCTCTTTCGCACCCCCCCATTCACATCCTACCACGCCTAGCCGACGCCACATTGACAAGCTGGTCGATGTCGCCTAAGGCACGGAAACGGCATTTCGGCCACACAAAGCATGAGATTTGTCATTTATGTAGTTACGACCCTGCTTCCTTTTATACGGCTGATACCCCTTTGACTACCCTTGGGTAGTAAAACGACCACCTATTCGTCTTTTTTCTTCTTTTCAGCGAGGAGGCCACAGTCCCAGTTTTAACAACTGATGTTGGCCCCTTGCCCTCGATCGATTAACACCTCTTAGTCACCTCTCTAGCGGCACTTCGCATCAACTGGTGCGGAGCTTCTTGCTGCTCTTTGTTTTTGGGGATGCTCCGAAAGGAAAAGTTTTGGTTTTGGGGAACTTCATGAGGCCAATTTTATGGCCCGGCGCTCGGCGAGATTTGATGTCTGTTTCCATGTACCAAGTACGAAGGGGCGAGGCCGTGTAAGGTGATATTTGGGCATCTAAAAAAGACCATTGACCTGGACGCCGAGCCTCAGACGGCTGTACATGGCACATAGCATCGGATGGAATAGGAGTTGGGCTAGGAGTTCAAAGATCCCATAGTACTCAATTCACGTCATTGTTCTCAGCAGAAGCTCGATATCCAGTTAGTTGTTCGTCGCTAGGGCACCAAACTTTTGAGCCTCGTATTTGCCTGAAGCCTGATCCTGGGTCACTTTTTGTTGAGTGGCAATTCCGTGGATCATCGACCAACGTCTCTAAAACGGGTCTCTTGATGTCCAAAGCAAGGCTGCATGAGCAGAGGCCTCCGGTGAAGCACGCTGTGACGCATCGGGCTCTCACCGTCCAACAGCACAGCATCTGCGATGCATCACAGACCGGAACCCCAGCTTTCCAGGGCGGAAGCCCAAGACTCGGGCGTTGCTGATTGGGGGCCAAACCTGAGGCATGACGTGTGCGGAAGGGCGGGAGGGTTTCATGGGCGGACGTGATGGAGGGGCAGCGAGCGTCGGGAGGGGGACAGGCCGAGGGGGTGATTCATGCTGAAGCTGCATGTCTGTCTACGGATCTTTATCAATATGGAGTAGATTGGGTGCTCTCCAGATAGAGGGGGTTCAACACTACGACCTCCCTGGACGGGTTTGAGTCAGGTCGCATCGGACGCTTCTGTCAAAGGACGGGTAGCCTCGTGCCACGGCGGACTAGTCGTGTTGTAGAAGCTCAATGGAAAACCGCTCGCGGCATGTTGATCGCGCATCGCTGCAGGCTGAAAGCCCCGATGGGCTGCTTTTCGCCTGGGCAGCTTCCGCATCAAGGCTGGGCTGGCCGAGGGCGAGAGATGAGCTGCTCCCCTCCCCAATCCATGTCAAGCCATGCCATGCCATGCCGCAGCGTCGGGGCGCGATGGGGTGGCGCGAAACGTTAGGCTTGAGGAGGGCATCCTGGCAGAGATCAGCGGCCCCGCTGCAGCCAGTCAGTTAGGCCAGGATGGGGGAGAAAGAGAAGACGAGAGAGGTCTGGGAGATGCATTGCAGAGGCGCGCGTCTATGCGGGTTGGGCTGGGCTGGTGGTTGGGGCGAGTGGCGATATGCGAAGCTGACTGCTGCAGGTCTCGAAGGCGTAGGACTTTGCACGGCCGCATGGATGCCCGCTGTCAACAGACAAAGGAAGACGACGACATCCTCCAGGCTAATGCTAGTGGGAAGGAAACCCACGAGGGTGCCTGGACAGGGCAGATTAACCCAGGGCCCGGGGAAGGGATCCGTCGAAGCAGCCAGAGTCCAGGACAAGAGACGAGAGGGGTGCATCGGAAGCTTGGATCGCTCTCTGGGTGCGCTCTTCGGTTACTGAGCAATGAGGTGCCGTGCCACAGCGATTTGTGCATGCGGTATGCATAAGATGGCCTCGTACAGAAGGGGTGTTGGTGGTGGCACGGAGAACATGGGATGACTTCCGTGGCTTGCAAGTTGTCGAAGCGTCCGTCCCGCTGGGCGAGCAAACCAACAGCAAGCACAAAGTCTCGGATGAGTCGCCGTTATTAGTCGCGTGGTGCTCCGTGTGAAACCCCCAGAGACGTCTTCTTCAGCTTGTTGCGAACCATCGTGGTCGACGGGTCGGGAGCAAGTCTCGCCCCCCAGGGCTAGCATTGAGGCAGGGGTTGATTGCAGAACGACAGGGTGAGAGGCCCGAGAAGGCCCTGCATCCACCCTCGATGGCACCTTTCCATGGAGGTGGAAGTGTCCGTCCCCGTACGTATCCCTCCCTCCCTCTGTTGGGGGCAGGACTGCAGATTTCCAATGCACGTCTGGGCCAGTCCCAACAGGACGGTTCAAGCAGTTGCAGACACGACTCGCAGCAAGCATTTGCAGGGCGGGCGCCAGGCCGGGACGTGAGTGGCCGCGTTGGCGCCCTCCCCCCCGCCCCCCCCCCCCCCCCCCCCGCGCCCACCCGGGGGGCCACACCCCCACCAAGACGCCGGGGGGCCGCCGAGCCAGCG